>JAQFVV010006217.1:781511-1059011 GCA_028023455.1 Epiperipatus broadwayi | reverse complement strand
ATCAATCCACTGCATGATGAAGGTCTCTCCAAGATCAATCCATATTTCCCAATCTTTAGCTTCTCTTCTTCACATGACCCCTGCACACTTTTTTATTTCATCTGTCCATCTCATATGTGGTCTCTTTCTGGGTCTTTTACAATCTCTTGGAATCTAGTTTAAAATTTCAATTGTCCATCTATTATCATTTCTTCTAGCAATATGTCCAGCCCAACTCCAGTCTTTTAATTTTTTCAAAGAGATCTGTAACACCTGTTTGTTCTCTTACCCATATATTGTATTATCGATCTCTTCTTGTTATTCCTAACATGCATCTCTCCATACTTCTTTGAGTGGTCTGAAGTCTCTGTATTGGTCTTCTATTAAGTGTCCAAGTTTCAGATCCATAAGTAAGAACTGATAAAACACATTTATTAGAAAACCTTCATTTTCAAACACATAAGCATATTTTCTTTTAGTATCAAGTTATTTTTACCAAAATCACTCTAACCAAATTTAATTCTATGATTAATTTCATCCAATATGTTTCCATGTGTATTAATAATATGATCAAGGTATTAGTAGCTGTTAACTTCTTCTAACTCATCATAATCAATCTTTATTTTCATATTTTGAGAAAATCCATTAAACATTAATCATTTTAACATTTATCTTTGGTCATACTTTTCTACTTCATCTGATAACTCCTGCAACATTTACTGCAGCTCTAAAAGCATTATTTGCAAAAACAAATACATCATCTGCAAAATCTAAATGACGTAAATAATCTCCATTTACTTTCACTGCTTTAGCTTTCCATTTTAATCTACAAAATACTTCTTGCAGCACTGCTGTAAAAAGTATTGGAGATATGGAGTTGTCCTGTCTTCCCAGTATCATTATGTAATCTAATTGTTGCTGTTGCATTTTATAAATATTCTTTAAAATATGACAATATCCTGGATCTACACCTTGATGATCCAATGCTTTAATCACTGAAGAAATGTTTATAGAATCAAATGCTTTTTCATAATCTACAAATCCTAAGTGTAATGGCAGCTCATATTCATTTGTTTTTTCTATAACTTCTCTCAATACCTGAATATGATCTACAGTACTAAAACCACTTTTAAATCCAGCTTGTTCTCTTGGTTGGTGGAAATCCAATGTTCTCTGTAGACGAGTTGTAATTTTGTATAAAACTGATAAAAGTCTAATAGGTCTGTAATTTCTAATATCTTCTTTATCACCTTTTTTAAATATTAATATTAATACTGCATTCTTCCAATCATTTAGTACATCTTTATCCTTTAGACATTTGATATATAACTTTGCTAAAATTTCTTCTATTTCTTCACCTGCTTCTTTTAATATATCAGTTATAATTCTATCATTACTTGGAGCCTTTCATTTCTTCATACATTTAATTGCATATCTCACTTCTTCATTTAAAATTTGGAGCAATTCGGAAAATGTAATAGATATAGGAGGGACTGTTTTTTATTTCTATATAATTCTTGATAAAAGAAAGGAGTTTGATATTAACTGAAAAGAGACCCTTTTATTCCTCTTGGAGGCCTTAAAGGAACCGAGCAGGGAAAATTCCTAATGTCCACTCCATATGTTCTTGTCATTGTAGCTGTTATTACTATGTGATTATTCATATAATCTATGAACATGGATGAGTTGCTCATGAACATGCATTAGCCAGCATGGTGAATTTATTGGCTTTTTACCTCTGAGTTTAAGATCAAGAAACATTATGGTCCTTCTTCTCAGTTGCCTGATAAGGCAGAATGAATGTTTGTGTAAATGATAAATATTTTTCAATATATACAATTATGACAGACAAAAATAAGTCATGGCCCTTATTCCCAGCAATATT
This sequence comes from Epiperipatus broadwayi, assembly GCA_028023455.1. Lineage (NCBI taxonomy): Eukaryota > Metazoa > Onychophora > Udeonychophora > Euonychophora > Peripatidae > Epiperipatus > Epiperipatus broadwayi. The sequence continues at coordinate 1,057,147 of JAQFVV010006217.1, read as the reverse complement.
TAGGAGTAATTTGATTGCAAATATTTTTCTTCTTTGTGCAAATGAGAAAAATATTAAAATATAATTTCAACACAGTGAAGAACAAAAAAAAAAAGAACATGTTTTTTAGAATAAAGAATCAATCCCACATCAACTTAACTTTAGAAAAAATGTCTGAAAATAATTATTATTATCAAGACTTCAAATAAGTAAATTTGAAATTAAAAGAAAAAAAAAGTTTTTATTTCTTTTAAAATCTTAAGGAAACAAAACAAGGACAAATTCCTAATGCCCACTCCTGGTTCCTCATTTTTATACATTAACCAGTATAGATATATATCACTGATTTTAAAATTAACATATCATCATGATTTTTCTTCTTAAAGCTCCCAAAAATTCTAAATGAGACAGAAGTTAGCTGTACTTAAAAACAGAAATAATTGATTATGTGTTTATGAATATAATTTTCATTTATAATTACATTCATAGAAAACAAAATAATAATTCAAGGCAGAAGTTAGCAAACCAAATGCAAATGGCACTAAGAATTTCCTGAATGCAAATCACTTTGAAAAACACTGCATAAAATTAAAAAAGAACATGTGTGATATTATCAGTCTTATGCAAATTTATAAAAAAAAATGAAGAGGCATTTAATTTGCAAAATCTTTATTATCAATGCACATATATTGAAAACATAAGTAAAAGGTGGAATAACAACATTGTAAAGATTTGGTATATCAGATAAAGTACCAAAATTAGTTTATTCATCTTTAATTAAAATAAATTGCTGATAACTTCATTGCTCTGCAGTTCATAAGAAGTTTGGACATCAGGAAAATGAACACCAGAATCAATCTTGAGACCAACTAATACCAAGTTAGACACTCTACCAACTACAGCAAATGAGACAGACTTTCTTTTATCAGATCAAATATTTTGAAATTGATCATAAAATCCTTTAATATTAGAATGGGAAAATAATTGAAAGGCATTATGGACAAATTTGGTTATGAGAAATGAGTCAGCATAAAAGTTTGTAGAATTTACAGAAAAAGGAAATCTATATAGCAAATTTTATTTTTTGAAAAAAAAAAAAAAAACTGTTAGAAATGAATAAAGAAGCATTCCCACAAAGATTGGGTTGTAATTTGACTAACAGAAAATAGATACTTTAAGATGTTAATAGATTTAATACAGAATGTTATAAATTAATTAGCAAGATGTAAATTACATATTAATGCATAACTAAAGAACAAAATATTTTAAGAAAGTTAATATTTTCAGCTTATATCTGTAATATTTAGAAATATTCCAGTGAATTCAATTAGATCTTGCAAGGAAATGAAAATGTTACCAATGAACTCCAAAGATGTCACATATTTAAATAAACTAAAAAAGTAGGTAACTGGCACTTTATTGAAAACTGATATATAGATATCTAATACAAAATGTTAGCAATTTTAAAAGAATTGGTTAACTAAATGAAGCCAATATTAATACAAAGAACTATATTTGAAAATTCTCATTCATACATTGAAACTGCAATATGTACTAGAGTTTGTACCAAGCCTCGTAACTTACATTAAATGTCATAGATAATGGTTCAAATTTTTCTGACAAGTTTAATTGCAATACAATATATATTGTTTACTGTACTGTAACTGTAAAGTATTTTTCAACACACAGACATATATATATAACATCACAATTGTTTTTTTCATGTGCATTCTATGCATATTCAAACAGATTATAGTCTAAACTAAATTAAAAACAATAATAATGTAGGTATTACTAATAAACCGAGAAAACACATTTATGCATACATTCATCCATATTCACTTAAATAATAATAATAATAAAAAGCTTACTACACCATATTTTATTTTTAAGCAGACACTTCCTTCTACAGTTGTTTTTAGGTTTAATTTTATTTTCTTATTTATAGTATTTTATTATTAATTTATTCTAAAACAATTTTATTATAATTTTAAAACTTTAATGTTTAAACTCTACTATTTATTATCTTTTTAATTATATTTTTTAATTACTTCTAAACTTTTTTTATTTTTATTATATATTTAACTATTAAATTTTTTACATTATAAATTACCTTTTTATTACATTACTAAATACTTACATCTTTAAAATCTTATTTCCAAAAACCAACTGACAAATTGTCAAAAATTCTTATTTATGCATAATACCCCCCTCTGTCATCATTTTCTTCAACTTTATTTTTAAACCTTTTTATATTCAAACTATTATTAATAATTATAATTATTTATAAAATTATTGTCTTTACCTCAAAATCCCTATTAAGATTTGGTTTTATATTTTTAATCAATAGTGTCTCTTTACTTTTCCTATCCTTTCTATTACTTATATAATTAATCATTTTTATAGTACTCTTCTCAAACCTATGTTCTGTTTATAATGAATGCAAACAAATAGGTGACCTCTTATCATACTTATATTGAACTACTCTTGGATAAATTGAATACTTTGTCTCACTTTCATAGTTAGCTTTTATATTTTCACTTTTATATGACTTATATTTAATTTTATATACCCTATTTATGCATTTTTCTAAATGAAATTACTTAAGAGTAGAATAATAAAATGGAAAATGATTATTTATGATGGTCAGGCTAAGATGTATGTTATTTATTACATATATAAATATAATGTAATAATTGTATGATTATTTATTTGGATATTGTAGCTCTGATGATGATTGCAGGATAGTTGAAACTGTAAGAGTAAAGTTTTGGTATAAAAAATAGTATTGTTAAAGTTGGAAATGGTATCAGATGTAAATATAGAAAATACTACACAAAGAAATGAGGAAGAAGAAGAAAACTGTATTACTTTTCACTTAAAGTAATATTTTATATTTTTAATCAGTTACAGACAAATATTGGCTGCAGAAAGGAGTTTGCTATTAACTGAAAGGAGACCCTTTGATTCCTCTTGGAGGCCTTAAAGGAACCGAGCAGGGCAAATTCTTAATGTCCACACCATACGTTCTTGTCGTTGCAGCTGTTATTACTATGTGTTTATTCATATAGTATACAAACATGGATGGGCTGCTCACCAACATGCATTAGCCAGCGTGGTGAGTTTTTTGGCTTTTTACCTCTGAGTTTAAGATCGAGAAACACCATGGTCTTTCTTCTCAGTGCCTGATAAGGCAGAATGAATGTTTGTGTAAATGATAAATATTTTTCCAATACATATATACAATTATGACAGACAAAAATAAAGTATGGCCCTTATTCCCAGGAGGCTGTAAAGTCACCAACCAAGGCAGCGGTTGGTGGCTGAAGGCGGAGGGTGCTAAGAATCTCCTGATTGCAGACCCAGGATGCCATTTGATGACAACTTTTTATTTAGGTACTTACAACTGCAGATCACTTTCAAGTGAAGGAAGATTGCAAGAATTAGAAGAAGAACTCTCTTATATTAAATGGGATATTATTGGATTTTGTGAAGTTAGAAGAAAAGGTGAAGAGACAATTGATTTAAAAAGTGGACATATATTTTATTATAAAGGCACAAATATTGGAAATACAAGTGGAGTAGGATTCATTATAAATAAAAAGTGGAAGAACAATATTGTGGAGATTGATGGTGTATCAGACAGAGTGGCAAGATTAGTTATACAACTTAATAGCAGATACCAAATGCAGATAATTCAGGTTTATGCCCCAACAAGTTCTCATAGTGATGAAGTAGTAGAAGATTTTTATATGGATGTACAAAAGGCTTTTGATAAGAGTACACAACATTTTAAAATTGTTATGGGAGACTTTAATGCTAGAATTGGTAAACAAATGAAAGATGAAAGTGCTGTAGGTAATTTTGGTTATGGTAATAGAAATGAGAGAGGACATAGACTTGTGGAGTTTGCAGAAAAAGAAAAACTTTATATTATGAATTCTTTTTTTGAGAAAAATGTTAAAAGAAAATGGACATGGAAACATCCAAATGAAGGTACAGCAGAATTGGATTATATTTTGACTAACAGGAAATACATATTTCAAGATTGTAATGTTCTTAATAGATTTAACACAGGAAGTGATCATCGATTAGTAAGGTGCAAGATGCGTGTTAATGTAAAATTAGAAAGACAAAAATTGTTAAGAAAAACAATATTTACAGTTGATATTCCTAATCTTCAGAAACATTCTAATGAATTTAAATTAGAACTTACAAATCGATTTCAAGTATTAGTAGATTTTGAACATGATTCAGATTTGAATGAAATTAATATGAAAATAACTGATACACTTTTAAAAACTGCAACAAAGATAGCTGGTAGACAAAAGCAGCAATTGACCAACAAAATTTCTATTGAAACTAGAGAATTTATGAAGAAAAGAAGAAATATGAAGATATACAAAAATGATGCACTAAAAAGAATTGAATATCTCGAATTTTGTAAAATGGTGCGGAAAAGAGTTGAAAATGATATAAGAAAATATAACTGTGAACTAGCAAAAAAAGCTGTAGAAGAAAATAAAAGTCTTAAGAATGTAAAACAACATTTTGGTATTGGTAGGAAATTTATATCTGCAATAAGGGAAAAAGATGGAATTATTACTAAAAAGAGAGATGACATCATGAAATTGGTAGAAAATTTTTATCAAGAATTATATAGTAATAAAGATCAAGTACCTCCTATATCTACTATATCTTCCGAATTGCCCAGAATTTTAAATGAAGAAGTGAGAAATGCAATTAAATGTATGAAGAAAGGAAAGGCTCCAGGTAATGATGAAATTATAATTGATATATTAAAAGAAGCAGGTGAAGAAACAGAAAATTTTTTAGCAAAGTTATATACCAAATGTCTAAATGATAAAGATGTACCGGATGATTGGAAGAATGCAGTAATAATATTAATATTTAAAAAAGGTGATAAAGAAGATATTAGAAATTACAGACCTATCAGCCTTTTATCAGTTTTATATAAAATTTTTACCAAAATAATTATAACTCGTCTACAGAGAACATTGGATTTCCACCAACCAAGAGAACAAGCTGGATTTAAAAGTGGTTTTAGTACAGTAGATCATATTCAGGTATTGAGAGAAGTTATAGAAAGGACAAATGAATATGAGTTGTCATTATGTTTTGGATTTGTAGATTATGAAAAGGCATTTGATTCTATAAACATTTCTTCAGTGATTGAAGCATTGGATCATCAAGGTATAGATCCAGGATATTGTCATATTTTAAAGAATATTTATAAAAATGCAACAGCAACAATTAGATTACATAATGATACTGGGAAAGTCAACATTGAGAAAGGTGTAAGACAAGGTGACTCCATATCTCCAAAACTTTTTACAGCAGTGCTGCAAGAAGTATTTTGTGGATTAAAATGGGAAACTAAAGGAGTGAAAGTAAATGGAGAGTATTTAAGTCATTTAGATTTCGCAGATGATGTAGTTGTTTTTGCAAATAATGTTTCAGAGCTGCAGGAAATGTTGCAGGAGTTATCAGATGAAAGGAGGAAAGTAGGACTAAAGATAAATGTTAAAAAGACTAAAGTAATGTTTAATCGGTTTGCTCAAAATATGAAAATAAAGATTGATTATGATGCATTAGAAGAAGTTAACAGTTACAAATACCTTGGTCAGATTATTAATACAGATGGAAACATAATGGAGGAAATTAATCATAGAATTAAAATTGGTTGGAGTGCTTTTGGTAGAAATAACTTGATACTAAAAGGAAATATGCCTATGTGTTTGAAAAGGAAGGTTTTTAACAAATGTGTTTTACCAGTTCTTACTTGTGGATCTGAGACTTGGACACTCAATAGAAGAGCAATACAGAGACTTCAGACCACTCAAAGAAGTATGGAGAGATGTATGTTGGGAGTAACAAGAAGAGATCGAAAACGCAATGTATGGGTAAGAGAACAAACAGGTGTTACTGACATCATTGAAAAAATTAAAAGATTGAATTGGAGTTGGGCTGGACATATTTCTAGAAGAGATGATAATAGATGGACAATTGAAATTTTAAACTAGATTCCAAGAGATTGTAAAAGACCCAGAAAGAGACCACATGTGAGATGGATGGATGAAATAAGAAAGTGTGCAGGGGTGATGTGGAGAAGAGAAGCTAAAGATCGGAGAAGATGGATTAAACTTGGAGAGACCTTCATCCTGCAGTGGATTGATAATGGTTGATAATGATGATGATGATGATGATAGACAAATATTATTATGTAAACATATGAAACATGAAATATACATAAGAAGTATACATTTTACCTTTAAGAAAAATATTTAGTGATATACAACAACTGTAAGTGTCTAGAAATTTAATATACAATATAGATTCATATTTTAATTAACAGTGACAATATTAAAAACTTAAAAATAATAGAGATAATTTTTTTATATTAAATGTTTTTATTGACCATGTACTAAAAAAAGTAAAATTATTGTTTCTTCAACTATGATTGGAGCTTTTAAATTTAACTTGAAATAAAGGCATGGAGGTACAGAAATTAATTAATTCAATCTCTAATTGTTTATAACAGGGGGTTAACTTAATAATTTTTTACCCACCACCCCTGCATGTTTTTATTTCAACTTAAATCTAAAAATTCCAATTGTAGTTTAAGAAACATTTTTTTCTTTTAGTGCATTGTCAATAAAAGCATTTAATATATAAAAAAATCTCTCTATTATTTTAAATTGCTTCCTTTCTAAACAAAGCAATGTTGGAATTAATTTTAATGCTTACAAGTTTTCTTTCAAATATCATGCAGATTGCAACATTGTTTTTATTTTCTGCTTTAAAATTGAAATAAAAATTATTACATAATATCCAATACTAAAACGTTTAAAATAATATATAGAAAGTGTTTTGTAAATGATGCTTTTATTTAATGTGCACTAAAAACTAAAAATAATTATTTTCTTCAACCATAATTGCGATTTTTATATTTAACTTGAAATACCAACCTTGGGAACTCCAATTGTAGCTGAAGAAAATAATTATTTTTGGTATATTTATGCATATTAAGAAAAGGTGTTGGTTATAAAATATTATATATAATAAAATAATTTTAAATTTAAAAATAAACACACATATTTTTAAATGGGCTTAGTGATATATATGAATGATACAATACTTAAAAAAACAGCATGAAATAGTATATATATTCCATTGCAGTATATGTTAATAAACTGAAAGGGTTTGAGGTTATAACAGAAGTAAATTTTAAAAAGTAATTCCTTAGTGTAACAGCTTGTTTTTAAACCACATTATCAAATCTATGATTTAATCCAAACAATATATCGTTGTTTTGCACAAATAAAAACATATATAAAAAGTTTTTTTTATTAGTTTATATTTTTCTGTTTTATTGTTTTAAAAGTAAATCAGAATAAAAATTTCTATTGTGATTTGTTTATTTGAAAATCATATATATATATGCACAGTTTTTTTATATTTGTGCGCAATTTTAATGCTTATTGTGAAATTTCCAAATATACATTCTATGTGTAAACAAGTAATTGTTTTTTTGGGAAACTAGAGAGAGAGAGGTCTTTTGTTAAATGTTTGATCAGTATTAAATTTATAATGATAATGTATTGTAATATATAAATACAATAATGTAAAATTAATTTACTAATATAGTAAAATAAGATTATTATAATTCTTAATAGCATATTTTTATTAATTTATTTTGTGTTAAAAACTAGTTTATTTTTCTATATACAGTAATTTACACTTATCAATAACCAATTGGTTTTATATTTAAATTCAAAATTTAATATTTGCTAGTGCACTGCTTTGAGAATAGGTCTTTCTTAATTATGGAGTAATTGTGAATCTGCAATTTAAATAAATGATAATGAAATATATGAATTAAATCATCTCTGTGACAACATTATAAATATTTTTATTCGATAGGTATCTCAGGTGTCTATAACACTGCCTTTATCTGCATTTATGGAACTGTTGGGCATAATGATAGTAGTTGATTTGAAAAATTGTTTTATAACTTATCCATCATATATATCTCAGAATTGTCTTTTTGACACCCCTCAAAAAAATTAATACCTGAATTTTGCTTAATACAGTAGAAAAAAATTTGATCATCAGTTATTATTTAAAAAAAAAACAGTAAATAATATGTAGAAAAGTCTTTTATCTCATCAATATTAATTTACATGTTGTGATCAAGGATCATTTATAAGTTTTGTTCAGGAAATGATCACAGAAATTTGAAGCATGTATAAGTCAAATGATTCATCACATTACACATTTTCTATCAACATTGATAGATCTTTGCATGACATTTGAATTATATTATTTCTGTTCCTCATCTTTAATATCTAAGTAGGATGATCCTCATCTCACCAAGTATGATGTTTTCCCAATATTACCATATCAGATGGATAATAAAAAAAAATATCAAATAAAGGCTTACAATATATTTTTCAAAAAAGCCATTTATAATTTTGACACAACAACTTAACTCCATGTAATCTAAGATCATTGTTTTTAGTTGAAATTCTTAGAGTAAAGTATGACAATAGTTTTGATCCTGTTTTTTTATAAATAACTACTTATGTATTTATTAATGTGTGCTCTTGCTAAATAGCTTATACAACTCCAAAATGCATAGCAGTCCAAAAAATCTTTAAAAATAAAATTAACTATTTTGGGACCTCAGCATACTGTTAATCAGATTAAAAGTTAATGACTTAGAGCATAATTTATTAGTAATGAAATTGGATTTGATCCTTGGACTACATATTGGAGTAGTAAAGAATTTAGTTGAAATATCTGTAAATATTGATTAAATATTTTGTTGTGTTAATGTTTGCTACACTGGAACTTTGTTTATGATCAATAGATTGAGTTAATATTCTTGGAAATTGCTATTAAAAACAGAAAACTGTTTGAATTACCTATCTTACCTGAGTTGTCATGTTTCATTAAAACTTTTTTATTAATTATATATTTCTATTTTCAAGTCATTTAAATATTACATGATCACTATTTCTTATGCTAGCACATTACTGTTATTAAAACAGACAAAACTCTCCATACAGTAGTGCCACTCAGTGCCAACCAGAGTAATCAATGGATCCCAGAAGGCTTGTGCATAAAATCCCTATCTATTTCCTACTCATCCAACATCCCCAGACTAGTTTCTGGGTTTTGGCTTTTGTCAGTGAGAATCTTTGGATCTGAAAGCACTGCACCTAGAACTTAGGATCTAATGCAATGTCCAGAAGCCACCTTTTATTTTTACTTAACTACAAAACTATGAGAATAAGACTGAAAACACAATAATATTTTCAATCTAAGCTCAATACCTTATATATTCATATGAGTGTCAGATCCAAAGCTCCTCACTGATGAAGGCCAAAAGCCAGAAACTAGTCTGGGGATGTTGGATGAGTAGACACTAGATAGGAACTTTATGCACAAGCCTCCTGGAATCCATTGATTACTCTAGTTGGCACTGAGTTGCACTACTTTATGGAGAGTTTTGCCTGTTTTAATAACAGTAATGTGCTAGCATAAGAAATAGTGATCATACGATGTTTAGTCATTTAACACCAATCCTGCCTAATAGGATAGTGGTGACTATGGTTATTAAAGAGCCAAAGACACCAAAATGTATGGGTACTAAACTGGGTTCAGGCCCATATGACTGTATAAGCTCTTGAGCTTAGATTGAAAATATTATTGTGTTTTCAATTTTATTCTCATAGTTTTGTAGTTAAGTAGAGATAAAAGATGGCTGCTGGAGAGTTGCATTAGATACTAAGATTTAGGTGCAGTGCTCTCAGATCCACAGATCCTCACTGACTAAGGCCAAAAGCCAGAAAATAGTCTGGGGATGAGTAGGCACTAGATAGGGATTTTATGCACAAGCCTCTGGCATCCATTGATTACTCTGGATGGCATTGACTGGCACTACTGTATGGAGAGTTTTGCCTGTCATTTAAATAGTTTAAGTGCTAAATATTTTAATGATCTTTAGAGTTATATTGAATCTTTAATTCAATGAAGTAAATCTTTAGGATGGCACTGAGCCAAATGTAAACTGCTTTTTTATGAGTTTGAGCATATTCATTTATGCTTTTATGGTAATCTATTAAACATGAAGTCCAATAATCACCTGTAACAAACAATTGTTACTACATTGGGTGACAGAATCAAGATCAGAATTCTTAATGACTTTAGTAAGAGACAACAGTAAGTTTACATCATGATTTTCCATATATATATGCGAATATTTTTAAACAAATAACAATGAAAAATAAAATATTCAGATGATCTTCTGATATGTAATGCTTTGCGTGTATTATGAGATTGGAATTCCTTTATAAATAAGAAAAATAGTTTAGATTTATGCTTGAGTTTAAATAGGAAGTAAATACATTTGTCAAAAGTATGAATACACTTTAAAAGATGCAACATATACTGAGCTTTTGCAGAGCAACAAGAAGTCAAATTTTGCGCGTGATATACTTCATCCCACTCTATCATAACTCATTTTTCAATTAACTTGAGCTTCTTTATTTAATTTGTGTAATGGTTCAGACCAATACTTTCACTTTATCAGTATATCTTTTAAAGACAATTATGAGTATATATATACTGTGAACACATCAATTCCATAAAATTTTCGAATATTTTAAACTGATTTGAATTAACTTTTAAAACTGCTTTTAAAGTCGCTCTAATTAGATAATAACAATCCATATTGTTTGTGTTACAACGCTTCAATATGGTGATTAATCGAACTCAGTTACTGACATTCTATGAATTAACACAGCAGTAACAGGGAATTAATTACTTCATGTCAAAATAAATATGAAAAATGATCTAATTGCTTTTAAATGACTACTAATGTAAACAAACACAATCCAGACAATGCAAGAAAATCAATAGAAAAAAAAAGTAAAATGAAGTTATGACGGTTTATAAATTACACAGGTAGAGGTCCACATACATACCTATACATATATATATGTTTCTTTTGAGATACACACAATCTCTATTAATGAAAGAATAGATAATTAAAGTGTTAGATTTATAAAAGAAGATATAATGTAGAATAAATAAATGTTTTAGGTTAGATTTTTAAAAGGCAAACAATGGATGCATAGAACATTGTATTCCATATTAAAAAGAAAAGAAAAGAAAAATAAGTCTAAAATTAGTTTATAAACTCAAAAACTGAAAAAAAAATTCAATTAATTTAAAAAAACTTATATAGATATTAAGTCAAATAATTTTTTACTTTTGGGAAATATATATATTCTACCACGTGTGCGTGTGCGGCGCAACTGTTCCCAAAACCTATAAAGTGTTAATATAAAATAGATAACTAAAAACAAACGAGCTGAGCGCTTTCAAAAGATCTTGCCTTCATAATCATAGCTTGCTCCTACGTTTAATGATATGCAAATATGCTAATTCCATTTTTTCGATAACATTAAAAACCAAATTCCACTTTTACAGACGCCCCATATAATATATAATATTGAATGTTCCAACAATAATTGTAAAGGCACATATTTTGGGGAAAGCATAGCATCTTTGTCCACACGATTAGCACAACATGAATATTCATACAATAGAGCTCTCAATGATCCTTCCATCTATTCAGTTTTCTATCAGCACCAGATCACAAGTCATCACGAGTGCATTCCAGATAATCCCACAATCGTGTGTAGAGAGAGACATGACCTTAAAAGAAAAATCAAAGAGGCCTTCTTCATATCATGAGACAAGGATGCAATTAATAGGAAGGACACGTGCTATGCTGTATTGAAGAAATGGAATTAGCATATTTGCATATCATTAAACTTAGTTGCAAGCTATGATTATGAAGGCAAGATCCTTTGAAAGTGCTCAGCTCGTTTGTTTTTAGTTATCTATTTTATATTAACACTTTATAACTTTTGGAAACAGTTGCGCCGCACACACACACGTGCTAGAGTTATATAGATATTGAAAATTGTAGGTATTAGATATATTTATTATTACATCATTTCAGTTTTATCTGAGCTGTGTTAAGAAATGTGTTTAAAAACTTCTAATCAGTTTTAAATCTTAATCTGTTCCAATCAATTGTGTCACTAAGGTCTATTGAAGATCTTAAATCCTGATAAGTGAATTTCCATTCATCATCTTACTGGTATCTTGACAACAGATTGTTGTTATTCTATTGGTTGTGATGACGTGTTTTACACGTGACACTCAATTAATTATATGCATCTACGGTTTATAAATATTTATAATTTTTAATATGAATATTTAAAAAATCTTTAATGATTTCTGAATAATATTGTCCAGTTGCTCAGCTTTAAATAGCATTGACAACTTCTATATACTCTGACTTATTTCTTTTAGAAAACATATATTCAGTGTCAAAAAATATTAAATATTTAGGATATTCAAGAACACAAAGTAAAGTAAAAAAAATATTGAAAAACTGTAAATTTTATTCCAGATTTTTGTAGTTTTCCAATCTCAAACCACAAAATTGAACAGGTTATATGATATCACTTTCTTAATACCACTATACTCCAATAATAACAGATTCAAATTGCCAAATTTTCCACAAGATTCTTTCAATATTAGCTAATTTTTTTTTTTTTTTTGAATTGACAACCATATTAGTCTCCAGTATAACTTTGTGCTCTAAATAATAATAAAAAACACTATATAAATAAATTACATACATAAATGCAACATGTGATCTTCAGTAATACAATTCTTTAAAATACTACTTTACACCAGGACTAGGGTTCCTAAAATATCTTTTGACATCTATCCTAATTCTTTTTAGGATGAATAATTTAATATTACTAATGACTAAGCATACAATTACGTTTACTGTGCATTCAACCTGCTGATGTGGAACATCACAATACGGATACAATATTAACAAACAACATGTTGAGACTGGAATCAAATATCTCTAGAAACATCTTAAGACAAAATAAAACTTTAGGAGCTTTCTATAAAAAATAGGCTTTTCTCATTTGATGATTTCCTCTGGCCAGAACGTGAATTTTATCAAACTTTGTTACACAAGTTTATTCACTGTAATTGTTTGTGTCAACATTATATATATATATGTGTGTGTGTTCAACAGATGGTGTTTTACCAAAACCACCGAACAAGTGTAAAATTTGTTTACATAAACGAAAAAAGAGTCAGAATTAACTACCTCTTTCATTTGCTCACCCCCAGATCAGCTGATTTCAAGTTGGTTTGCTCTCATCAGTGAGGGATAGAGTATAGAAACTAGATCTAAACACTGACTCTCAAGTGTTTATGCAAAACGTTTCTATCAGTTTGCAAGCGTGAATTTTTCAGACCGGTAAAGTCTTCAAACTCAGCCTAGCAAGCCAGATATTTATATGGGTCTGATCTCAGTTCAGTATCACCACATAATCAAAGTCTCTGCAATATATATCATTGCAAGAAAACTTTAAAGGTACATTTATGAAAAACAAAAACAAGTTATTCACATATCTTGCTATCACTTGTTATTTATGTTCAACAGATGGCGTTTTTCATAAATGTACCTTTAAAGTTTAACTGATAGAAACGTTTTGCATAAACACTTGAGAGTCAGTGTTTAGATCTAGTTTCTATACTCTATCCCTCACTGATGAGAGCAAACCAGCTTGAAATCAGCTGATCTGGGGGTGAGCAAATGAAAGAGGTAGTTAATTCTGACTCTTTTTTTTCGTTTATGTAAACAAATTTTACACTTGTTCGGTGGTTTTGGTAAAACGCCATCTGTTGAACATAAATAACAAGTGATAGCAAGTTACGTGAATAACTTGTTTTTGTTTTTCATAAATGTACCTTTAAAGTTTTCTTGCAATGATATATATTGCAGAGACTTTGATTATGTGGTGATACTGAACTGAGATCAGACCCATATAAATATCTGGCTTGCTAGGCTGAGTTTGAAGACTTTACCGGTCTGAAAAATTCACGCTTGCAAACTGATAGAAACGTTTTGCATAAACACTTGAGAGTCAGTGTTTAGATCTAGTTTCTATACTCTATCCCTCACTGATGAGAGCAAACCAGCTTGAAATCAGCTGATCTGGGGGTGAGCAAATGAAAGAGGTAGTTAATTCTGACTCTTTTTTCGTTTATGTAAACAAATTTTACACTTGTTCGGTGGTTTTGGTAAAACGCCATCTGTTGAACATAAATAACAAGTGATAGCAAGTTACGTGAATAACTTGTTTTTGTTTTTCATAAATGTACCTTTAAAGTTTTCTTGCAATGATATATATTGCAGAGACTTTGATTATGTGGTGATACTGAACTGAGATCAGACCCATATAAATATCTGGCTTGCTAGGCTGAGTTTGAAGACTTTACCGGTCTGAAAAATTCACGCTTGCAAACTGATAGAAACGTTTTGCATAAACACTTGAGAGTCAGTGTTTAGATCTAGTTTCTATACTCTATCCCTCACTGATGAGAGCAAACCAGCTTGAAATCAGCTGATCTGGGGGTGAGCAAATGAAAGAGGTAGTTAATTCTGACTCTTTTTTCGTTTATGTAAACAAATTTTACACTTGTTCGGTGGTTTTGGTAAAACGCCATCTGTTGAACATAAATAACAAGTGATAGCAAGTTACGTGAATAACTTGTTTTTGTTTTTCATATATATATATATTGTAATTAATGGAGACTTTCATATACAACCATATAAAATATAAAATATGGACCAAAGTTTTGCAAAATAACACTTGTCTATAATTATGTGACAAAGAGATTTTGTATGTAGTCATTGCAAAAATAGAGAAACCTATAAAAATAATTTCCATAAATCTTAATACATTTTTTGACCATGAAAATCTTTTCTTGAATTTAGTCTCAATGATAATCAAGTAGTAGAAATTGATAGTCTCTTAGCAACATCAAAGGCTAAAAATGTTATCTCTGTTTATATGTTCTATTCTTTATTATAATAACAATCTATAATTATAAATATGCGACTTTTTTTGCAGCATTAGTGAAGCTATAATTATACTTAAAATAATGTGTAATAGGTCTGCTTAGTGTTTTCAAGATTTAATGTTTGAATCTCATACTCATAACTTTGTGAATGAAGTTTGTTGTGATTTATTGTATACATATGCAAATCAGTTGGAATATTTAATTAGTTAGTCCATTGTTTAGAGCGAGCAAAGCATGCCTCTCTTCTATTAATGGCACTGAGATCATTTGCTATGTAAAAAACTTCTTTAACTTTTCTTTTGGCAACACTCTTCTCTGTACAAATTATTTGAAAAGAACTAGGTTCAAATATGTGGCCTGTAGCTGCTTGGTGGTCCCAGAATACTGATGTTCTTTCATTTTTATTTTTATCCCTGTTGTATGCATACCTGTGTTGGTAAATTCTTGTGGAAACATTTAAATATATATATATATATATATATATTTAAATGTTGACTGTTATATATATATATATATATATATATATATATATATATTGTAACAGTCAAGTTTGTACATTCGCATAACAGAATCCAGAGTCCAAGAAAAGAGACCAAAGCTGACCAGACTAGGATTGTGACATCCTGAATCTGACCACACTTCAACTTGTAAGCCAGTACTCCAAGACTCAAGACTCTATGAATGACCATCTTAAAATTACATGTATTATTCATGGCTGACATAGGTCAGGGAAAAGCAATAAGACTCATGGTTAAAATTGCTATTATTAATTACATCTAATGTATAATTAACTAATGGAGACTTTATTAATGCATAGATTTTGCATATATATAATCAATAATTAGAATTGGATTGAATAATGAGACTGAGAATGGACTAGGTTAATTTAACTATAGTTTTATTTCCTTCAATAAATCCTAACTTAAGCCAAAATATATCATAACTTGTACAATACATGAAAATGCATGCAGGCATTTAATGGCTGAAGAGTGTTCAGGTATTCTCTTCATACAGAGACAATTACAAGATATTAAAACAAACAATTATTATATTTAAGTGAGATGAATTTGACAGGTGTTCATCTTATAAATTAATGATAGCAGTATATAAATAAATCATCATTGCCTTTGATAAGACAAAATTTAAATACAAATATATAATGAATTTAGATAGTGCATGAAAATACATGCAGGCATTTAATGGCTGAAGGGTGTTCAGGTATTCTCTTCATACAGAGTCAAATATAAAGATATTAAGACAAATAATTATTATGCTTTAAGTAAAATGAATTTAACAAATGTTCATCTGATAAATTAATTATAGCAGTATATAAATAAATCACCACTATGTCATGTCTATAGGGAAAAATACGCCAATTCCTCTTAATTTGTGGCTGTATACAAGCAATTAGACTAAGCCTTGATTAACACTTATGAGGAGCATTACTTATCCATCTGTATGTCTACTTATTTAGCCTAGAATAAGCTACAATAAATTAGATTGAACATGCTTTCAAGAGTATCTCAGACAATTGTTGAACATAATGAAATGGGGAGGTAGCGTTGGCTGCTCTGGATGTACCAATGTGTTATAGCACTGGCAAATAACAATAGTAAAAATCACTCTGCAGATGTATTGGTAGATCAAGGGTTTCTGTGACAAATATCGGTACCCTGAGACCAATTGTCATGCTGTGAGAAAAGGAACATGGTGTTCAGAAGTAGCGGGGGACTTACATGCTGACCTAGCCTTAAACTCAGGTTTCACAATTGCTTTATCCTATGAAAGGAAGATTTGTTCTGGCTTAACTGAGGCTCCATCTTAAAGACACAAATATATGTAGCAGCAAAATGAGAAAATAGTTGACTAAAGAAATAAACCACACCCACCAAGCAAAGAGTATTATATATTTAATATTCCATATACAAGAACAATAGCTCATTAGCTTGATCAATAGAAGCCAACTCTTATGTAGCATGATAATAAATATATGATATAGACAGGAATAGTTATATATATTCTTTACTTTTCCAGTTCAATCTAAATAGTTATTTATCAAATAATTAATATTTTAAAAGGAGGGGAAAAGGAAAAGTATATTTGGAGGGAGTTTATAAATAAATTAGCAAATATACTTATATTTTCAAGGCTAGTCTATTTCTTAGTATAAAATAAATTAAAATTGATTTCTCACTGAAACAAGCCACATTTCAAATTTAAAATCAAATAATTACTAACAACAATAATAAAATAATAATGGAGTGCAGAGCGAGTCATTACTATTTTCATAAGAGACTTTCCAAACAATGCACAGAAAGATAAGGCTATAAAATAATTACATGAAGAAATTTTAATTACTCTCTTTTTAAAATATTGAAATTTAGTGTTTTCTGTTTTGAAGCATCAGCATATAATACAAAAATTATTAAAACTAAGTAACTGCAGTGATATAGTTTTAAATTAGAAAAATATTAATTCATTTTCTTAATGAAAGAAATTTTAAAAAGCAAGTGGGTCATTTAAAGATTTTCACAAAATATAAATTGAAAGACTTTAGCATTTAGAAAAATTTACATTTAGTGATTAGTTAACTAATTTAAATTCAAGATTTTAGAGTTTAATGAGGTAGTATAGAATTAACATAAAATTAACACAGAGCTTTGCAGTTTGAAGGTAATTTACCAATTATTAATACAGGTGCTTGAGCTGGAGTTTGGTGAGCTTTCTGGGCAGCTTGCAGCATCCTCTTCTTTTCATGGTTAGGCTGTAGATCTTATTGCAGCATGCTGGTTATGATGGTGTCAGATGGAAGTGAACCCATCACCCTCACTATGGAGTGATAGCCAAGACTACCACACTAGCCTGACATTTCAGTTCTAAAACTAACTTAGGTTCTGATGGCAAACGCTATTCAAAATGGAGTCTTTTTTTTCAAGCTCAAAACATGGCCTATTTATATCTTACAATAAACCAAGCCTCTTTTAACTTCTTTCTATTATTTGGTTCACTGCACACAGTAGTAATATTTTGAAAAAGAGAATTAACCTGTGAATCATTTTTAGATTTTTTACACTGATAAACATACTGTAATAGATAGCATTACAACCATTTTCTTTGCAGACAATGGA
The DNA here is from genome assembly GCA_028023455.1 of Epiperipatus broadwayi. Lineage (NCBI taxonomy): Eukaryota > Metazoa > Onychophora > Udeonychophora > Euonychophora > Peripatidae > Epiperipatus > Epiperipatus broadwayi. The sequence continues at coordinate 1,039,040 of JAQFVV010006217.1, read as the reverse complement.
ATAAACCACTTCATACCTATTCATTTCTTCCACATTATTTTTGAATTATTTATTAGTCTATTTAAACACAACATGAAAGAAATTGGTTGTAATGCTATCTATTATAGTAAAATGAAGGCTAAGGTATTAATGTAATTGCAACAGCATGTTTATCTGTATAAAAAAATCTAAAAAAATCACTAGTGTGTGCAATGAATCAAATGATTGAAAGTTGAAATAGACTTAGTTTTTGTGAAGTCTAAAAACAATATCAATCAGAGTAGCATTAGGGTTCCACTAAGCATGCACTGGAATATTAACCATTCAGTTCCAATATGTCAACATGATTCTGTACAGTTTTGAAAGTGCTTGGCAAATAGTTTTTTATGATTAATGTTTTTTGAATTTTAGCTACTCTGTTTATCACACTTTATACATGAAGAATAATTTTCATTATCTGACAGAGTTTTTGTATTATTTATTTAAAATATCATCAATTTTTTTTTCTTTCATTACGCTTGGGGTAGTGGAAAATTTAGTGGAGAATTTCTGTTTTTAGGTGGTGTCCTTGAAGCAGATTTTGTGAATTGTCAATTATTAATTGAAGTAGGTTAAAGTTATAGAACTACATTTTAATTTAAATTATGTTTTAAAAGATGAGAGTTATTTAGTGTTAATATTGTTTTTATTAGTAGGATACAGTTTTGTAGTAAGACACTATACTAACTGATACTCATTTCAATCACATTTCAACCTAGAAACATATTTTTTATTATTATTCAAAATATAGTGAACTCTGTAAGATCTTCATTTTAATGCGTATATAATTATTTCTGTTTTAAATTTTTATCAATATTAATTCATATAATCTGTTTCTCATTTATCTATGAAATGTTCCTGTATTCAAATACTTGATTGTGTAATAACAGACTCTTCTGACATAAACGTGCATCAAATTAAGTATATATTTTTCAGGTAAACATTTGGACTAGATGATCTTTGGTTTTATAGGCAAATTGTTTACTTTTATATAACATCAAACTTTTATATTGCGAAATACATTTACTTATTATTATTTTAATTCTAAGACGGTATGTAATTTGCTTATACTGAATGTATTTATATAAGTAAATAGAGGGATTTGAACTCAGAAATTGTTAGTCTATTCTTCCCTCCACTCTATCTCAAGCAACCGATATTCATGAACACTTGGATCGGTTGCTTGATATAGAGTGGAGGATGAATAGATTGAAAAATCCTGAGTTCAAATCCTTGTATTTATTATTATTTCTTAAATTGCTTTTTTTTTAATCTTTTATTTAAAAAGAAAACTCAACAATATAGAAACAGAAAATAGAAGACTGTGTTGGAAACATTACAAAAGTTATGCAAATAAATTGTTTTTCATTTCTTATAAATTTTGTTAATATATATATATTTTAAAAGACTTTGTCTCATTATTGAAAAACTCTCCCCGCCCCCAACCAACCTGAACCTCGCACATGTATATATATATAATTATAGAATCGAGCTCGTGCTGCCGGGAGCAATTCTAAGATCATCTGAAATATAAATCAATAATTGAAGACAAAATAAGAATTCTTTTCTTTCTCCTATAAGCTTCTTTTGTATCTTGCTTCGGGCCATAATTTCTTTCTCATGAAGTTTTGTTTTTTTCTTTCATCTTTTTTTTTTTAATCTTAAAGTATTTTTAAAACATAAAAGAAATGACATTTTATATAAGATTTTATTTAATATTTTTTTTGTTCAAGTTGCAATTTTTATATATATATATATAAGTTAGTAAATTGAATGATTAATTATAACTTGAGTGACAGAATTTGTATCAACAACTTGTCAACAATCACTACTTTGAATATTCCACCTGAAAAATAAATCAATATGGAAAAATCATAGTTTGATCATTGACCGCCTCTCTTTTTAATTTCAATCTTTTTATACTAATTTAATCATATTATCATTATTTCATTATAGGAAATTCAGTGGTATATCAGGTAACTATTGTGGATAATTAAAACATCTCATATTTTATCCACAGTGGGTGTCATCTAAAAGTAGCTTTTGTTGTTACTAGAAAATCTAACTGTATTTTAAAGTAGCTTTTGTGCCTGTTAGACAAGACAGCATTTGCTGAGAATAGCTGTTAGAATGAAAGTGGTTTAGAATAATCTCAACTAACACTGACTCAAAATATATCTGGTAGCTACTAGAAAAATTCAACAGTGTTTCCAAGTAAACCACTGTGATTAGACAATTTAGAAGTGCTTCACATTAAATACCATAATTATTAGAGCCATCCAAAACAATCATCAGAATTGTCTCACAGTAGATCTAACCACTTCAGCTTCACCTGTTTATATAGAAAGCAGGTTGAAGTAAAGAAGGTTCTCCTCTTTTCTTCCAAAGTGTAAGCTTGTGGTTAAGGCATGTAGAGGTCCCTACCTTCGCATTTTCAAGCGCTCATTGCTTGAGGTTTGTTGCCTTAGTAAATATTACTTGAATTATTAGATAATTCAGCAATGCCTTAGAATAACCATTCACCAGTGTTTAAGTGCTGCCATAAAATAGTCAACAACATCTATGATAGCTAATAGGATTCTATCTCAGAATAGCTTTTGGTATAATTATAGAAGTTTAAACAATATTTCAGAAAGACCAATGCAGCCTAAATAGCCATAATGCTATGAGAAAACCTCAGAGTATATACTAGTTACAGTAATGTCTTGGAGAAGCCATTAAGGTTATTAGGCAATTGTCCACTGCTTCACATTATAATTACAACCATACAGCCTCTCTCAGTAACAATAATTCCCAGTGTGATGTAATGCAATCGCAAAGTCTTTAGACTTTGGAGTACAAAGTTTTTGGATTGATTCCTTATTTTCAGCCCTCAATTTTGTTGTGAATTCCCAAACAACCATGCCTTTTGATTATTTATTTTTAGTACTGTGCTTTTCCTGAAAATAAGATCCTGGCATTATATTAATTTTGGCTCCAAAAATAGCTTAGGGCTTATTGTCAAAAGATATTATTTTCATATACAAAAGTCTATATTTAGTCAATATTAAACCATAATTCCAACAGCATTTAAATAACTTTTACTACTGCTTGAATAAGAAATGTTTGGGATTATAAACACATCAAAGAACATTCACATTATATATGAGAATATGAACAGTTATGTTTAAACTATTGAAACTAGTAGTTTTTATTTTAAAATATATGAAGCATTAAGCTGTCTTCATTAATTTATGAATTAAGATCATCACCAATAATGTTTCAGCTTCTTTGGATATCAATGTTGATTTATTTACAATATATGGTTGGAGGTCAGAATATAAAAAGAATTCTTAAATCACACTGAATGAAGATGCATTGATAAATGAAAAGTAAATGATTGGATATGAGTTTGTCTGTCAAATAATTCAGAGTAACATTTATTTAAATATAAAAATCTACATTTATATTTATTTATATGTTCATTACTTGATAATTCAATACCTCTATGTGTGTATCAACAGTTGAATGAAATCAATTTACAAGACTGACTGTCTTAACTAGAGCTTATATTTGGTGTGGGTTTTATATTATCAGCATCCTAAAAAATCATGCTAAAGTGTATTTTCTGGTTAAATCTTATTTTTAGGGAAACACAGTAGCTGCAAATGAGATGAACTGCTTTAGAATAGTTACTTTGGCTTTTAGATAACACAGAAGTACTTTAAAAAAAGCATTACATTTATTAAATTATTTTAAAAATATATATGTGTGTAAGAGATGATGATCTATACCAACTAATGTATTCTGGCTCAACACAAAATATGTATATTGGTGATCATTTTCTTTTTTACACGTATGAAGTCATGTGTATTCATTGTATGAGATAGCTGAAGGGAATTTGTTCATCCCCTATATTACATTCAAACTCCAAGTATATAAATCATGCTTGTATTTAAAAAAAATATTACAGATTGAGCCTGTATCCTATTCATCTTTCGTCTGTGTATTTGAATGGACAAGGCCTATACATGAGGGGTCAGAGTAAATTGAGATCAATATGGGTATGACAATAATATTGACATTGACAAGATATTTGGGTGTACCATCATCAGATTTTTAATGGAGTATATGGCTAATAAGTTGGAGGGTGTAGATTGAAGACTGTTCATTGAAGTTCAAAGATTTTCTATCTTAATATAAACCTAACCCTGATTATATATGCATGTGGGAGATGATGATCTGGACCAACTGATGAGTGTTGATTCAGCATGAAATATATATATATATATATATATATATATATATATATATATATATATATATATATATATATTGTGAGAGTACCATGTGAGCCTAATCTAAAACAATTTGTGTTTCTTTGTGAAGTTAACTGTGCCTATATCGAATCAACAGATATAAATAACTTACACCTATCTTAAGCTTTTCATATATCAGCTATATACATAAACTAGTTAGTATTAAAAGAATAATTCTAAAAATGAATAATTCTAATTTGTTTATACACACACATAAATAAATGTTTCTAACTAATCATATTTTTTTTATTAACTAAAACTTGACATTTGTCAAAGCCTTAAGTCAACATTGCATTTTATCAGTTGAAACAAAGGAAATAAACATTTGGGGTTCATTACAAATTGTATATGTTAAGCAATAGAAAGTGTGAGCATGATTATATGATATGCTTGCAGAAATTAATCCAGTATAAAAACAAACTAATATTGTTATAACAATAATCTTCTATTTAGTTATCAAGGAAAGAACTACATCTATAAATTTAAATGTGTTCAAATTTAGAACACATTTAAGAAAAAACAAGATTCAATATTTTAAAACATTCTTCAAGTAATTAATTTACCTACTTTTAATATTATAAAGAACTATAAAAAAATAATCACTGAAATTGACAAGGTTATAAGAGTTATCAAGGTCTTCGAAATGAGCTTTCAAAATATATATTTAAGAAGACAAAAATTTATAAAGATGTTCTTTGGCTAGACAATTTATGCCAAGAATTTCTGCTGATGTTTTAAACCTGAACATGTAAATTTATTCCTACTCAATGCCTAAAATATAATCGTCGTAATTCTCATTTAAAAAGCTGCCTTAATAATGGAGTATTATATTGAAGAAGATGTTAAATATTTTACTATGCAAATATTTAAAAGAATGAATATCTGGATTGCCTCTTCGAAGGATGATCAATGAACTTTATGCTTCAACATTCATTGTCATTTTATTTCATCTAAGGAGGGATGTAAAACCGTTATTCTTTCTCTCTTGGATTACTTCATTATGTATTTTAATAACCTTTAAACTTTATTTTCTTTGTGGATAACTATATTTACATGGAGAAATTATTTCATATATTAAATTGATTTTAACAGAATAAGTGGAGAACTGATAAGATGAACATTTTATTTTTATTTATTTAATAAAATTTAGATGTTGATATTTTGATATATGCTCTGATGAAAATGACAGCTGACTAAGGTAAAAGTTTTTAAATTATTTCAATTTGGAAGTAAGTTTTATTATATTCCAAATTGAATCTTACCTGACAATTAACATAATTTCTTTTTAAACATAAATAACTAATATCAGAATACATTCTGTAGTGTGAATGGATGTTATCTTACATAGGCATATAACACAGACTGAATCATTTTAATGACACAGTACGTAGATTTATAATGCATCATGTCTATTATTTATTATATACATGATTTTAAATTATATATATGTAAATAATTACATTATGTTTTTTTTCTGAATGTTAATTAGTTTATTATTGTATTTAAATATAAGCACAGATTATAATTCTAAATTTTAATATTTTTATTATTGATGTGATAATATTTTTGTTTCAATTTCGGATTAAAATGTGTTAAACTTGATTTTAAAATTAAACAGGTCTCATTTGTTTATTTTATTTAGACATTTTATAAAACCAATAATTATAAATATACATACTCACGCATACATATATATTGAATCAACTTAGTGATTTAATATTTATAAAAAAGTTATATATAGCTTATACTAAATTTATCATTACTATGGGATACTTGTGGAAATGCCTGAAGAGAGTCAATTGCAATTTCTACTCTGAGCTCAAATTCCGAGAGTAACGAGGTTATTAATAGAGGAATGGATTGGATTATATTTTAAATCACATCATCCATGACATTCTATAAGAAGACTCAAAGTCTGACTATAAGTAGATGCAATTTCCTCGAGTTTTGAAAAGGATCATTCCTTTATACATGGCACCCATACTTAAGGCCTGAAACAGTAGTTTTCCATTAGTTAAATCCATAGTTTAAAAAAATAAATAAATATATGAGTATGTTGTGAATTGGTAGAAACACTGAATAATAAATAATAGAGACCTTGAAATAAAAAAAAAACAAAACGTAGCAAACAGATAAATCAGTCGCTTTAAAATAAATAAATAAATACAATTATAATTTGGGCATTAAAATATATATTATAACAACATCTTATAAAAGTAGGAAAATAGAATTACATTTAAGGGCATAAGCACAGCATGAAATCTTATGGCATATATTAAAGTATAACCTTGAATAGAAAGTAGTTTATATTTATATAACATCAGAAATTTTTTGTTAATGATAACTAGAAGTGGGAAAAAGCTAATAATAATGGAAGTAAAAAGTTTCGAAGAATCTTTAAGTAATAAAGATAGTGAAATAGAAATTACTTCAATTAGTGATGAACAAGGGTCTTTACAAGTCCTAATGTCTGAGGGGTCTGTAGAAGAAGTTGAACATCCTTCACAAGTTCACATGACAGATCAAATATTACCCCAAACACAAAAGGTAACTGAAGCTATAATAGTACAACCTCAAGGAAGTGATAAATATATGGCTCAATTGGTTCAAATGATAATGGATATAAAAGATGATATGAATAATATAAAAGCTGATATGAATAATATGGCAACCAAAGCTGATATGAATAATATGGCAACCAAAGCTGATATAAATAATATAAATGCTGAAATATATAAAATGAATGCTGATATTGAAACAGTCAACTTTGTCAATTCTCCTGTTTCACCTACTATATACTATAGTAGTATTTCTATATATGTAACTATCATTAAATTTTCGTATATCAGGTTAATATTATATCCAAATCAGGCTAGTTTTAAATATAAAGGTATTAGTTATGTATGTGTGCGTATATTTTAAACCTACAAGATAAAATGTGTATCCGTATATGTAAAAACCCATATATATACACACATAATGAAAACTGTATTGTATGTGTAACGAGAGACTACATATATGCAGGAAAGATTAATGTTAACAGATTGAAATCATTATAAATTTATTTATTTAAAACATTTATTCTAAAGAAAATTAATATTTAAAATTATTGTATATTTCTGCATATATAGCTAAATTAAATAATCAAGTTACATATATAACCAGATGTTTTTCCATTTAGATTTGTTTTCAAAAAATTGGTATTATAAAAATTCCATTTATAGATTTGTTTTCGAAAAATTGGTATTATAAAATTTAATCTTTCCTGCTACTGTAGCGTAACCTAATTACCAAACTAAAAAGTAACACTAAGTTGTAGGATAAATTATCCTATGTAATTAAAAAGAAATAGTGAATGACCGGATGTAAACCTTTGCTATAAGAAATAAAAACAAAGTAATTATACGATTCTAAAAAAAACAGCGAGAAAATTATCAAAACAAAGCTAGAAAATTACTATAACCAAGAAGATGGAGATAAGCAGAATATATAAGCTTCTGAGGCCATTTTGAAGGGATTCGGACATTATTTTCATTCAACCCCTTGTGTTTAAAATTGTTAATGAAGATGCAGGTTGAGTAGAAGGCATTTTCTCTTGTCCTTTGGACCCAGGAGTCTACCGATGTGGGGAGCAGTGAAGCAAAAGCCGTAGAAAGCAGATGCCCATCTCCAATCCTCAACATGAAACAAGTGCAAGCTACAGAGAAGAGAACCTGGTAAAAAAACTTTCCTCTGCTTAAAGTTTAATAACTCGTCTAAAATTCGATAATTTCTAAAGCTAGCTAAATTTAAACTCTATGGCCATAGCAATAATGTAAATTTAAATCCACTACTAAATGTAATTTTGATTTCTTTTGTTTTCACCTTAAAATCTTGCCTGATTTACATTTAATCTGATTTTCCTTTACATTTAATCTGGTTTTCATTTAATTTAATATTTGATTTGGTTTAATACTAATTTGAGTTAATATCATATTTATTGATTTATGTATTTATTAATTTATGTGTTGGTTTGCTAAGTTATCTCCGATTGATCTACTTCAATGTATTTACAGTTTTCTGACTCATTTAGTTGTGACTTGCTTAAAATGATTGATTTTAAATTAATTATTATAGATTTCATTACGTATAATTTTAAAGGCTTTACTCTAAATTGTGTCTAATTTTAAATGCTTCATTCTAAAATGATAATTAAGTTTCTAGATTATTTTACGTATTTTAACTTAATGATATGTGCTTTTACATATTTTAATATAATAATAATATTTGCCTTAATTAATTCATGTACACAACTTAAGTTTGTCTTGAACTGGGTCAATCAGATATAAACGAATTGCATTGCAATTTAATTATAAACTATGATAAGACAGAATCAAATTTTAGATATCTATTCGTTAAACATACATTCTTTCTAAGTAAACCTATGCCATTTTATAATTTTCCATTGCTTTATCTGTTTGTGCTATAGTTATTTAAAGCGGGATTTTACTACTGACTAAATTCTTAGTGAGGAGCTATGACATCTTCACACCTAGAGAATAATAATGTCTAGGATGCAAAAGAAAACCGTTTTGAAAGGGGTAAAATATCTTGTTTTAAGATATAATGAAAAAGCGTAAAGCTGTTTTAAGATAGATTCGCTTTCGAGATATTTAACTAATGTTTAGCTGGAGTGATTGAGATACAGCATAGAGCTATAATTATATCTTAATGCCCAATAATGTGCTGTACTTTCTTCCAGAGTTATAAAATTCTTATATAGATAGCTTTGTAAATTAGATTCCTAGTTTTTTTTTAATAGCATAATTATACATGCTATCTAATGAACTGATATACGGTAGTTTCATGAAGGAAACTAGTGTTTAGTATCATTAAATCTTAATTGTATAATGTGGTCAGCAGTGCGAGTATGTTTTTAAATGCTACGGCATATATATATATATATATATATCTATCTATATATTTGTTGCTGTATTCCTTAATGGTTTGTATGTGGTCGCGCTGCACCATTACTCTTAGTTCGGGCAATTTTCTTCTTCAAAATGGTGGATGGGTTCGAACCTCCCCATTCTGCATCCTTAGGAATGGAGCATAAGACTCCCACTCAAAAAAAATTGCTTGATCAGCCGGACTAAAGGTCGTTTATTTACACAGCAATGAATACGGTGAAAAGAGAACCGTTACTTGGTAAAAATCTCATAAAAAGGCACACTCGAGACGCAAGGGCTATATCAGACTTTATATTTTCTATACTCCATGGTATCTGAAGGCTGACTGCCAATCATCAGTTCTTCCCACCATAGTAATTGTATTTTCAGCTTTGATCTGAATTCGAGTCTAATTTATAAGCACATAAACTATAGAGAATATTAAATATTCATGTTTAATAAAATATCATATTCTTTGGCAATATGTATAATCACTTCTGCTAGCTCTAGAGTGGATCTAGACCCCAGTATATAGCACAAAGTAGGCATAGATGGTCATGAGCAAATTAACCTCGATCTATAATGTAATCTTAAAGCTCATGAAAATATAAATCTTAACACGTATAATTTCTCATCACCTGCAAGTGATATATATATGTAGCAGACTCAATTAAATGATTTGTAATCCAAACTACAATCACCTGCGTGTGATTAGAATTGCTACTTAAACAGTTAAATCATTACCTATGAGTGATATATGTATTTGTAATAAACCTAATGTAACTAACCAAAATGATTAATGTCACCTGTGAGTGATTTGCATTGTACTAAATGTATATTTAAATTAAGGCCATATGTAACTAGGCAAACCATAGATGATTATAACTCCAGTCATCACTTGCGTGTGAATCCCAAACTCAAGTATGAAATTGTATCCCTAACTTAGTCACCTGCGTGTGATACAACCCATATAGTCAAGTTATGGTCATCATTTTAATTTAATAATTTTAATACTTATTTTTCATTAAATTGTGTAAATTTAACTTCTGTGTCATGTCTCAATGTTGCTCATTGGTAAGTCTTTATTGATTAGTTAATCATTAGTTAAGAATCACAATCTATATTTTATAATTATGTTCTGCGACATACATCGTCTATATAGCTATACTCGTTAATAAGTCAACTTATCCTAGTCTTGTGCTTTACTTATGTGCTATTGCTGGCACGTGATGAAAGAAGTGCTGCTGTGGCTTCATATGTGTCATCCGCAAGGTGGTAAATCTTTGAGCATTAGTAAAGGAGTTGGGGCTATATCAGACAATGTGGTTAGTACCACTCTATGCTGGTCAGCCTTAATATGATTTACTAAAGTTCTAGATTTTGTTGTGCAAATGTACAGATTTTCCTGTTACAATATGAAGAGAATGAATGCTGATATGAAGGAAGAAATGGCTAGAATGAATGATGATATGGTAACTAAAGTTGATATGGATAATATGGAAGGGAAATTAAAAGAAGACATAATTTCTATAAAAGAAGAGTTAAAGAAAGATACTGATAATGTTAAGGAAAAGATGCAAGTAGAAATCAAAGATATTGAAAATAAATTGTGTGAAAAAATGAAACAATTATCATTAGATTTAAATAATGTTCAAAAAGATAATGTTGAAATGAAACAAACAGTAAATGAAGTGAGAAAAGAGATGAATGAAGGAAACTTACAATGTCAACAATGTTTTAAAGAATTTAGTTGTAGTGTAACTAGTCAATTAGAAATCAAATATCAAGAGATACACCAGAGCCAGGAAACATTTAAAAATGAAATCCAAACAAACCAAGAAAAGTACCATGAAAAGATTCAAGAAAAATTTCAAGATATTTATGTGAAAGTAAATCAGTTTAATACAAGACAGAGTGGTGAAATAGAAACAAGGATGGAATTTAGTGAAACCATAAAACAAGCTTTAAGGCATCTTAGAGATAAAGTGGCTTTAAATGAAGCAGATATAATTAAAACTAAAAAGGCTTTAGAAATAATTATAAAGGACGCAAGTGGAACACAGAATCAAACTCATCACATGAATAAAACCACTATCCAAAATTTTATCCATGTTGAATCTCAATTAGATAAAAATTCACAGAATATAGAAAGGCCATTAAGTGAACATAACCCAAATATACAAGATGATAAAGATAAGAGAAATGTAGAAAATAATTCAGATCCATTTACCCGAGATCTTAATGATGCAAGAAAATCACTATTGGAATCTATCTTTCCACATCAAATGATGCAAGAAAATGAAGAATATTTTATTCATGATAATTTTGATGAAGTCAATCCTAACATAAATCAAAGTAATTCAGATTTACCTATGCTAACACCACATATCGATTCTACAGTGCTAAATAAACCATATAATCATGACAACACAAATGAATACCATTAATCAATTTGTGCGACTCAAGGTTTTTATGGGATTACCAAGTGAAGCACCCATAGAACACCTTAAGAGTCTCAATTTATATTTTTCAGTAAATAAGAATTTGACTGAGGGAGAAAAACTGATTATTGCTTATAGTCATTTACAGGGGGATGCACTCCTGTGGTGGGAGTCATTATTCAAAACTCCATCCACATTTAATGATTACCAAATTATGTTGATTAAAAATTTTTGGAGTAGGGATAAACAGCTATTTCAAGAGAAATATAGGCCTTCTCCAGGGGAAACATTAACTAAATTCTTCCGACATCAAGTTACCAAACTTAGAACATTAAGTACTTATCATTTGACAGAAGGTGATATTGTTCGTATTGTCAAAAGAAACTTACCATGGAAAATTGAGCAAACATTATTATGCACAAATACCAATAGTATAGAAAAAGTAACAGAATTACTTAACAGTATTGATTTAAATAAAACTAACATATCATCAAGAACTACAGAAAAGAGAAAAGAAGAACCCACAGTAAATACTATTTACTATAAAAAAAGAAAGAATAATAATGAAATAAATCATTGGAAAGGGAAGTCATTACAGCTAATCCCTTCTCATCTATACTCAAATAAGAGTAATCAAACATCAAATAATAAAAACAAGATGAATCCTCTCAATAGCCCAGAAAAATCTCAACCTACAACCAGTAATCATGCACTGAAAATACAACAAAAACCAAACTGAAAAGGTACTTGGGGTCATGTTCCTCACCTCAAGAAACTGAAAAAACAATGAGGGACATAAATAAAATAGAAAGCTGGAAAATCACTAATTTGATGCATTCATGGGAGGACAGAGCACCTGATTTTGCTTTGCAAAGTTGCCCCATGATAGAAGTGTTGTTTGAGGACATACCGGTTAAAGCATTATTAGATTCTGGTAGTCAAATATCAGTGGTGTCAGATGCATTCTATCATAAAGTTCTGACAAATAACCCTAACATCAAAATCTTACCACTAAAATCCACACAAGTCACCATGGCAAATAATAGAAAAGCCAAATTATTACAAAAACAAATTTGGATACAAATTAAAATTGGCCAAACAACCCTCTATCATGTCTTTCTTATATTAGATGGCTTAATACATGAGGCTATCTTAGGGGCAGATTTCCTCCACATGAACCATTCTATCCTTGATTTCTCAAATAAGATAGTTAGGATTAATGATGAGGTTTTGGAAATGACATTGCATCCAAGATATGGTCTTTTTGAGGTTGATTGTATGATATCTATAATCCCACAAGCACTAATTGAAAGTAAAATCACAGAATCTAATTTACTTGGAAGCGATGACAAAATTAAATTACAATCTGTTATTAATGAATCTGGCCCTATTTTTCAGAAATACCAGGGATAATAAAGGGTTTCCAGCAGAGAATAAATCTTATACATGACCAACCCTTTCAATCCAAATTGTATCCTATACCATACCAATATCATGAAGAGATAACAAAACAAATCAATAAGATGCTAGATTGGGGAATTATTTCCAAATGTTCTTCACCTTATTGTAATCCAATTGTTACTGTGAAGAAGAAAGATGGGTTGATGAGATTTTGTTTGGATGCTCATCAACTGAACAAAATTACAGTTCCTGATAGGAACATCCCACCACCCATCCATGAATTGTTCATGAAATTTGGAAATAAGAAGGTATTCTCTACCTTTGACTTAACCTCCAGTTATTGGCAAATTGAACTCTATCCTTATGATCGCCAATATACTGTTTTCCAATATGAGGGTTTCACCTATCAGTTTAATAGGATGCCCTTTGGATTGATCAATAGTGGTGCTGGCTTTATATGATGCTTGGATAAAACCTTATCCCCTGAGGTCAAACAGATCATTACAATTTATGTGGATGTAATTATTGCATCTACCACTATTGAAGAACACTTTCAACATCTAAGATTATTTTTAAAGAGTGCTGTGTGAAGGGAATTAAAATCAATTTCAAGAAAAGCATGTTGGTATGTAATGAAGTGGTTTTCTTAGGACATATCATTGGATGCAATGGGATAAGACCTCATCCTGATAAGATCAGTGCCATACAGAACTTCCCAAAACCTATGAGTAGAAAACAAATTAGATCATTCTTGGGACTGTGCAATTTCTACAATTGTTTTTAGTTCTCTGACCACATGGAACCATTACTAAAACTTATTAGAAAGAATGAAAGATGGAACTGGACTAGTGAACAAGATGAGGCATTTGCAAAGATTAAAACAAAGTTTATAGAGCAAACCATCTTAGCCCTCCCTGATTTTAAAAACCATTTATTGTTCAAACAGACAGTGGTTTTGGATTAGGGGTAACATTATCCCAGATCCAGGAGAATGGTCAGCCTGGTGTCCTCTATTTTCATCAGCCACCTCTTGAAAGGTCCAGAATTAAACTATACGGTCATCGAGAAAGAGGCACTAGCCATAGTGTGGGCCTTCCAAAAGTTTTGACAGATGCTTCTTGTATCAGAGGTGATAGTGGTCATGGATCACAAAAGTCTCTAATTCCTGAATCACAGCTATTTGACAGTTGTTTAATCTGGTGGAGCTTGTTATTGCCGGAATTCAATTACACCATCCAATATTGTAAAGGATCCGAGAATGTTGTAGCGGATGTGTTCAGTCGAAACCCATGTAGGTCAGAACAATGTAACCTATCAGTAGATAATGCCTACATTACTAACATCAATCTAATTATTGATAAAAATGTAGAGAACGGTTTAGAAAACTTACCAGACCCACAGTCTAATGATCTGGACTTAAATCCCATAATTAGTGCATTAAAGGGGGAGAAAGTTCTGCATGTGACAAAAGACATTAACCAATATAAGTTAGAGAAAAATTTGGATATTGAAGAGTGGAGGGTAGTTATACCCAAATCAATAAGAATGCCACTTGTAAAATATATACACTGGCTGTATGGACACTACAGTGTTCATAAGATAGAACATATGATTAAAAATTGGTTTTACTGGCCAAAGATGTATCAAGACCTCTTGAAATCACTGCATGATTGTTTAGTGTGCCTGTGAGAAAAGCTAGTAAACCAAAGTTATGTTAATTCAATGAAGTCTATTATTCCAGTAAGACCAAATGAGATCTTAGCAATTGATTATTATGGACCTTTGCCTCCATTCAATAAAAAAAATATTTATTAGTTGCTTATGATCTCTTTTCAAAATATGTGTCAGCTTACCCAATACCCCAAGCTAATACTAGACATACCATTAAAGTATTAGATATCCTGCAATTCACTGGGATAGGAAAGCCTAGAACCACATTAACAGATCATGGTACTCCTTTCCTATCCAAAGAATGGAAAACATGGGTAGAAAGATCTCAAATTAAACATGTGCTTACCTCCATTAGAAATCCTCAGTCCAACCCTTGCGAACATGTTATGTGGGAGCTTGGTAGGTTGTTTAAAACTTATTTAGGAGATGAGCATAAAGGGTGGGTTAAGCTAACCAAGCATGTAATCAATTTCATCAATCGGAATGTGAACGAATCAACTGGATTCACACCAATTAGATTACACTTTACAAAAACTGTACCAACATTATTTGCAAGGTATAAACCTATGGTTACATATGCTGAAATAGATTCAGAAGAAGATAGAATAAAGGCTTATGAACAACTTATAAAAAAAAGCCAATCAAAGAAATAAAAATGTGAAGAAAATTTTACACAAGTTCAAAATTGGGGATCAAGTTTTTATAAAAACATCTCATATGAGTAAACCCCAAGAGAGCAAATATCAAAAGTTTTACCATCAATATGAAGGACCTTATACTATCATAAAGCAAACAGGTCCCAATGCATTCTGAATAAATATAAAGGAAGACATTAAAGGCACTTACAATGCTAGAGCTTTAAAACCCTATTTTGGTCAAACGAATTAATAAGGTTTTACCACATTTTACTTATGTATAAAGTAAAATATTGAAAGAAAAGATCATTATAATAGGTAAGGAGAGAAAAAGTTTTCATTTAAAAGTCTATAGGTATATATTTATATATATAAGGATGTATGTAAGTCAAAAAGGACATTAATTTTTTTTAATGAGGGTATGTTAAGCAATTAAAATTAATTCTTAAGACACCTGAAAATGAAAAACCATTTTAAGAGTTAATCCATGCTGAATGATTGATGTTCTTATGTTTTAAATAGTTCTCAAAAGAGTCCATAAGTCTTAAAGAAAAGCAGGATGGAGAATACCAAATAAATATATTGTACCAGTCCATACTCCCTGCAGAATTCTTTTCCTAATCTTGCACTGAGCATGAAGTGACCAAGATTCAACAGGTAAAGAAATGGATATCAATCTAGCTGATTGTCTGTACTCAAGTATATTGGTATTTCCAGCTAAATTGATAGAAAGAGTGGATTGACAGGACTCTTCCAGTTAAAAACACCCTTTAGTTGATATCTTATTTGAAAGCCTGAATATTTAGAACAATGGCAAGTACACACCTTTGAAAAATCTATTTACAAAATAGACTTTTGTGCGCCACTTCTAGAAAAGAATCAAAAAAACAAATTTTTCACCCTCCTAGAAGGATGTGCAATACCATATGTTCAGCGGAGCATAAAAATAAGATTTAACACCCCAGTAGTGTGATATCCCTTTGCAGCTAGCCCAGTCACTCTACAATCTAGGGTCTTCAAATGGGTAAGTTAAATGATTATTACCGGTACGTGGTTGATAAGGAAAGAATACATTTTGATCAATATAAATAATAATATGAAAATGAAACAGGTTTAATATTATGATTAAATATTTATTTAATCCCAAATACCCACCACCATTTTATACTAATGATGATATAATAACAAAATACTAAATAATTAATTATCCCAAACCATATATATTCGAGGCATTGAAATAGATAAAATACAATTTTAAATAAGAAAAATAATAAATCCCTAAAGCTATTTACAATGTTTATAAGTAATGGAAGTGGTCTGAGCTCCTTTTACCCAATAGAAGTGAATTTTACTTTGTGTGATTTGACATACAGATATGAGATTCTCAGTCATACAGGCATGCACTTTTACTGATGACTTTAAAACCTTTTTATTGATAGCAATATAATAAAAACTATGCATATATTTGCACTATGAAATATTTCACTAATTTCATATTTTCAAAAAGTCAATAGGTTGCATTGGCTCAGATACTATATCGTACTCACCATAAGGTACTGTATCTATTTCTGTTTTTCCAGAGATAAATTTCTATACATGTCGCACAATTATACACTTACTATTATTTTAAATATAAAGTTATTAGAGTACTTGCTTACAGGAAATCTATAATAGATCAATCCCTACTGACATGCAGCTTAAGGTGCAGCAGTGACAAAAAAAAATAACTTAAAAAAAAAGGATATACGGTTAAATACATTTTTAGATATTCAGCATGAGATATCGTATTTACCGAATATTATAAGTGTATGTACGCATATATATATACATGCAGATTTATATATGATGAATTTCAGGAATAACAACAAGAGCAAAACGAATAGCAACAACAACATCAACAAAAAAAAATCTCATTGCAATCTTTGTTGAAAATACTAGAATTTACAATAGAAAAATTGACACAAAAGATTTAAGTAAAAGCTTTATCATTTATGCCCGTTAACCGTAATTTCAATATACATATGCGAGAGACACTCTCTCTCACTTTTTTAAATGATTAATAATAATAATAAAAAATAATATATCTAATAGGAAATATCAAAGTTAATTATTTCAATATTAATAAATATCTTAAAATAAACTTATATCTGCATCTTCATTCTTCTCCTCTGGGCTCTTGAGTAGGCTTCAAGTTAACTGGCTGTGTGGTGAAGATTTCATCCATTTAGCAAGGTGGCATTTGTCATCATCATGGGTGGCTGGAATTGGCGTGGTCACATCTTGGCGGCTTGGGACAGAGAAAGGGCGGTGCACTGGCTAGTTGTCTACCCCACGGTCATTTTTCTGGAATCTCTAGTATATTGCTTCATATCTTCTTTTTTTATAAATCTAATAATAATTAGGATTATTAATAAATTTTCATAAGCTATCTCCAATGGTTACTCGAATCCCCAAAAAACAAGAGTTCTTAAAAGAACTGTATAATGGATTTGTTCTTAAGAATGTCCCTAATAGTACTATTCTTAAAGGAATCTCTAAGTAGCTGGTTGCTTGGAGAATTCTGGAGCCAAAAAATGAATGACTTGATAGAATGACTGCCAAAGAAAGAATGAATCCCACAGCACTATCAATCCCACTAATAAGAACCAATTCAGATATCCCTCTGAGAAGATTGAATCAGCCAATCCTTTTAATTTAGCTTATCACTTAGATTGCAAACATTCCTTTATATCTTTCCGATTAAATTCTACATTTTAAGTTTGACATCCATCTTGAATAACCCAGACCACTTGCTTACAAAATAAATTTAAAAGAATTTTTTTAAAGAGATAACAGTTTAATTATGGCATTATCAAACCTTTTGCTTTTGATCAGATTTTTGCAAAAGCAATTAACATTACTTGCTTATGGAATAAAATTACAATCTTTAGAAAAGTAATTAAAAAAAAATACAAGTATGTTGGAAAATAAAAAAAAAACAAATACATATAATGACATATCATAAAAAATATACAAAAAGGAAAAACAAAAATAAAAAAAATACACGAGTTTATTATACATGTACAATTTTTAAATTTGTGTGTGTGGGTATTCTACTGCTCAGACCGAACCTCCATTATTAATCTAGCACATTTTTATATTTGTTGTGCTTAATACAGACTTTGTGTAAGGCCATTTGATAATGCCTGGCACAATATGTGTCATCTATAAAAGAGGCACATAACAATAAATCCATTAAAGAAAAAGTAAAAAAGGGGAGGAAAAAAGAACCCTATATATATATGAACCTTTTTTTCCTTCTGTTTAAACTGAATGATGTTTAGTATAGAGAAAAAGAAAAGGGTTAGAAAATAGAATAAATAATAAGGGCTGATAAAAGCAAGAAATAAAAGAAAAAACTCCACAACTTTATATTTAATGCATACATTGACACACATTAAGTGTCCAAATTTTAATGGTAAATATAAAATTTGAACTTTTTAAGGGAGAGGGGAATGTAAGAGTACCATATGAGCCTCATCTAAAACAATTTGTGTTTCTTTGTGAATTTAATTGTGCCTATATTGAATCAACAGATATAAATAACTTACACCTATCTTAAGCTTTTCATATTTCAGCTATATACATAAACTAGTTAGTATTAAAAGAATAATTCTAAAAATGAATAATTCTAATTTGTTTATACACATATTTAAATAATTGTTTCTAACTAATCATTTTTTTTTTATTAACTAAAACTTGACATTTGTCAAAGCCTTAAGTCAACATTGCATTTTATCAGTTGAAACAAAGGAAATAAACGTTTGGGGTTCATTACAAATTGTATATGTTAAACAATAGAGAGTGTGAGCATGATTATGTGATATGCTTGCAGAAATTAATCCAGTATAAAAACAAACTAATATTGTTATAACAATAATATTCTATTTAGTTATCAAGGCAAGAACTACATCTGTAAATTTAAATGTGTTCAAATTTAGAACACAATTAAGAAAAAAGAAGATTCAATATTTTAAAACATTCTTCAAGTAATTAATTTACTTACTTTTAATATTATAAAGAACTATAAAAAAATAATCGCTGAAATTGACAAGGTTATAAGAGTTATCAATGTCTTCGAAATGAGCTTTCAAAATATATATTTAAGAAGACAAAAATTTATAAAGATGTTCTTTGGCTAGACAATTTATGCCAAGAATTTCTGCTGATGTTTTAAACCTGAACATGTAAATTTATTCCTACTCAATGCCTAAAATATAATCGTCGTAATTCTCATTTAAAAAGCTGCCTTAATAATGGAGTATTATATTGAAGAAGATGTTAAATATTTTACTATGCAAATATTTAAAAGAATGAATATCTGGATTGCCTCTTCGAAGGATGATCAATGAACTTTATGTTTCAACATTCATCGTCATTTTATTTCATCTAAGGAGGGATGTAAAACCGTTCGTTATTCTTTCTCTCTTGGATTACTTCATTATGTATTTTAATAACCTTTAAACTTTATTTTCTTTGTGGATAACTATATTTACATGGAGAAATTATTTCATATATTAAATTGATTTTAACAGAATAAGTGGAGAACTGATAAGATGAACATTTTATTTTTATTTATTTAATAAAATTTAGATGTTGATATTTTGATATATGCTCTGATGAAAGTGACAGCTGACTAAGGTAAAAGTTTTTAAATTATTTCAATTTGGAAGTAAGTTTTATTATATTCCAAATTGAATCTTACCTGACAATTAACATAATTTCTTTTTAAACATAAATAACTAATATCAGAATACATTCTATTATTAATCTAGTGTGAATGGATGTTATCTTATATAGGCATATAACACACACTGAATCATTTTAATGACACAGTACGTAGATTTATAATGCATCATGTGTATTATTTATTATACACACGATTTTAAATTATATATATGTAAATAATTACATTATGTTTTTTCTGAATGTTAAATAGTTTATTATTGTATTTAAATATAAGCACAGATTATAATTCTAAATTTTAATATTTTTATTATTGATGTGATAATATTTTTGTTTCAATTATGGATTAAAATGTGTTAAACTTGATTTTAAAATTAAACAGGTCTCGTTTGTTTATTTTATTTAGTCATTTTATAAAACCAATAATTATAAATATACATACTCATGCATATATATATATATATTGAATCAACTTAGTGATTTAATATTTATAAAAAAGTTATATATAGCTTATACTAAATTTATCATTACTATGGGATACTTGTGGAAATGCCTGAAGAGAGTCAATTGCAATTTCTACTCTGAGCTCGAATTCTGAGAGTAATGAGGTTATTAATAGAGGATTGGATTGGATTATATTTTAAATCACATCATCCATGGCCTTCTATAAGAAGACTCAAAGTCCGACTATAGGTAGATGCGACTTCCTCGAGTCCTGAAAAGGATCGTCCCGTTATATATATATATTGGAGATTATCATTTTCACATGTGTGTAGTGTATAAAGAAATGTTACCTATTAGACTGATGTTGGATTTTGGAGGATGTATGTATTATTTGTCATTATGCCTCGGGTTTGTAGATTATGAAAAGGCATTTGATCCTATAAACATTTATTCAGTGAATAAAGCATTGGATCATCAACGTATAGATTCAGGATATTGTTATATTTTAAAGAATATTTATAAAAATGCAACATCAACAATTAGATTACACAATAGTGTGAGGAATGTCAACATTGAGAAGAGTGTAAGATATGGTGACTCCATATCTCCAAAACTTTTTACAACAGTGCTACAAGATATATTTTCTGGATTAAAATGGGAAGCTAAAGGTGTGAAAGTAAATGGAGATTGTTTAAGTCATTTAGAATTTGCAGATGATGTAGTTGTTTTTGCAAATAATGCTTTAGAGCTGCAAAAAATGTTGCAGGAGTTATCAGATGAAAGTAGAAAAGTAGGACGAAAGATAAATGTTAAAAAGACTAAAGTAATGTTCAATGTATTTTCTCAAAATATGAAAATAAAGATTGATTATGATGAATTATAAGAAGATAACAGCTACAAATATCTTGGTCAGATTATTAATACAGATGGAAACATAATGGATGAAATTAATCATTGAATTAAACTTGGTTGGAGTGCTCTTGGTAGAAATAACTTGATACTAAAAAGAAATATGATTTTGTGATTGAAAAGGAAGATTTTTAGTAAATGTGTTTTGCCAGTTATTACTTATGGATCTGAGACTTGGATACTTAATAGAAGAGCAATACAAAGACTTCAGATCACTCAAAAAGTATGTAGAGATGTATGTTGGGAGTAACAAAGAGAGATTGAAAACATAATATATGGGTAAAAGAACAAACCAGTGTTACTGACCTCATTGACAAAATTAAAAGACTGTGAAATGGAGTTGGGGTGGACATATTGCTAGAAGAGATGATAATAGATGGACAATTGATTCTTAAACTGGATTCCAAAAGATTTTAAAAGACACAGAAAGAGACTATATGTGAGAAGGATAGATGAAATAATAAAGTGTGATGGGGTGATGTGAAGAGAAGATATGGAGCAGAGAAGATGGATTGAACTGGAGGGACCTTCATCCTGCAGTGTAATGATAATGGTTGATGATGATGATGTATTATCATGCAACAGATTTTGTTGTAAAGTTTTTGCAAGATGAATTTGGTTTTGGTGATTATATAATTGGTTCATTTGGTTTAGTTAAAAGATTGCTAATATTGTTTTGAATGATGATCATGAATTGCTTTGGTTGTTAATCATGAATTATTTGCATTGAATGTTGCAGAATTATATGGTTCAATTAAAAAAAAGAATCTATTAATATTATTGATCAAGTTGTACATGAAATAGGAGTGTGCGACTTTTATCATATGTTTGTAAAGGATTTATTATATTCAGAATTTGATAGCTACATTTAGTGATCAGTTGTATATGATGGATGACAGTTGGCCTATGGGTTTGCCTGTTTCAGCAATTATATGTAGTTATATGTTATCATATTATGAAGGGATGATTTTAAAAGAATATTTTTTGATCGGTGTTAAAAGTTATTTTAGGTATGTGAATGATGTGCTTATTGTAGGATCAATTATGATAGTGCAAAAACTTTATTAAATTAAATGATATTGATGGGTTAATGTGGACTATTACTTCTGAAGATAGTGAGAAGAGTATAAAATATCTGGATCTAATTTTATGGAGAGAAAATAATAAAATTAATAATAAAATGGTGTTGAAACCATTATCAATTAGAGGGGTTGTGCATCCAAATTTAAATGTTACAATTACCTATAAATTGGTTAGTTTTAGAACATTTCTTTTTAGAAATGTTTTGTGTAAATTTCAGATTGATAAAATCGTTAATATTGAAAGATATGTTAATGATTTATTGGAAGTGGGATATAGTAGAAAAACTATTTTATATGTACTATATAGATTTAGAAATAGATGGAGAAGAGATAATATGGAAAAAAGGTGGATAGCATTGCCTTATATAAATGATATGGTGTGTAGTAAGATGACATCATTGGTATCTGCTGATTGCATTTAAAGTGGGCGCAAATATTGGAAGATTAGTTACTAATGAAAACAATTATATTGATAACATCAATAAATATAATATTATGTATAAATGGTATGTCATTGTGGATATAGTTACATTGGGGAGACTAAATGTGCATTGAAAAAGAGAATTTGGGAGCATGAATTATTATATTGAGACAGTCAGATCTGTCTATCCTTCTATTTCACCTACTATATACTATAGTAGTATTTATTTATGTATAACTATATCCAAATGCTCATATATTACACTAATTTAAATTTAATAATACTAGTCATATATGTATGTGGGTATTTTAGCATACAGTATAGAAAGCGTATGCATATATGTAAGAAATCAGTAAATACCCATATATATATCGCTAGTGGTTAAATAAATATAAACATGCTATGTATGTGCAACCAGAACCTATATATATATGTCATATTATTATTACTATTTGCGGGATATTCCGTGTAGTGAAAAAGCTAAATGCTGACATTTCAGTACAATATCAAGTTTCTAGGGTCTCTTTAAATAAGTGATATATATATATATTATATATATATATTATATATATTATATATATATATATATATATATATATATATGCAGTAAAGAAATAATGTTATAAGTTTAAAACATTATAAAATTTCTTTATTTAAAATATTATTATAAAATTGATATTTGAAATTATAATATTTCTGCATATAGTGTTAAATTATTTAAATGCATTACATATATAATAAAATGTTTATAGAGTTTTAGATTTGTTCTTCAAAAAAGAATTTAGTAAAATTAATCCTTCTCGCTGTATTCTGACCTACTTAAAATTTTAAGAATAAAAATAGATTTTAAAACAACTATGAATAAATTAACCTGGTCAAGATCGAGGGATCCACTTGTAAAAAAAATTGATAACAGAGGAATACCAGATTTCCAAGAATATAGCAAATTAATTAGAAAAACAGATCTGAAACTACTAATGAAGAAAAAGAGAAGGGTTAAGTATAAGAGAGAGTGGTGATCTAGTATATAAACTTACTGCAGTCATTTTAAAAACACTCTTTTTACTATTTCAAGTGAAATTTTGTTCAGTCATTTTATAAAATTGTTAATTGTGATGATGATGGGATAGAATGCCAATTTCTTGCTTTCTAGCCTGGAAGAAAGCCTACAGAATGTGGAGGAAGAAGAACCAATAGCTGATGCCATCCAAATAAAGCACTCAAGACCAATTCACCTTGCCATAGCAGAGAAATTATAATGGTAACAGATCTCTACAAATATAAAACAAACTTTTAAACTAAACTTCATAACTTCTAAAGCTAGCTAAACTCACTATCAATGGCCAATATAATCAATCTAATGTATTCTAAATTTCTGAATATTAATTCTTAAATTAAAATGTAATTTTTATTTTCTTTTATTTAAATTGTAAGACCAGCTTTATTTCAACTGATGTATATGATTCCAACTTATTTTACATATTTGAATTACTTTAGCCTGATAATATTTGCTTTTATTGATAATTTTCATAAATGAATTAAACTGATATTAAACTGAATTAAACTAATTTAGTCTATTTTATTTCATTCTCTTTTAAACTAAGCAAATAAAGCCAAATTGTGAAATCTTATTTCTAAATTTATGTTTTTTTTAGTTAAATCTACACCAATATTATTTTCTTTTCAATTATGTAGTTGTTTATGCTATGTTTGTTCAGAATAGTGTTCACTTGTAGTTAAATGATTAGTGAGAAGTGATTAGATATTCTCACATGTATGTAATTTCGCATTTATTAATGCACAAACAAAATTCCTTCTGAAATGGATAAAATAAATATTATTTGCTATATAATTAAAATCTTATACATGTTTTAAGATAGGTTTGCTTTAAATGAAATATTTAATTAATATTTAGCTGAAGTGATGAAATACAGCATAAAGCTAGAATTCAATATTGTAATTATCCAAAATATGCTATAGTCCTCCCTAGAATTATGTAAATGCCTATATTAGATTCATAAGTTTTTCTTAATGCTAGATTATGAACTGATTTATGGTAGTTTCATGGAAGGAAACTATTGTTTTGTATAGTAATGTATTATATAATGATATAGTCAGTGGAGTGAATGTCTCCTTAGAAAACACATCAGCATAGGTACTCCTTGCTATATATTTTATTCTTCCAATGGGTGTAGGTTTTAAGAGCCACCCCATTCTTTAGTTCAGACAACTATTTCTTCAAATGGGTATAGGTTTTAAAGGCCACCACATTATTCATGTTTAGGACTGGAGCACAAGGATCCAGAGTATTGTAATTAGTTGTTCAATCACCCGGACAAAAAAATCTCATTAACAACAAGTAGTACAGTGTTTAGAGAACCGGTTACTCAGTAACAAATCCTGTGAGCAAGCACACATTTGAGATGCACAGATTCAGATTGTATACTTTGTAAGTGTCTTGGTATCTAAAGTCTGACTGCCTATCATCAGTTTATCCCACCATAATAATTTATATTTCAGCATTGATTTGAAAGCATAATTTAATTTTATAGGCATATAAGCTATATAGAGAATATGTTAAATGATACGCTTAAACAAAATCTTATTTATAAATAATAATAATCACTTTTTCTAGCTTCCTAAAGCAAATCTAAATCCAAATATATAGCATAAACTAGGCATAGATTATCATGAGCAAATGAAATCAATTTGTAATATTGTAATTGTAAGACCCATGAAAACCCAACTTATACTATGTAGAATTCATCACCTGTGAGTGATATATATAACAAGCAAAATTTAAATTAAACAGTTTGTAACCTGTAAACCAACATCACCTGTGAGTGATATGAAACACTAAATATGTAAATCAGAACTCCTTGTATCTCCTAGAATCATCACCTGTGAGTGAGACAATTTATGTAATCTTATTGTAATTTTATTATTTTCTTTTATTTATTTCATCATTTAAATTTTGGCTTTTATTAAATTTATTTAAATTTTAACTTCTGCTTAGTGTCTCAATTTTGCTTATTATTAATTAGTTAACTATTAGTGTTTAGTTATCATGAATCACAATCCCAATTTAATAATGTTGGTCAAGCTACACCTAGACTTTGAAATATGTCAATCTCCCATAGTCTCATGTGTTACCAATGTACTACTGCTGGCATGCAATTGAGGAAAGATACTGTGACTTTATAAAGGTCACCTGTAGGGTAGTAAGTCATGGAGTGTTAGTAAAGGAACCGGGGTGAAATTGGATTCGAAGTCTCAACAACCTCATCTCGATCAGCCTTGGGATGATTTGCTAAAACTCTAGATTTTGTTATGCAAATGTACAAATATGACCATTACAATATAATAAGTTGCATTATTCTGTAAGATAGGTTTTAATCTGTTTTTGCAAAACATAGTAATTTATGGAGAATGCTGCTTTGATAGTGTTTTTGTTTTGCATGTGGAAAATGATTTGAAGAAAATTAAGGAATCATATTTTATAAATAGTACAGATAATGTGTGGAATAAACATTGTACTTGTGTTAGTATTCACAATTTGTGGAAAGTTGGCCATTCATGTGAGAACGTTAGTATTGTGTGAGTTTAATCAACTTTAAATATTAACATATTGCTACTCAAGATGGCAGAATATACCAGAAGCTGGCTACCACAAAGAAATTAATCTTTAATTTTATATAGGCATTTTTTAATTTTGGTAGAATTATTCCAGTGGATTATGTTTATATGTATAATATTAATGTATATGGAACTAATGCTACAAATTCTTTTTTTAGCAAATTTGTTAATAGAAAAATACATGAAGAGATTGTAAATGAAATAAAACATGTATTAGAAGGTAAAATCATATTCTATGTATTACATATTTTAATTTTGAGTTTATATTAATTATATTCAGTGTGTGGCTAGTTTCAGTAATAAAATGATATTCATAAAAGAATATTCAGAAAAAATATATTTATAAAAAATATTTCTTTTTTACAATAAAAAACACTGCTTATGTCAGGTTCTAGTTATCTTTATGTAATGATGAAAAAGAGATTCACTCATGACTAAGATAGCAAATAATTCTTTGCTTCTACATTTGATTAGAGTAAGAAGTATTTAGGTTATTTTTTATGAATTAAAATCAGATCTTTGTCCTAAAATAAAAATAATTAACTCTATTATTGAAGGATTTTATATTTTACTAGGTAAGTTTTATAAAATTAATGAAAGATGAATAATAGATTATATTATTTATTTTTTAATTTGTTTTGTTTATATTAATTATTTGAAAGATAATATTATTAATTATGACAGCATGTTTGTTAAAGATGTTGATGATTGTTTGTTTGTAGTTGAAAATGATAAATTGATAGAATTGTTAAATAAATTTAACTGTTTTTATACTTCTACAAAATATATCTTAGAATGCAGGCTAGAATTTAAATTGTTAGATTTATTAGTGATAAGAGATTTAAACATAATTGTTTGGTATGTAGTCATTATATTAAAAGTAAGGATTTAAGACTTATAATTAAACCGATAGGGACCTATCATCTTCCATAAAATAAACTGCTTTAAGAAATTATTGCTATAGAATTCTGAGATTAAATAGTTCTAATAAATGTGATTTGTTTCTGTTATATCCATAAGAATGTCTGTTATATCCGTAAGAATGTCTGTGCGGTCATCAAATAAATATACACAATATTTTACTTAATCTGAATAGTGAATAGTTTGCAACACTCTATCTCCATAGTTCTCTGGACTGCAACAAATGCCCTGCTCTGCAGCGAATGCTCTGCTCTGCAACTAATGCTCTCAATATCTCCACTGTGGTCTCCCCATCTCTGTGGGCTCTTTCAGCTACACCTGTGGACTACATTTCCACTGGGTGCTGGTCATTAACCGCAAACACTGACCGCGAGATATCTCTACTCAAAAACTACTAGACATCTACTGGCATTGTACTCAAATAACTGCCTACTCAAAAACTGCTTTTCTCTGTATAGTTGTTACACCATCTTTTATTGCTTGCTGATAACTGTAGCAATTAATCCTTGTCCAATCAGGTAACGTCTTTTATCCAGAAATATTTGCAATCAGCAAATATCTCTTGGAATTATCACCCGCCATTACATTAATTAACTTCCTCCGTTATTAGCACGCGATCTACAACAACCACTCAAACAAATTCTAGTTTTTCTGGAGTGCACAAACGTGTCTGCCATTTTTACAAAACACTACAGTTTCAAAAATGCCAATTTATAAAAATTATCTGAGTGGATTCTGATAAATTCATTAAGATTATTTTATTTAATAGTAAGTATGGTTCTGTTAATAATTGTAAAAATGTGAAGTTAAAAATAAATATGACTTTTTTTCCTTTTAAACACTTGGAATATTGATACTACTTTGTATAATTTAGTGGCTAATATAAAAGTTTTTGACAGGAATATTATTGTTGGAATATTTTATATTATTCCTCATTTTTATAAAAGGTTTATAGGACTGAATAGTTTGGGCTCTAATTAAAGAATAAATGATCATAAAAGTAGGTTTTAAAACAAATAGTTTACTTTTCTGCTTTATATATCCATGAAAGAGATACAAGCTTATTATTATCTTTGATGAGGCTAAGGTTATTTTCTTTGAATGGTGCTGTGTACAGCCACCATAAATATTACAATCGGAGGGGGGGGGATAAAGGTGGACAGACCAACAAAATTAAAAATAATTTAGCAACAAGGTTTTATAATTAAATACTGCCTTTATATGCCACAAGTTACTATTAATAGGAAATTGCCAACATGCTTAATATATTTACAATTTATACATATCAATAATATTACACATGAAATGCCAATGAAGCATACATAAATTATAATAAGGCTGATGTGGCCTGTATAGTATCTAGGTTCACTTTGGTACCTTCAGTGCTGGAGTTCACTGGGTCCCTCAATAGTCCTCATTACTCTCAGTCACTTTCTATCTTCTCTAGCTTGAGCAGTAAGATGATGTTGTGTAAGAAGAGTCCGATTTTGCTTATCTCCATATGTGAAATGTTCTAGAGCTAATTATTAATACTTGTTTCTTATTTTTTAATTAATCTTTTTTCTAATCCGGTAATCCTTATCAATATTTTCTCTCTAAACACATTATTTCTTTAAGTTCTAACTGTATATGTATATAGCAAAAGATATATAAAAAAAGAAAAATTAAAGAAATTTTCATGGTTAAAATGTCTGATAATGACACAATTAACTTATTTAAGAGTTCTTTTAATATTAAAGATGTGTGGGATGTAATTTTTAATTTGGGAATTATAATTAGTAAATATTTATTGTGTTTTGTAAGTACTTTACAACTAAGAAGACTTCTGTGTCAGGAAAATCATCGATTGTGCTGAATAACTTTTAGTTTTTGTTTTTAAAGGTTTGACTAGACTTGTTTAATTTGAATTTGGAATAATTAAGGCATTTGATGATTACTAAGCTGGAATACTTTTTTAAATTTTCTAATAAAATAAACATCCAGTATTATATAACTTAATCATCAATTTAAAACAGGGATAGAAAATAAGTTTCTAAAAGCAAGATATAAAACAAAACTTGTGTAGACAAAAAAAAGTACTCTATTTAAATTATTTAAGAGGTTTCATTTTAAGAAAATATTAATGAAAAAACAAAAGATTCAAAAACGTAATTTATGTAAAAATTATTATGTGCAAAATAACTATAACAACAATTGTCAATTAGCTGAAACAATGGAATAAATAAAATAATTTACGATAATCGAGATAACTAAGTATTAAATAATGAAAGGATAAGAATTGATCATTTCCATTGCTTTGCATTTTTAATACAGTTTTTAGTTAAGTATCTTTATTTTAATGTAACATCAACCTTATTTTTTAAAAAGGTTTTTCATTCAAATAATAATAATATAAAAAACAAGTATTCAAAAATTCTCACAGTCACAATATGGCAAACACTACTGAAATAATTGAAAAAAGAAATTGGTGTCATCTTTATTATGACCCAAAAATATCTGGAGAACAATTGAAGGACATGATTCAGAATATAATATTTTTAAAACAGAAAAAGATAAAGTGACACAAAAGCTTAAAAAACTAAAATCATAAAAGATATGAGATTAAAATGAAATTATCCAACAAACTTTGTCTTTCTTATATTATCATTAACACATTAAAATCAGTATAATAAAACAAATTAATTATACATAATTATATTTTTACTTACTTCTCCCTGTCTTTACTTCCTTTGGTTCTTCTGTATTTGCCAACCGATGATGTATTGCCCTGAAGCCATATCAGTCTGACCTTGCGATCTTTAAGATAACATCTCCAAGTGATTTACAGACAAATGCAATAGCTAAAATTTATCCTCAGATCACGTGGACCCGGCACGTTAAAGATTGCAACATCAGACTGATATGGCTTCAGGGCAATATGTCATTAAAAAAAAATTTAAAAAAATGTACATGAATGCGTCAAAATAATTTAGAAATTAAGAGTAATTAATATAATAATTGTATAATTATTATAGTAATTCTATAATTGCAGAAATATGTACATATTTTTTTGTAATTTAAAATACACCTTTTCCTGATTTAATGCGAATCTGGCATTTTAATTGAAACAGTCTAACAAAAAAAAAATTTTAAAAAAATTATATCAGACATTGTATTACTCTCATAGCTGTAATTTTTATAATTGCCGATGAATTTACAGAAAAAAAATTTCTGTATGATATAATTCAGAAATTAAACAGGTTCTAGTCTAAAAAAAAACTATATTATAATTTATAAAACCACCCTATATTATGCTCAATTATAAAATACAGCATGTAGCACTGGAATTGGCAGGAGGTGGTCTCCGATGTTTTTGATGAGCCAAAGGCTCAGCATACATCTATATCAGACATTGTATTACTCTCATAGCTGTAATTTTTATAATTGTCAATGAATTTAGGAAAAAAAATTTTCTGTATGATATAATTTAGAAATTAAAAATATAATTAATTAATTGTAATTTTTATAATTGCAGAATAATTTACAAAATGATATACATCAAAATGGAATTATTTATTAAAAACAAAAATGAAAATTACTTACAAATAGCATCCATTGCGGTGGACTAGTAGCAAAAGACAGACAAATGACAAAATTTCCCAAGGCTTTCTCCGATTTTTAAATCTCGCGGGTCAAAAAAATCCAAAAATTGGATTAATCATGTCAGTGCCTTGGTTGACATGACAATGTTGTCATGCAAAAATCGACGATGTCTACCAGAAAGGAAATTGGTAAGTATAATACGTCATTGGTTGAATAATCCATAACTACCCTTCCTTTATTATAAAAGTTCCTTTTTTACATATTAAGTATAAATTTTCAAAAAGTATTAGAAACCATCTAAAACACCAATAAACTAAAAACTATTTAAATCTATTTAACCCACCCCTACTTACTAATTTATTTCTTCCTTTAACTATTTTATCTAACTTCCATATTAATTATCTACACCCCCCTATCTACCCTTTTAAATCTATTTAAAAACTAATGCAAATTTTTCCTCTACCCTTTAATAATTTACTTAAATACTATTTAAATATTCCATATTAATTACATTTTATTTTACATTTTTTATCTACATCATTAATTTAATTTAAAACAGGTTTATATCTTTTTATGTAAAAATATTCTTTTATCATCTTTTCTCTATAGTTTTTAACCAAGAAAGGATGATAAAGGAATCTTTTTACATAAGAAGATATAAACCTGTTTTAAATAGAATTAATGGTGTAGATAAGAAATGTAAAATAAAATATAATTAATATGGAATGTTTAAATAATATTTAATTAAATTGATAAAGGATAGAGAAAAAAATATATTAGTTTTTAAATAGATTTAAAAGTATAGATAGGTGGTGTACATAATTGATATGGAAATTAGATAAAATAGTTAAAATAAGAAATAAATTTGTAATTAAGAGTGGGATTAATGGATTTAAATAATTTTTTGTTATTGGTGTTTTAGATTGTTTCTAATATTTTTTGAAAATTTATACTTAATATGTAAAAAAGGAAGTTTTATACATAATTGGCATTGTAAATATTGTACTTGTTTAATAAATATTTGAGAGAGAAAAAAGGAAGTTTTATAATAAAAGATAGTAAGGAGAGAGAGAAGTAAGTAAAATATAATTATGTATAATTAATTTGTTTTATTGCAATGATTTTGATGTGTCATTATAAGAAAGAAATATTGTATTTTAGGTTATTATGTAAAGATATGTATTTCTTGTTGTAGATCCTTGAAAATGACTGTAATGGTGTTAAAAACAGTTGAAATGTTGAAAATGTATAAAATGTGAATTTGTATATATATGCTCATTAGTTAATAAATGGAAATAAAGTTTTTGGAAAGAAATAAAAAGTTACATTTATTTATAATCTTTATCCTCTTATAAGAAAGGCAACAATTATAATTACAGAATAATATTCTTGTTACATATAAGTAAAATGTTACTCAAAATAATTATTAAACATCTGAAAGCATTTAAGTATACACACATATCCAATGAACAATTATAATTTATGCTTGCAGAACTACAAGAGAACAGATTTTAAAGCTTTATCAAATGATTAAAGATTATAATGTTAAAATATATATGTATTTTGTAGTCCACAAAAAAAACTTTTGATAAAAACATGAATAAACTATGAGAGATAATCTTAGATTTGCAATATTTTTCCAGCTGATAAACTCATTCTAGATCTCTATAAATCCAATTCTGTAAAAATCAAAATATAAAAAGCTTTATTAACAGAGTTTAAACCACCACTAAGGCTTTGAGAACAATATATGTTTGCCTATTTCTTTTAATGCCTGTAATAAGATTTTTATGCACAGTACTTTAGAACACTGGAATCGTAGAATAGTAGTATGTAGGAAGCATACTAGTTTTTTGGTTGTTGTAAAAAAAGATAATAAATATTATGGAAAAACTATCAAAGGAAAGCAAAAACTATGGTCATGAAGTAAAGACCTTAAAAACCAGGATTAGAAAATATGCCAATAACAATTTCTCTCAAATTAAAAGATCATATATTTTGAAATCATAGATAAATTTGAATGTCTTGTCGCTACAATAATGAATTTTGTAAGCAAAAAAAAAACAAAGAAGAATTATGGTAGCAACAGCAGAAATAGAAAAACAGACTAATATATAGAAGTAATAGATAAGTGAGAGTTAGTAAAAATGTAAAAGAAAGGAAAAAAGCATGCAGAAAATATAAATGTGCTATTAAGAACAAAGAAAGTGAGAAAGTTGTTAATGTTAAATGAGAATAATATTTTTAAAAAAAAGTTAAAATATATAATTATATAGAGAGAAATTAAATAGTAAATTGGTGGAGGATTTTAATAAAAATGGAAAAAATAAAAGTAAAAAATTTTGGAAATACATTAAAAGAAGAAATATAGGGAAGAAAAAATTATATTACTATATAATGAGGGAAAAGAGTGTAGCTCTAGAAAAGAATTAGTGACAATATTAAATAAGTATGTAATTAATATAAAAAAGATGTTCGATGTGGAGGACAGAATGATAACAAATAAGAAAGCATGTGGTAATAGAAATATTAGGTTTACAGAAAATAAATTGAATGAGGCAGGGAAGAAAGTGAAAAGTGGAAGGATAACAGGTTTAAAAAATGGGCAGCAGAGATTGTGATGAATTTAGGAACTCGGGCAAAATGAAACCATTATTATGTTTTAATAAGATGGCACAGAAAAGAGAATTTTCAGATAGTTGCAATAATACAAGAGTAAGGCTACTACTGAAAAGAAAAGATAAGGATCATAGAAAGTTAAGCAATTATAGATCAATGTCAGTGTCATGTAAATTTTTTGCATGTAACATGGCTGGAAGGATTACAAAATAGATGGAACAAATTAGTGAGAGAAATGCAAGGAGATTTTCAATTGGATAGCCACATAGGAGATAGTTCATTTGTAGTTAAATAACTTATAGATCTGAGTAGAAACACAGGTAGACAATTATATTTGGTTTTTATAGATATAGAGAAGACATATGATAGAATAAATCAAAATAGATTATGGATAAGTTTAGTAATTTTGGGAATGAATAAAGCTTTGGTGGATCTTATTAAAAGATTGTATGAAAAACATACCATTATGTAACAATTAGAAAATATAGAATCAGTTAAAGTTAAAAATAGGGTGGGACAAATGCAAGGATGCCCTATGTCACATATTTTGTTTTTGTTATAGTGGAGAGAAATGGAGAGAACAATAGAAATACTACAAAGAGGGATAGACATACCATTAATGAATGGCAAAAGAGTGTATACTATATTGGGTCTTTTATTTGTGAATGATGTCTTCTTGTGTACAGAAAGTAGGAAAGATATGGAAGTTATGCTGAAGACATATGCAAGGGTGGGTAAAAGAATGGGAATTAAATTTAGTGAAGAAAAATCAAAAGCAATGATGATAAACACTGAAAGAGGAAGAGAAATAATTTTCATTGGGGGATATAAAGTTAAATATGATGAATAGTTATAACTACTTGGGAATCATCTTAAAGTAACCGGAGAAATTTCTTGGATGAATCGGAGAAAAAAATTGATAAATGAAACAAGAAAAGAAAGGGACTGATAAAGAAATTAATGGTGTTTTCATATAATAAAAATGATGTGGCTAGAATTGTTTGTAAGGGAATGGCAGTAGAAGGGTTAACATATGGTAATGATATGTTAGTAAAGGGGTGTTAGATTATTTAGAAAAGTGCAAAGAGAAGTAGGAAGATATGCATTATATGTGGATGGAAAAGGAGGCAGTTCAAGGAAAAATGAGATGGTCAATTTTTTATGTGAGAGATGCAAAAAGCAAATGAAAATGTTCAGTAGATTGCAATTTATGGATTATAAGAAAATAGCCAAAATAATATTTAATCAGGTTATGAATAAAGAACAGGCAACAAAATGGATGAGAAAGGTAGTATTGTATATAGAAGATTTGGAATTATAAATTTATTTAAACGCACATTCATTACGTAAATAATATTCATTAAGGCTGTAGCCTCAATCACGTGCCTATAAAATGTGATAGTAGGGACTTCTACAGGTCTTAAAACCACAAGCTTACTCTTGTGTTATGAGAAATATTGAATTTTATAGTGACAAGGAATGGGATAGAAAAATAGTTGCAATAATAAAAAATAGGAAGTGGAGAGATGGAGAACTAGTATGGAGAGTAAAAAGAGTTTGAATACATGTAGAAGTAAACAGAGAATTGGGTATAATTTAATTGATGATAATAGCAAATAAAATAGTTTACTGGTTAAGGCTTGAACATATTTTTTAGGCTTGAACAGGATCTTTAGTAACAAGGGAATAAGGCATAGAAGATATTAGGCATCTGCTAATTGAATGTAAATGTCTGCAAGCAGAAAGGGTACAAATAATAAAGTTGTGGGAGAATAAATATAAACAGAGATTATATAGAAAGTGGGTTCTTTATTTTTATGCTGGATTTAAAAAAAGATAAGGAGGATTTGGATATAAAGGCCATCGAGTTGCCAAAGCTTATATTGTTGAAATGGGATGGAGTATGATAGAGAAAAATATGGGATAAACTTAGGGTAGGGAATGGAAATTGAAGGTAAAGTGGTTAACAGTATTTCTCTGGGCATAGTGACTGACAGATTCCTGATTCCGGAAAAGGAGAAGCCATAGTGCATCACAGCACATGAACTTAATAGACATTTTAATTAATGATTTAAAAAAAAAAAATCATCAATTAAACAACGTTTTTTTTTTTTTTTATTTCAGCAGGAAACGATTTTTATAATATTAAAGGATAAAATAAGCTTAGATGATATAAAGAGGAAAACTCGGTTTGATCTTTGGAAAGAATTTGCTTGATTTTCAGTGTAAATTCTTCTATTTCAAGTAATACAAAGATAAATGAATCGACCAGATGTTACAGATTTAAACTTAAAAATTCAATTTGTTTGACATGTAATAAATAAAAACAGTTAATCTAAACTATCTATAAATGCTAGTTTTAAAAGTTTAACAGTTGTTTATACTCAAAAACTTTTTTAAAATCTGTAATTATATTTTCAAAGCAAAATATAAAACAGAAAATAAAATCAACAGTTTGTTCAATGTGTCTAATTATTTTAAAATTCAATAAAAAATATCTTAGTAAATAAATAAAGACTTTCAACTTAATGAGAATTAAAACAAAGTGCTTCAAATTAAAAGCAATCTAATGACTAAAGATACAGTTCAAAGACAAACATACAAAAAAAAAAAGACAAATAACAAAAACTAGAATATTTATTGCCTTGAAAAAAATAAAATAACTCAATTCTTCTAAAAAAGAGAGAATAAAAAAACTATTTCTTATTGTTATCTATGAGCGTATGAATACACTTGTATAAACTGGTTATTTAATTTTTTGTTTTGTATTCTAACTACTGATTTAAAGCTATTTAGATGTTCAATTATTAAAATACTATTATTCTTTAAAACTTTAAACAGTAGTACAAATAGGGAAAATAAATTTAATTTTGCTAGTATGAATAGCTCTCTATTATGAGATGAATTAATTAAAAGGTTTTATATTAATAGCAGATATATAGTAACTTAAATGAAATTACATGTTGAAGTATTTCCATTATCTAATATTGATTATTAAATGCCTATAGCAAAATTCAAACTTTATTTAACTTTTTCAAATAAATTCAATTATTAGTAGTAGCATATAGATTAGTATATAATACAACCTTTTGAGTGGTATTCTTCTCTTGTTTTAGATTAATGGCGTAACCAGTTTACGGATAATAAAAGAATAGCCAAAATAGTACTTAATAGGGGTATGAGTACAGGGCAGGAAACAAGATGGGTGAGAAAGGTAATGCAGCTTGCAAAAGATTTGGATAAAGAATTCATATCAGTATACTTATATAAAAGGTGGGATGATTGTGCTAGGAGGATTGTTGAGTGTTATAGTGGTAAGGAATGGGATAAAAGAATAGATGCATTAATAAAAAATAGGGAGTTGGAGAAATGGAGAACTAGTATGGAGAGTAAAAGAGTTTAAATATATATAGAAATAAACAGAACTTTGGGTGGAGCTAATTTATGATAATAGTAAGGGAAAGTAGCAATAAGATAATATACATGTAAATGGAAAGGCATGGGTGATTTAGTCTTCAAATTGTGTAAGAAAGGCATAGAAAATATTAGGCATCTGTTGATTGAATGTAAATACTTGTAAGCAGAAAGGGTACAAATAATGAAGTTATGGAAGAATATGAACAAAGTGATTATACAGAAAGTGGGTTATTGGTTTTTATGCTGGGTTTGGGAAAAGATAAGGGGGATTTAGATATAAAGGCCATAGAGTTGACAAAGATTATGTTGTGGAAAATGGGATGGATCAGATTATGGGAAAGCTTAGGGTGGAAAATGGAAGGGGAAGATAAAGTGGCTAACAGGTTTCTTTGGGCATAGTTTCTGAGAGATTCCTGACTCTGTTTAAAAAGAAGTCACAGTCCCTCACATCACATCACATTATGCAAGGAGGTTTTTACTCAGATAGGCATATATGAGATAATTTATTTGTAGTTACACAGCTTATGGATATGACTAGGAATACAGGTAGACAGTTATATACAGTTGTTATAGATACAGAGAAGGGATATGATAGAGTAAATAGAAATAGATTATGGGTAAGTTTTGTAAATTTAGGAATGGATGGAGCTTTAGTGGATACTATTAAGAAATTATATAAAAATAATTATTATATGTATCATTTAGGGAATATAGAATCAGTTAAAGTAAAAAAATGGGGTAGGTCTAAGGCTAG
Organism: Epiperipatus broadwayi; assembly: GCA_028023455.1. Classification (NCBI taxonomy): domain Eukaryota; kingdom Metazoa; phylum Onychophora; class Udeonychophora; order Euonychophora; family Peripatidae; genus Epiperipatus; species Epiperipatus broadwayi. The sequence goes on along the minus strand of JAQFVV010006217.1, from coordinate 1,001,138 downwards.
GATGTTTTTGTTGTATTTGAGAGAAATGTAAAGAACAATAGAAAGATTAGGAAAAGGGATAGAGATACCATTAATAGGTGGCAAGGTAGTATATACATTGTTGGGTATTTTATTTGTGGATGATGTTTTTTGTGTGCAGAAAGAAGGGAAGATATGTAAGTTATGCTGAGGACATGCACAAAGGTGGGTAAAGATATGATAATTAAATTTTGTAAAGAAAATTAAAAAATAATGATGATTAATACTGGGGAAAGAGAAGACAAAGATTTTTTGTGGGGGATATAAAGTTCAGTGTGGTGAATAGACATAACTATTTGGAAATTGTCTTAAGTAATCAGAGAAATTACTTGGATGAATGGAAGAAAAAACTGATAAATGAAGCAAAGGAAAGAAAGAGATTGATAAAGAAATTAACAGTGTTCATATATAATAAATATGATGTAGCTAAAATTGTATGAAAGGGAGTGGCAGCAGCACAGTTAACATATGGTAATGATGCATTATGTGTTAATAAAAGGTGTTAGATTACTTAGAAAAAATATGAAGAGAAGTAGGAAGACATGCATTAGACAAAGAAGACTGGATGGCAAAGAAGGCAATTCAAGGAGGGATGGAATGGTGAAGTATTTATATGAGAGGTGCAAAAACCAAAATGAAAATGTTCAGTAGATTGCAGTTTATGCATAATAAAAGAATAGCCAAAATAGTATTTAATTGGGTTATAAATAAAGGGCAGGCAACAAGATGGGTGAGAAAGGTAATGCAATATGCAGAAGATTTGGATAATGACTTTATGTCAGTATACTTATACAAAAGGTCGGATGATTGTCTTACAATTGTTGAGTGTTATAGTGTCAAGGAATGGGATAAAAGAATAGATGCATTAATAAAGAATAGAGAGTTGTAGAGATGGAAAATTAATATGGAGAGTAAAAAAAAATTATATATATATAAAAGTAAACAGAATATCGAATTAATTTATGATAATAGTACAGAAAGTAGTTTACTGTTTAAGGCTGAAATGGGATCTTTAGCAACAAGGAAATATACACATAAATGGGAAAATGTGGGTAATTTAGTCTGCAAGTTGTATAAGGAAGGTATAGAAAATATTAGGCATCTGTTAATTGAATGTAAACTGAAAGCAGAAATGGTACAAATAATGAAGTTGTGGAAGAATAAATATAAACAAAATGATTATACAGAAAGTGGCTTATTGGTTTTTATGCTGGGTTTGAAAAAAGACAAGGGGGATTTTGATATAAAGGACATGGAGTTGACAAATATTATATTGTGGAACTGGGATGGAGCAGGATAGAGAAGAATATGGGAAAACTTAGGGTTGGGAATGGAAAGGGAAGTCAATGTTGGTAACAGGTTTCTCTGGACATACTTGCTGAGAGATTCCTAACTCCATATAAAGAAAAGTCACAGTGCTTCACATCACAACATTGAATTTAAGTCAATGCTCTAACCAATTAGGCTATTTTGTCAAAGGTTAACAGCAATTAAAAATTTTATACACTCTTTCATAAAAAAATGAAAAAATTATAATGTTCCTCAGATATATGTATATGAAATTTCTATTGATAGAATAGCCTGGCTGGTTGGAGTGTTGAATAGATGCAAGTTCAATTCTCTTACAAATACTGGTTACTATCCATACTAACAACATTGGAAGAACAGATGTCCAAATACTACTAGAAATGTTGTGCTATATACTAATATGAGTGTTATTACTAATCAGTGAAGGTATTTACAAAGTTTGAATAAAATTTGAATTTTTCTAAAAACATGTAACACTTAATTTTGCCTGTTTTACCAACAGTTATACACAAGCACAAGAAATGGTGATCATGTGACGTTTATTGGCTTAATATTAGATGATGATGGAAATAGTCTAACATATAATTAAAACTACAATACTGACATCATAGACTTTTAGACAAATAAGTAATTCAGCTTTTATTTTAAGTTAAAAATATTTGAATATTTTAAAATCTATTATTTCACTTGTAGAATGTTCCAAAAATTGTAAAAAAAAAATATGATAAAATTAAAAAAAGAACATTTAAAAGAAACTAGGGCAAATCTTAGAATCAGAAAGACTCAACACTCATTAATGTATAAGAAATCTAAGATTGAGCCTGAAACCTGTAATTAATTTATCTTTCTCAATCATGAGAGGGAACACAGACATCTGAGTGGTGTTAGGGTATGGAAAAGAGAAACAATTGCAAATGCAAAATAAAAGAAGCATGGTTCATTGCACAAAATGATAATAATATTTAAATTAGCAAAAGATTAATGTTCTCAGCAGACTGACCATCAATATGATGTGACAACATCAAAAGTATATTCAGTGCAACAATATTAGTAATTATTTTATATTCAAACTCTGTATGAGTATTATTTTATATTAATATAAAAATTAACTAAATTTTAATAGTAATTTTTCCCCCCATTAGATTCTATATATTTGAATCTCTTAAGTAATGCCACTTATTTTGACTGATTTCAGTTTGTCAATTATAATAATATGCATATTCTGTCTGCTCATTAAAATTATTTTTATTTCTAGGATCTTTCAGAAATTCTTAAGGACATGATTTTAGAACTACTCACTGGTTACTATGGTTATTTCTTAACTTATTATCTAAGTAATGGCACAATATAGTAAGTTATAGACAATACTTTGCATTTCTTTGAAACATCTTTTTCATCTTGCCATTCTTTTATCTTACTATATTTATTGTAGTAAACACATAACTAATATTTACTAAGGCAATAAACCTAAAGCATGTGTCGTTGAAAATGTGGTTAAGACCTGTAGAGGTCCCTACCTTCGCATTTTCAACCACACATGCTTTAGGTTTATTGCCTTAGTAAATATTACTTACATAATCAATGTGCATTAAATAAATTTATAAACAAATAACTATAAAGTAGAAAGCATAATTGTAGACTTGCAGTTTTCTGCCACTTGCAATGAAAATTCTTCACAAAAATTCAAATATTAGAAGCTATTGACAAAGTGAAATAAAGTAATTCAATAATGATAATACTTACAAAAAGTATATTAAGAAAAGCTTGTGTAATGCTTTAAAAATATTTATATATGTCAGATACATCTAAACAGTGTGCTGAACATCCTTTTGGCTACAAGTTAGTTGAAAGTATGCTCAGCATACTCCTTAGATCAGGGGTGGACAAATAGTGGCCTGAGGGCCACATGTGGCCCACTAAGAGTTTTTATGTGGCCCTCCAAGACAATCAAAAAAATTCACCTTGAACTGAGATTTCCTTTCTGTGCACAACTGAAGGTTCATCTTGTATTTTTCATTAGGATGGCCACATAAGTACACATTTGCAGTGTAGATACAATGTGCAGTGCTTTTCCAGTTGATCTGGTTAATTTCAATTTTGTCTTTGCATTAGCAAATATATACATTGCCAAATTTAGTGAAACCATGAACCCTCCAAAAAAATGTAAAATTGTTGGTGAATGTCATGTGTTTAATGAAGAATGGACAATTATTTATTTGATAATACAGGGAATAAAGCAGTGTGTTTATCATGTCATGGAAAAAAGTGCAACTCTCCGCTAACTTTCGCTTCCACAAAGTGTCCCCCCAATGCAGCCCTCCTCCAACCTCTGTGGCCCCTGAGTCAAAACAATTGCCCACTCCTTCCTTAGATGTATCTAGCATATATGTTTTTAAAGCATTAAACAAGCTTTTCTTAGTATATGCATTGTAGGCAATTATTATTTATTGAATTACATTGTTTTTGAAAGAAGTTATAATTTTTTGAATGTGAAATAAAGTATTTGTAAAATATTGTTTAATGTACAAAAATAATAATGTAAGTTTTAAGTATATCATTTTAACACTTTTTTCCCAATTATTAAATAATAATTCATGAGGTCTTTTTTTTCTTTTTAAAGTAATAATATTTAGATGAAATTTTATTACATAAGGTTTCTACATTCTGTAACTAGATATTATCTCTGAAAACATAGTCTTGAACAGTAGCTTTTATAAAGGTCACTTTAATTAAGAATATAAAAGTCTTTTTAAAAAAGTAATTCTATTATTTAAGTTAAAATATAATTTCACAATGCTTTTTTTAAATTAATTTTTGACAATAATTATTTAATATAATATAAATTGAAATGAATGAACAGAAATTTCAATAGCATAATTATTTTATATAGTAATATATACATTTTTTAAAAAATGTACTTTTATTTAATTTGATGACTAGTGCATTAAATAGAAAAAAAAACATCTCAACCACAATTTTGGTTATAATATGTAATTTTAAAAAAGACTGTGGAGCATCGATAATTTAAGTAATTTAAGCAGTAATAAAGCATTTAGTTAAATTACAACCCGTATTGATTGAATGAATTAATATATGTACATTCCAAACTCTTACTTAGAGTTACATATAACAAACGTAATTTTAGTCCAACAAGGTTTAATTGTTTTTAGTGCATTGGAATTCAAATTTAATAAGAGCCTGTTTAAAAATATATATATTATTTTTCATTTTCTGTTTGAGTATATCAAAATCATTTATAAGATTTCAGTTTTTATGAAAGTAATATTTTTAAAAAGCAAAACTTATATAAACAATGCTAAAGGAAATTAATATTTTATTCCTCATTTCTTTTTCTTTTTCTTTCAATTCAGCTAAATATTCCTAAAATCTCTTTGTCAAATTAAATAAATAAAATGTTAAATACAGAACCATTTATTCACAAGACTAAATACTTAACTGATTTTAATGCAATTTGAAATGCAGCCTGGAATAATGTTAGGCTGGGGAACCCTGAAAGATTATATTATTACAAATGTTGCCATAGAAACTAAATACATGTTCAGAATTTGAAGAACATTAATTTGGCAGAAGTAGATTAAAAATTGATTACAAAATTTGATCCAAATCAAAAGAAGTGGTAGGTTAAACAAACACATTTAAAAATTCAATATACCCAAAAGCATATATTGAGTAGTTTTTAAAATATTTTGCATTATTCTAATTTAATTAATTTAGTTAGTATAAATCACAATAAATATTTAACCCATTATTAAATAAAAGTATATTTGGGTGTTAAATTTCAAATTAGATGTGCAACATATATTTATATAAAGAATAATAGATGTTATTGGTATTGGATTTTTTTTCTTTTAAAAGTACACCAATTTTTACAAATTTTATTTTTTAGATGAAAATATTTTATAAATTAAAGTTAATGAGTTTAAATTAAATTATAGTAAACATAAGAAAAATTGGAGTGCAGTGGTAGATATAGAGATCAATGAAAAATAAATGGGGGAGAAAAATATTAGAGATTAAAGACAGAAAGATGAAAATATAAATCAAAAAAGAGAGAAAGTTGGGGGAGAGGAATGATAGAAAAAGAAAAAAAGAATGCAATTTATTTGATGATAAATATTTTGTAGTTTTTGATTAGTGCTTCAAGATGTTAATTTCTACAAAAATTAGTTGGTTGCCAGAAACAAGACTATATATGATAAGGATCAACCTAAGCTATAGGAACATTAGGCAATACCCAAGGGTGCATAAATTTAGAGATGATATAGTCAGTATCAGTTAAAGAGAAATATTTATCAATTATTTTAATAAAACACATTATTTATACATTGAGAGGTTTTATAAGGTTAAATTTAATAAGACAAGTTTGTTTCATTTTGTTTATTGCTTCCTTATATATCTGTCTTCAGTAACAAAAACTCTTGGGTTAGCTCTAATTTTTGTGTAAAATCTTTACCACAACATTACTAGTTTTTTACTTTTGTGAAAACATATAAAGATATTTGTCCAATTACTTGATAAAAATATTGATGAGTTTAATTATTAATAGAATAATTATAAAAATTTCTCCTGATTATATAATAATAAATATACATAATACAGTATTAAAATATCATTTATTTAATTTTATGAGTAATGTACTAAAAATTAAAGTTTTTTTTCTACAACCACAATTTTGGTTATTATATTTAACTTGAAATAGAAGTGTGAGCATGCATACATTAATTACTTCAACCACCAGTTTTAAAAATAAAGATTCAGTAATTAAATTGGATAAGCCTCCCACTTTTATGCCACATTATATTTTGCAACAATTATGGAATTATTATAAAAAGAGAGATGACATCACAACATGCAGAGAAAAGTTGTATCAATAATTATATAGTTATAAACACGACAATTTTCTACAGTTATTAAATCTTCTGAATAGCCTAGAATTTTAAATGAAGAAATGAGACATATAGTTAAATGTATGAATAAGAGAAAAGCTTCAGGCAATGATGGAATTATAATTGATATCTTAAAAAAAGCAGGTGAAGAAGTAAAAAAAAGTTTGACAAAGTTATATACCAAATGTCTAAATGATAAAAATATACCAGATAATTGGAAGAATTCAATATTAATATTTAAAAAGATGATAAAGAAGATATTAGATATTACAGACTTTTAGTCTTTTATCAGTTTTATACAAAATATTTGTCCAGATATTTACAACTTGACTACAGAAAACTTTAGATTTCAACTAACTGAAAGAAAAAGCTGGATTTAAAAGTGATTTTAGTACAGTAGATTATATCCAATTATTGATAGATGTTATAGAAATGACCAATGAATATGATTTGTATACTATGGATTTGTAGATTATGAAAAGGCATTTGTTTCTATAAGCATTTCTTTAATGATAAACCATTGAATCATCAAAGTAGAGATCTAGGATATTGTCATATTCTGAAGAATATTTATAAAAATACAATAACAATGATTAGATTACATAATGACACTAGGAAGGTTAACATTGAAAAGGGTGGAAGACAGGGTGATTCCATATTTCCAAAACTTTTTATAACATTGCTGCAAGAAGTATTGCTGTTTAAAATGTGAAGTTAAAGGAGTAAAAGTAAATGGAGATTATTTAAGTCATTTAGATTTTGGAGATAATGTAGTTGATTTTGCAAACAATGCATTAGAGCTGCAGGAGATTAGGAAAATAGGACTAAAGATAAATGTTAAAAAACTAAAGTAATGTTCTAAGGATTTTCTCAAAATATGAAAATAAAGATTGATTATGATAATTTAGAAAAAGCTAACGGCTACAAATACTTTGGTCAGATTATTATTACAAGTAGAAACATAATAGATAAAATTAATCATAGAATTAAACTTAGTTGGAGTACTTTTGGTAGATATAACTTGATACTAAAAGGAAATATGTCTCTGTGTTTGAAAGGAAAGTTTTTTTAATAAATATGTTTTGCCAATTCTTACTTATTGATCTGAGACATGGACATTTATCAGATAATCAATACAGAGATTTCAGACCATTGAAAAAAGTATGGACAGATATATATTAGCAGTAACAAGAAGAGATTGAAAACAAAATACATCATTAAAAGAATGAAGAGACTGGAGTTGAGCTGCATATATTTTAAGAAGAGATGTTAATAGATGCAGAATTGAAATCTTAAATGGAATTCTAAGATATTGTAAAAGACCCAGAAAAAGACCACATGTGATATGGATGGATGGAATAAAGTGCAGGTGTGATGTGGAAAAGGAGACTAGAGTTTAGAGAAGATGAATTGAACTTGGGGAGAACTTCATTCTGTAGTGGATTGATAATGGTTGATGTTGATGATGATGGGTGTGCTTAAGGAAAAAATATTTTTTAGTTTTTAGTGCTTTATTACTTATCAAATTAAACAAATATGTTTCTTATCAAATATTTTTTAAATATTTTTATTTACCCTAAAAATTTTGCAACAAATATTTTATAGCTACTAATACTTAAATTTAAAAGCTGACAATTTAAACAATACCATCATATTTCCAGTATATGAAATGAAATTTGCCATGTTAAAATAGTTCAAAAGATGTTTGTTTATGAAGACAGCCTTTTAAAAAAGCAACTTTTATTTTAAAAATCAAGAGAAATTAAAATTGCATCCTTCCACTTTTTTCTTTCTACTTTAATTAAATTTAAATGTTTTTAGTGAATTAATCATGAAATTCAAATGAAAGCATATTTGAAAAAATATATATACTGTGTTCTAATGTCCTTCATTGAAAACTTATTTAATCGATAACAATGTAGTATTGTGATTAACTCACTGAACTACCCTGAAATAACCCATTGCCATAGATATCCAACATGTATACAATTTGAAAAAAATCTATTTGATAGAAGTATGTCAAAACTCAGTTATAAGATTTATCCCAAATAAACAAACAAAAAACAGAATTTCTAAGTTTAATAAAAATATTTTTTAAAAAAGAATTAATTATTTAATAAAATTCAGACTTGAGAAATTACCAAAGATAACATAGAAGCTGAAAAAGTTTAAGTTACTCAGGCTTGACATTATAGTTAAGAAAATAATCTGAAGAATCTGTTTAGTCATTTCATGACAATAGTGAATAAAAAGAAAGCATTTTTAAAAACGTGAATAAATTACTAAGATTTAGTCTATATAATTTAAAAGTTTTTTTTGGTAAAAAACAGCAATTCAGCAGAGAACAGTTTGCTGTTGTTTTCCATTAGTTACTGACAACAATTGTTGTAACTCATTCATGAGATTTATTGATGTTAATAAAATGTTCCACGTGATTGTACTAAAGGGATTGGTGATTGAATGCCATGGTCCATTATTATTAATGGTAATAGAGTTATTGTTTGGAAGTCTCTTTTTTATATTTACTTCAGCAATGCCTTCAAACAAAAAAAACTTAAGTTACATTTATCTCATGTTATTGATTTATGAAACAGAAATGATTGTAAGAAATAATTTTAATTTCTGATTGAGCCAGGTAAAACTCATATAATAGTAAAGGAACTTGAGGCATATGATTGTAAAGAACAATTACTGTAAACTATGAGAGCTTAATCAATATAAAGCAATGAATATAATTTATTTTGTTATTAATATTGCAAATGAATCTAAAGTTAACACATGAAATTAAGATTAAATGATTAGCTGGTTACAGGTGTGTTAATGAAAAGTATTATTCAAAATTTGAATGTCATTTATGATTGTTGTATGGGATTCCTTTCTGAATATCAGGATTTATAATCTTAAATTGTAGAAGTCCTGATGATAATGTTATAAATATATATTTTTTTACTATGAATCTAAAAAACTTGTAAATTATGCAAACAGTAGTAAACAGAGCTTATTATATACATATAAAACAACCAAACTCAGATAAATATAGTCATTCCATCTCCAGGGAAATAATAAAAAGACAAAAAAAAAACAGCTCTAAAAATGAGTTCTGCCATGACCATACAAAATTATATAAACACCCACATATAAAACAAGCTGGTCACTTTTTCTGCTTATTTGATGTTTTACAATGTTGTCTAATTGTAGCTTTCCAAAGAATTGTATTCTCTGCCTTATCTTCATTAAAATGTTTTTGAGATAATCCTAGTAATGTAAAATGGTGTCTATTTAATCCCATGAAAACCAAGCTTAACTTCATCATGTAAACACACTTTTAGAAAGTCTTGCATTATTCATGCATTTTACAGGTTTAGTCCAATGAAGATGTGATTTTATAATATACAGACCTTGCTATGTATCATACTTCAGTGAACTTTTATTGTACAGGTAATATTGATTCAAAACTTGTAGTAGTTTAAAATGGAAATAGATGTAATTAAGATAATGCTATGAAAATATTTGATAAAATAAAAACCTTAAAAATAAGCATCATGCATAAAATTATATAACAGAATTATTTTTTAAATATATGAAATATTGAATTGCTTACAAATGGAAGTAAAGATAAATAATTTATAGTCAAACTTGCAAAGACTGTTTTTAATAAGAAAAGAATGCTATTTTATGGTATGATAAAAAAAGTTAAACATCTTGTTTGAAATATTGTTTATATGGAAAACAGAAATGTGGACGGTTAGGAAAAAAGTGGGCCAATAGTTTATTTCTCATTTTATAAAGTGATTACTATTATTTCCAGGTTTAGTATCTCCAAGATGCATGTAATTTTCAGAAAGTTAGAAGGTAAATTATAAAAAAAATGTCTCACAGTTTATTAAAAATTTGAGATTTCTTAATCTACTTTAAAATCATTCAAAATCAATGTTTTTGGTATTTTATTTGTTAGAAGATTAATAAATAAGACAAAACTCTCCATACACTAAGGCCACCCTATGCCAAACAGAGTAATCAATGGATGCCAGAAGGCTTGTGCATAAAATTCCTATCTAGTGCCTATTCATCCAATATCCACAGACTAGTTTCTGGCTTGTGGCCTTCATCAGTGAGGAGCCTTGGATCTGAGAGTACTACACTTAGATCTTAGGATCTAATGCAACCCTCCAGCATCCACTTTTTAACTCTACTTAACTACAAAACTATAGAAATGAAATTGAAAACTCTATTTGGCACAGAGTGGCACTACAGTATGGAAAGTTTTGCCTTGTTTATTAACAATTATGTGGTAATATAAGAGATAGTGATCATGCGATGTTTAGAAGATTAATATTAGTTAGTAGTTATAGAAAATTTGTTACTCTCCATGCCCTGTGTAACACCGTGAGAGCTTAACTAATTTAGCTAAACCTGTCCCTTTTTGATTTTATTTGGTAGCGTTTCAATACTACTATTATCTCACTGCTGTTTTTTTACTCTGAATTGATATTAGAGGATATTTTTACTTCATTGTATGGAGTCTTTTAACAACAGATAATAATTCTTTTACATCATTATCTTCTGAATTATCTTAAAGTTTGTCGCAAGTTAACTATTTCTGTGTAATATTCCTCGTACTAAATGTAGAGATTATTTTATTTTACTTTTTGATTAATGTTTAATTTTTTTTTTTATCTGCTTAGCTTTATAATATTTACTTCCTTTCTATAGAACCCTTTGTAGTTAGCTCTATGGGAAAGTGGAGAGCATATCACGTGACCTCAGAAATAAATAATTTTATATTTCATTATTATATGATTTACCAGCTATAATTATTTTTTAGCATAACTATTTTTTAAACTCTTTGGAAATGCAACATTTTCATGAGATAGTTAATGAAGATCAGATACGTGAAAAGCAGATTTCGGTTAAGACTATAGTATTAATGTATAAATATTATTTAAAGTTTTTAAGTAAAAATGACTTTTTATTTGATTTATTTATTTAAAAAACAATGTCTTTTTAAAAAAGTTTTCTCTTTACTTCGTCTACAATAAATAATTCACTTTTGTAATTATTGAACGTCTAATAAAGAAAAAAGCGCTGCTTAGTTTAACTTCATGGGTTATTAATGCATGATAAATATTTGATTAGACTTTCTTTTCTACAAGAGAGATAATTATTTAACACAATTATTAAAATGAAAATAGAATTCTGTTTATTTCTCAGTGGCTCATTTTATAATCATATCAAGTCTTTTTTTTATGTGACGTTCAACTCATTTATTTTCTGCTTATGTTTTTAACAATATATTTTTCTTCATTCTTAGCTCAAAAATATGTTGCTTTGTCTGATTAATTCAGCACTTTTTTTTTGCTTTTACTATATGAACTGAAAATTTTATAAGAATATGTGCTATATACTATAAACAGCAACAGTAATATATAAAATCAACTATATTCTTAAAAATTGATTTTAATATTAGTACCTCCTTTTGGATTTTAAATACGATAATTAATCTTTCTTTATCAATCTTTGTTTATTCACACATTCATGAGAAATTGGTCATTTGTGCGAGTAATGTTTTTTTTATTTTTTGGAAATAAGCAAAAATATTATTAATTCATTAATTATAATATTTTGCTGTTCTTGAAATTTACATTTAGTTCTCCTTTGCACTTTCATATTTGTTTTAGTTTTATTTGTAATATTACATCACATTTATTGGATTATGGTTTACAATAAATTCCAAAATATTTATAATATGTCCATATTTATGAATATACATGTTAATATTACATTTTGATTCCTACTTCCTATGTATATGGATTTATATAGAATGTTGTTTCTTCTGTTTGGTTTTTAAATCATTCCAAATGGAGTTTATTCTTCACATTATTGGACATACTTTTTTTCTTTCAGCTTCAACTTTTTTGAACTCTTTTTCTAATGAATTCTATCATTAGAATGCTTTTATTTAAGTTGAAAAGTCTGTTAGTAAACTTTTAAATCACTTTTAAGTGAGAATGAAATTTTAAAAATGAGGTTTAATGGATTGAAATTCAATAGAATTGCTTCAAACTTGGAACAAAGCAAATCTACATGAGATAATAATCACTTTGGTAGGTCACCTACTTTTTTAAATATAGAACAGAGGGTGGAAAAATATTGAATATTTTGATATCAAAGTTAAAAATTGTTTAAGAACTAAGTAAGGCTCATGAGGGAGTGATATAGAGACATTTTGTGCTTTCAATTTATAGTTTATAATAATACTCTAAAATTGAGATTTAATATATATATTTTTCAAACTTGATATGTAAATAAATATATATATATATATATTTCAAACTTGATATGTAAATAAAAAATATCAGACAAATTGATTCATATAGGACAGTAATCTTTTCTGTAAGTCACCTACTTCTATTAGATATGAAACAAGGAATGGAAAAATATTAAATATTTTGATATCAATGTTAAAAGCTACTCTTAGGACTTTAATCTGTTTTAAGTAAGACTCATGAGAGGTTGGTATAGATATTTTTTGCTTTTAATTTAAAATTATAATATTTTAAAATTGAAGTATAATAGATTTAAGTTCAATATAATTTATTGGAATTTTCTACATTTTTTTAAAAAATCTCTACAAAAATGTTATAATAGAATAATATTTTAGATAGGTGACTTAATTTTTTAGATATGAAAGAATAGGTGGTGGAGAGATTTTTATTTTGATCTGATCATAGAATTTCAATGTTTTAAGTAATTCTCATGATTTTCTTGGTTTCAATTGCAAGCTTCATTTAAGTATAAGAAAGATAGTTTGCAATATAGTTTTGTTAAGTTTTTTATAATTTTTTTTAAAATAAAAAGAACAAATGTCAAACAATTTTCAGCAGAAAATTAACTTATTTACTGATTTATTATAAATATATAATTATGTACACATACTATATATAATATATGCATAATGATTATACACATCTTACTGCAAAAAATCTAGTGATATACTATACATGTGAAATTGATTTAATACTAAATAGGATATATACATAAGGATTATACATTTTAACTTATAGCAGAAATATCTAGTACTATATATATATTCAAGTTTATTTTCTTTATGTAATTAAAGAAAAATAATTTCCACCTTTAATATATGCACTGTACTGATCTTATAATAGCTCAGTAATGTCATGTTAAGTATTGAGGATATTCTCAAACTGAAATCCAAAATAGAGGGCTTCAAAAAGTATCCTCAGTACTCAACATGACCTTGTTGAGCTATTATAAGATCAGTACAGTGCATATATTAAAGGAGGAAATCATTTATCATTAATTACATTTGATCTATGTGCTTAGCAAATAAATTTGAATATTACACACATAGTAAATTTTAAAAAATTGTGAGTGTTATTATGTGAATAAAAATAATGGATGTAAAAGTGAATAGAAAAACATATTCAAACTATATCACTTCAGGTTGGTTTATATAATTAGAATGTAGGTTGAAAGATAAAATGGCTACTCTTATCTTTTCAAAAGTCTCTATTGTAATGGTCTGGGTTTTCCACCAGAAAAGAAAGGATACATCTCACTATGATCAGACCTAGGGTTTTCAGGTAGTATGCTGTGAATGACATGATGAAGTAACTAACTTATGATTGTATCTACCTCTAATGGGCTATCTCTAAATTTACGCATTAAATTTAGATAATTTTGGCTAGTTCATACATCTTTCAGATTCAATTATGCCTCAGTATTCAGATGCAGGGAGAAATTTGCCTTTGAACCTCTTCAGGGATAAATTTATTCTAGATAGGAATTACTGCACTTCTATATAGGTTCCAATTAAAAATCCATTCAATCATATTACTGTACTATTATATAAGAATAAAATATGTGTGTGGGTATATATATCTGGTTATAAGTTGATGAGTGAAGGTGTAAAATATTTTGATAAATTAGAGACAAATTTAATTAAAAACAAGTTGACAACATTTATTGATAACAAAAAAAAAATTAAAACCTCTTTAACATGGTAATAAAAAAAATTACAATCGTATGTGTCAAGAATGCATTTCTACCATATCAATAATTAATATATTCACTATTCCAGCCCTTAACCCATGGTAGAATTAGACAACAAACCCTAATTATTTACAAAGCAAAATAAAAAGAAATTTTTTTATCAAGTTGACCACAAAGCTGACTAACTAATTTATGATATTTTAGAAGTATATCCATGATAGCTTCATCATTCAATTCCAGTTATTGACATTCCACCTTCTTTGGCAACTTCCCCCATATTTATATATAATTTTCTAAAGTTGATAGGAAAGAGCATCAATGAAAGAAGATTACTCATTCATAGCAAAAAAATAAACATAATAATTGTTAGTTAATGCTTAACAAATAAAAATACAAACTCTGTCATGTTGTAATGAATGTGCTTAATGTGAAATAGTATCAAAAAATATTGTGTCATGCCATATAATAGTGATGATGTCTAAATGTCAAATTACTACAGAGGAAAAGCTGACCTAAACTTTATTTAACATAAAAAATATTTTGTCTAACTTAATGAATGTCCACACATTTACTTTCTTGCTTTTAATCATAATGGAGTCTTCCACATTCTAAGCATGTTTATGCTACCAAGTATGGAGATAAATAAAACTAGAATTTTTACAAACAATGAAAAAATAATAATATATAACAAATCAGAATGTTCAACAGTTCATTTTGGTGAATTTCCATAATTTGGCAATAATGTATCTTATGGATACAGTCTATTTTTCTTCAGATCACCCTCCTTTGGTAAATCATTCATCATCCACAAGAATTCCTAGGTGACAGACTTGAAATGATGTTGTTTTCATTTTTTGCAGCTGTTTTCCTTCTAGATCCATCTAGACATTTTTTCAGAACATTTGATGTTTCTGTAGACATTATATAGGCAAATAGATTAAATAATCATGTTTCTATGGTAGTTCTGTAGCAATCCAGTCCTATGGCAATATTAATTCAACAGGAGTACATTGTGTAGAAGTTCATAACATATTTATTTTTCTTAATTTATTATTTGGCATTTAATGATTTATATAAAACAAAAGTTATTTCATTTACATATATATGCTAGTGATGCTTTACTTCTTTTTTCTCCATATTTAAATAATTATGCAGTTTTTAATTTTTAAATGTCAATTTAAAATTAATTCAGTTTTTTTGTCAAGTTGCATGAATTGATCAAACTTTTTTTTGTTTAAATGTTGACTATAGTTTTATTATACAAATAATTTGCAATGTTCGAATAAGTCATCCATTTTTTGTTGGATTCAAACATTCAATATTCAAAAATTGGTTTTGTGGAGTTATTATTTCATTTGAAAAATAACAAAAGATGACAGAAATGAGCTGGGTTTGTTTTTATACTGGCTTAGTTTCTGATGTCTAGTATACAAGCATTTCCATTTTTTTTTTATGGCTGTAGTTGTCCATTGTTGTGCGTATAATATTGTTTATAAGTAAAAATAAAATTATATAAGAGAATTCTACTTTTATATTCCATAATTGGATATCAAGAGATTAGCTTTCCATTAGGTCATCACTATGTTTATTAGGTCTAAATCTTTATTAGTGGCATTTAACACATTTATTAATAACTCGTTGTTGTTATACATGTATATAGGAAGGGCTTATTTAACTGTTTTTTTTATTTAGTGACATTCAACACATTAATACATAACTTTTGTCTAGAATTATCCCATTAGAGGTAGATTTGATTGTACGTTAGGTACTTCATAACACCATTCACAGAATCCTATCCAAAGATCCTAGGACTGACTGTAATGGGATGTGTTCTCCCCTCTTCTGATGAAACACCTGAACCATTACACTATCTTGTGTTTGAGTTTGAGAGTATCCTCGATACTCACTATGACATTGTTAAGCTATTTTAAGATCAGTATAGAACATATATTAAGGGTGGAAATTTTTTTCTCTTTATTTATATATATATATTTATATATATATATATATATATATATATATATATATATATATATATATATATATATATATATATATTTTGTAACCTAGTGTTTTGACACTTGGTTTTCTTGGCATTTTTCTGCAGGAAATTATGCTTTCTTTAAAGAAATAAAAAGATAAAAAACAAGTAATAATTGATTATAAAGTTGCTTTCCTCCTTTGGCTGTTTTGGGTGAATAACTATAGATTTAATAACTCAATGTCTTTATAAGGAGAAATGAATAATTTAATTGAGATATTAATATTAGAGCAAATTATATGGTATAAAAGCTAAACAGTAATTGATATTGGATGGGTAGAGGGGGAGTTGATGAATGTCTTATCATAAAGCCAATACTTCTGGTAATTTATTTTTGTAAAAAAAAAAAAAAAGAAATAATGTTTAAAGAATTATACATCACTGATTGTTAATTTAATGTATTTATTATTATTTTTGATATTGTCAAATTACTTTGTAATCCAGGTAAATAATACTAAAACTATATGATTGTAATAGGTTTTCCTTTCTTTTGTTTATGTTATAATCAGATGATTATTTTTCTGTAAAGAGGTCGCTAAAGTAAAAAAAAAAAAATAACAACAAAACAGGACGCCAATTACTAATCGAGTTTTTTTTAAAAAAAAGATTAGTCTGCTTTTAGTTTTCAAGGAAGTAACAGTGCTGAAATTTGGTAACTCAATTTTTTCATTTTATTTTGCAGAAATAAATGTAAACAAAGTAAAATTTTAATAATATAATGTGTGGCTAAATTTTTTTGATAAGATATCCTGATTTTCTTTGCCATCTGCCTATTTAAAAACCTTTTATACTTAAAATTTTATTGTCTCGCGCTAAAGTTCAAAAATGACAGATGTAACTAAAAGAATCCGAAAAATTATATTATATCTAAATTAAGGAAAAGAAGCGATTTCCAAGAAAAGATTAATTATTTATTAACTTTGTATCATTTGTTAATATTTTCTTGGTATAGAAAAAAAAAAAAATAATAATTGAAAAAAATGTTGAGAAGCAAAGGAAGATTAACTAGATACATTTTTTTAGTGCTCTTTCTGAATATCTCGTCTGCCTTTACAAATAATGCAATTACATATGTTAAAAATGTTTTTATTTAAGAATTGTCTAAAAATAATAATATCACATAATATTAAACTATACTTTGTATATTTTTTTAAAAAAAAAAAAAGAAAGTGAAGTAAATAAGAAAAAAAAATATATTCTCAGGGGTTTAAAATATATTCCAAAGTATGAAAAACAAATATCTTAGTGCTTATGTAAAATAAAATATATTATATTCTCATTGTTATTAAACTTCCTATCTACAGCGTTTTTCATATCTCAATGGCGTAGCAGCTATTGTTGTTCCAATAATAATAAAGATTGTTATGTTTATCTCTTCGTCACTTTCGTTATGTTAGATATGTATATTTTATTTTCTTGTCCAAAATTGTAGTAGTTTAATTCAAGTAAGAATTATCTTCAATTCATATTTTTCTTTACATTTATTAATAAATAGAAAACTTTTATTTAAAGGAAATATTCTGTTTTATTGTTTTTAAACTTTTCGTGAAATACGCTGGATAAGCTCTTCCTCTTGTCACAAAAATTTTTAATGAGGGTTGTTGTTATTATGTTGTTTAAAACTAAGTTATAATGTATGTATTTTTTTGTTATATCCTAGGTTAAAGTCTGTTGGTCAAGGAATATTTATAGCCTTGTATGCAAGGTTGTTTTATATATTTTTAGGTTAGTTGTTTTGAAGAAAAAATCTATAAAATATGTTTTATTATTTACATTGTAGGTAGAATTTTGTTGTTAGTGTAAAGAAAATATTTAGATATTTAAGGGGGTAAAATAAATATTGAAATTATCAGAAATAAAAAAAAAAAAAAGTATAAATATTTCTTTTTAAAGTTTTGAAAGAATTATACTGTATTATTGAGGAATTTATTCCTAATTATTCTTAAATACTCCTTTATTTAGTTTAAGTATATTACCATTTTTGATGTTCCTTTATTAAAATTAAAATTATTATCTTTTATTCATGTGTCATTGTTTCAGATGTTGATAAAGTATACGTATAGTTTTTATATCTGTTTTACTTATCCTGCCATATAGCTTGGTTTGTTATATTCGCATAGGTATAATTATATGTATTTAATTTGTGGGTAAAATATCTCCCAAAAGTTTGTTTTTCATGGAGGAAGATTTTAAATATATGTTCGGGTATGTTTATAGCCAAGTGTGTTCTCTAGATAGGATGATAAAGAATTTATCTAGCTTTAGTTGTTTATTCGTTTAAATCCAGGAGAGGTTGTTTTGGTTGTGTTCGTTGTATGCCAAGTAAGAGACAAATATTTTAATGTAGTAGATTCTCTACACTTCGTTTTTCCTGTTTTGTGAAAAAAAGATAGCCCACATGGAGGTGTTGTTATTGTGTTATTTTGAAAGTTTGGGAGATAAAGGTTATATTGGAGGTGTTACTTCCTCAAGATCCCTTTAGTATAAATAGTGCGTTAGTACTAGGTCAATATCTGTATTGTGCTGTAAATATTGTGTTTCGACAGTAAGTATGGAGAAAGTAATTAAAATTGGTATTTAAAAGTTATTTCTGAAGGAATATTCAAATGAATATTTAATTCTGGTTAGTAATTAAATAATCTCATATTAAAATTAGCGTATGAATAAAATTTGTATCATAACTTAAGTTAGCTAAGTTAAATGTAAGATGGTAAGTGTACTTCTGATACTGGCCTATAATTAGAATAGGTTATCCCATTAAAGATAAATAAAGTAAATGTATTAGAAATAAATTTAATATTTTGGTTTTGTATGATGGGATTAATCATTAAAAAAAAAAATAGTTAGTCAATAATTTTGAATAAAAGTTCTACAATACAAATTTAAAAAAATGTATTGGTAATAAATGTACTTTTAGTTATCAATCATTGTTGCATACAGGAGAAGTAGTAACCTCTATCATAAAAAGATAAGATTAATGTCAGTTATATTTTATATTTTGTATTACTATGGGATTATTGAATAAATGTTCATATATTTTTTTGTGATAATAATAAATATAGTCTTGTTAAAATTTGTTGTAGTTCATTTTTTGTTTTTATATGCTAAATATAAGTGTTTGCATATTTGAAACCTTTCTTGAGCAAAATCATTCCAAGTTCTTAAAAACTTAATATGCAGATAAATAAAGTTAGCAGATCGGATATGTCTTATATTTTAGTTTAATGATAATTATTTATGGAGTTGAAAACTTAAGACTAAACATTCACCTTTGTGTAAAAAAAAAAAAAATGAATTTTTTCAAACAAACTTTGGTTGCATTATTCCATTCATTTAGTTAAATTGTCTAAGTAATAAATCTTAGTTATATGATTGTGTTGTCATGGTGTGGAAGGAAAAACACCCTTGTCTTTTATTATTTTGACTGAGATTCTGGAAAAAGGGCTGTGTTATTCAAATTATACGTCATTATTGAATAGAATTATCATCTCTTTAAATAATATAGCAGTTGATATGAGAGATAAGAAATTAATTTAAGTAAAATAAATGTTTCCTATAGCCGAAGATATATATAAAAATAGAGCATTTTTACATGAAAAAAAACCTGAGATTAATATTATTATAATTATTCTTTAAATTAATAAGTGTCAATTATTGTTGTTATTACAATCGTGGAATGGCTTAAGAGAATTGAATGTACAATTGTATTATATGAAAAGTATTTTAGATCATATTGGCAATTAATGGATATGTTGCTTTATTTTGGTTGCCTTAATTTCCAACAACCTGAAAAATTGGTATCATTGGTGAAAAGTGAAAACAAAATAACCTAATACAGCTCAGAGTATGATTAGTGTCATAGGTGTAATAAATAAACAGAGAATATTTTTATTGGGTTAGAATATATATATATAACAATAAAAAATAATAAATAAAACAGTAATTTTACAATTTTTTAATCCACAGAAATACTTTTGCTTAATTCCTTTACCCTCCTCAACTGACATTAAATTCAAAAAACATAATGGAAGCAAATGTCATCAACTCAAATCTCATAAATCCCAAATTTTAATGTTAGCACCTTGTTTATTAATTATATTCATTTTATTTATATTTATTAAAATTGCTTCCTTAATTTTTTATTATTATAGTATTTCTCTCTTCATGAAGAATCTTAACACTTTCAAGATCAAATAAAAATTTACTTTTATATGTCCTTTCATGATCCAAGAAAACTGAAGCACTCATTAAATCATTATTATTTTTACTTTTCACATGCTTGTATAACAATTCATGTTATGTTTTCTCAATACTGCACCTTGACTCACTTATACATGATAACATATATCCATAAAAAAATTGATACACAACATTACTTTTTTGCTTGGCAGGTGTGGCATGTGTCCTGTCAATTTAAAATACAATATAGTTTTACATTTTTATTTACTGAGACAATAAGTTAAAATAATAGAGTTAAAATATTTTAAAAAATAAATACTTTCATTTACTATGCACTAAAAAAAAAAAAAAAGTTTCTTCAATCACATTTGGGATTTATAAAATTATCTCAAAATAAAAACAAAATTAATAGTGTGACCTGTATCTTTTTCAAGGCCACACTATTAATTTTGATGGAGCTAAGGTTGTCTTCTTTGAGAGAAATGAAATCAATAGAAGAATTAAAGAATCTTTATTATTGAAAATTTATTATTCTGAAGCAATTAACTTATTTAAGAGTTCTTTTAATATTAAGGGTGGATGGGAAGTAAATGGATTTGTGGGTAATGTTTAATATTATATATTTTTTATATATATATATATATTGTGTAGTTTTTGTAGTTCTTTACACTTGAGAAGTCTGTTTGTAGCAGTGAAACCTTTGGTTGTGTTTTTAATATTATTTTTTGCTGGTCTGGTTGAATTTTGGATTTGAGGTAATTTTAATTATATATTCACTAGTTTAGCTTTATGCTTGTAAGACAGGGTGACTCCATATCTCCAAAACTTTTTACAGCAGTGCTGCAAGAAGTATTTTGTGGATTAAAATGGGAAGCTAAAGGAGTGAAAGTAAATGGAGATTATTTAAGTCATTTAGATTTTGCAGATGATGTAGTTGTTTTTGCAAATAATGCTTTAGAGTTACAGGAAATGTTGCAGGAGTTATCAGATGAAAGTAGGAAAGTAGGACTAAAGATAAATGTTAAAAAGACTAAAGTAATGTTTAATAGATTTTCTCAAAATATGAAAATAAAGATTGATTATGATGAATTAGAAGAAGTTAACAGTTACAAATACCTTGGTCAGATTATTAATACAGATGGGAACATAATGGATGAAATTAATCATAGAATTAAACTTGGTTGGAGTGCTTTTGGTAGAAATAACTTGATACTAAAAGGAAATATGCCTATGTGTTTGAAAAGGAAGGTTTTTAATAAATGTGTTTTACCAGTTCTTACTTATGGAACTGAGACTTGGACACTTAATAGAAGAGCAATACAGAGACTTCAGACCACTCAAAGAAGTATGGAGAGATGCATGTTGGGAGTAACAAGAAGAGATTGAAAATGCAATGTATGGGTAAGAGAACCAACAGATGTTACTGATCTCCTTGAAAAAATTAAAAGATTGAAGTGGAGTTGGGCTGGACATATTGCTAGAAGAGATGATAATAGATGGACAATTGAAATTTTGACTGGGTTCCAAGGGATTGTAAAAGTCTCAGAAAAAGACAACATGTGAGATGGGATGAAATAAGAATGTGTGCAGGAGTGATGTGGAGAAGAGAAGCTAAAGATCAGAAAAGATGGATTGAACTTGGAGAGACCTTCATCCTGCAGTGGATTGATAATGGTTGATGATGATGAATCTCTAAAAAACAATAATAATCCCTCCTTTTTTTAAAAATAAAACTATATTTTTCAATAATAATGCCCACTTTTCCCTTAAATGTGCTGGATCTTTATCCATGTTTACTTATTTGTTTAAATTATCTTGAATATACAAAGCTCCATATAGGATAGACAAGAAAGTCTGTCATGAAAAGAGGTAAGAAGCACAATAAGGCAATGAACAGAAAGGATATAAGATCAGGGCCATATATACATGTTTTGGATACTGGATATAAAATGAATTGTCAAAAAAATATTCTGGTAATAAAGTATATTAAAAATTGCAAAGAAAGAAAATGTTATGAAACATTGTATATTCTAGAGAATTTAAACAAATGTGTAAATATAGTTAAAGGTCCAGCATATTTAGGGGGAAGTGGGCAGTTTTATACTATTGAAAACTTTAGAATTATAATTTTAGACTAAAAGAAAGAAATTATTATTGTTTTTTTGGTTTTTTTTAGATTATATGTAAATTTATATTTATATTATGGTGGGGGGAGGACTGTAATAAGTTTAATAATTTTTATGTACATATATGTATTTTATTAATTATATTTAATGTAGGTGTTTTGATAATTATATTTATTGTAATGTAATGTAAATAATGTTCATTGGGGGAGTTACTGTAGGGTAATTGGCCATGTGATTATGTAAAATGAAATATCTTGAAAAGGTTCCATTAAGGAATGAAAGCTGGACTGATGTATTAATTGTTTTATTTATTTATAGTGAGTTGCTTATTTCAATTTTGTTTTAAATTGATTATTTTTAATTTTATATATTAATAAGGATACAGGAATTATTTTTACAATCCATAAAGACATTTTGATTAAAATTTTGTATATATTTGCTTACTTCATAAATATCAATCAACTATATATATATATATCCGCCCGCCGGCGTTGCCGAAATAAGGGTTAGGTTCCCTTTATTTACGTGCCGTCTAGCCGCGGAGCGGAGTAAATTATAAATTTTAATCTAAAAAAAGTAAGATAAAAGCCGGAAATTAACACAGAAAATTTTTTTACCATATAAATCTCAAATTCGAGGATAAGTTTACTTAGTTTTTATCTATTTTTAATTTTCTTTAAAATAGCGCATAATGTTTAATTTATAGGGGTCGTTGAAGCACAGGCCATTTGAAAGGAAAATTTCTTCCCGATTTAACCTAGGCACATCCATCACGCCCAATCCATCAACTCGATCAAGAGCGACGCAACACAAAATATTTGTCAGGTACACGAACAAAGAGAAGAGAAGCTGTCCCACCAACAGGAGTGACACGTTGGCAAGTAGATCAATAAACAAAAAACCCATAGGAAGGTCTCTGCCAACTTACAAACCCATCCATAGGCAAACAGGGGGGTGGCGTATATCTATAATCCGCCCGTAGCGATCTCATACTACATCTACTAATTACACAAATATATCCAATCCATTGAACCAATTCAACACGAAATGAATAACCTAAGATTACCCTCCCTTAATACAACTTACAAAACTATATAGCCATTCGCACCCGACTTAATTTTAACATTTATATACGTTCGCACAGTTTGTTTAAAAAGTTGGGTATAGATCGATTACATAGTTCCCGTCAAAAACATTTCAAAATAAACATAAATCAAAATACAAATATTGACCACAACCAAGGAAACATAAGTAACCCAAAAGTTTCACCATAAGATACTTGCGTTGTCACCAATAACTAAAGTCGAATAAATACATTTTAGATACTCAGTAAGGTATCTTATTTATCGAATGTCTATATTTTGATCAAATATGAAAACAAAATATAATTAAAACAATATGGTCTATAAAAACTTAAATTTCATACATTTAAAATTTAAAAATAAATAATTTATACAATAAAATAAATGAAATGATGTTTGTCATGGAAAATATAAAATTAAATTATTAAATTGATTTAAAAACTACAAAAGTCAGATAAGATTTCGTTTTAACATTTCATTTTCTTGTTTATAATTTGTAAAATTGAAAGTTCTTAATTGATTTTAAGAATTGTTCATTTCCTATAGCTACGGTAGCAGAACTCGTTCTGGTGTATGTCAGGAGTTTTAATTGAAAGATCGATCTAATGTTCAGGAGGTTTTGCTGGTTCATGGTATCATCATTCCATTTAGAGATAAGTGAGAGAGACGATAAAGGCGTCTTTATGTCGTCTCCCAACAAGTTGAAAAAGCTTCTTGAACTCAATATTTTTTCTTTTTATATCATCAAAGGATTACTGAACAAAACTCACTTCTGTTTTTTGATGTAGCAAGTTAGTGTTCCATTGTAAGTAACATTTCTTTTTCTCTTATCTAACTTTCCATCTGACTTTTAATTAAACATTTTAGATAATTAATAAAAATCATTTTTTTATAGATTACAGAATTAATTAATACTGTTTTTATTTTAACTTACGTTATTTTTTTATTAAAATATTTTTATATTTCAATCTTGTATTTTTTTATTTAAAAAAAATACATTCAAATACTTTTTTTTTTTTTGTTTATGAAAAAAAAATATTTTTAAAGTTTAACATCTGTGCGAATGTATACACGTTTAACAATGTTTTAATTTTAGCGTTTAGTTTTTTACTTTTATTTGCGAACTTTTAAGTTTTTATTTTAAATTAATGTAACGACATATTTATATATCGTTGCAATATATATATATTAAATAAATGTAGAAAGTTTCATGCATGATCCAGGCAACAATTCATTCAATTATTCTTATTATTGCAGAGCATTTAAATTCAAAACAAACTTTTCCAGTAAATTTTATGATGTGCTTTTTATTTGGATATGTTTTTTTTTTTCATTTGATGATTTAGTGAATTTTTAATTGTTGGTATTTATTTACTCCCCTCCCCCTCTGCCATTTTGTGACTAATAATGGCTCAAGATCAAGATTGTTAGCCATTCCATTTAAATGCTTCATTTTTAGTGGATCCACAGAGTATAACAATTTTTAAATTGGTCCTGTCATTTTTAACAACACAGTTGATAACTATTTTTATCAGCAACTTACTCAAACTATGAACTATCTGGAATTAAAAAAACTGGGATTTTCCATCAAAATTCTAGGTTATGCATCTTTCTATTTTGCAATCACATTAGCACTATTTTACCAAACTTATCTGCTACAATTTTTTCAAATATTATTTAAAGCTAAAAGCTATTTCTTTTGTAATTAGAGTGAAACTTAAACGACTTAGTCTCCTCTGGTTGTTCTACAAATCACATAATAAATGTTAATTTATCTTTATGATTGTTCATCTCTGGTTCAATCATGTTGAAATGAATATTATCTCCTTTTTAATTTTACATATAATTATTATTTATTTTTATTACACATTACATTTCTAATTTCATTGTGAATTCTATAACATAAATAATTATTATGGATGACAAGTTTTTATTTTTAAACCTGCACACCTTAAATCATATCTTGAAATCAATTCAAAAAATCATAGAAAATTTTTGTAAATAATTAAGTGTTACTGTCACAAAATGCATCATTTTTTTGATGAAATATAGAACACAAAAATATTTTTATCACATCTATAGTTTATATTAGTCTCTGGTGATCCTTGTCAATTGTTGTTGTCGTTTTTTTATTTGTAGTAATTGTATTGTATATATGTAATTTGTTGCAGTTAAAAGTATATTTCACTTTTTTTTGCTTGAGAATTTAAATTAGAAATTGAAATTATAATAAAGCTAAATATTTTAATATTTTTTTTATAATTTAATTATGAATTTAAAATTTAAATATTTTTATGCATGCTTCTATTAATTACTTTCTTGCCAACTAATGAATCAATAATATGAATCACGTGGTGCGATGAATAATATTGAACCCTTTTGCATTATTATAAAAGGTTAAAAATATAGGAAAAAATTCTATACGAAAATAAAATAAAGTTGACTTTACAATCGAGTTCTTCAATTAAAATATAGCACAGCGTAGTTTTAGTGAAAAATAAATCCTAGTTTGTATTGTTTAACACATCAGTTCAGCCAATGCTAGTAAAATGTACTGTCTTATATTTTTTAATTATTCTTTGTCAAAATGCACCAAAAAGCTGTATACTTCTTGTTATAAAAGATTTGTTTAATTTATTAACTTATGACAGATTTATTAATAAATTAAATAAAAACGTGTTTTTTTAGTATACTATTTTTTTTTTTTTTCATATGTCAAAGCATCGGCCGGGAAGCGAAACCGCGACAACCGTTTGCAAGGTGGCTGCGCTGACTAGTATACTATTTTTATTTTTTTCATATGTCACAGCATCAGCCGGGAAGCGAACCCACTAACCCGGGACAATTGCTTGTAAAGCAACTGTCGCTGACCTCTCAACCACCAATGTTTGGCAGTCTACTATTTTAATCATTTTCAACAATGAATTTTATTGTAAAATCCATTTGAATTTATATTCTTTCTTATTGAATATTTTTTTTTAATATAATGCACTTGAGTTTTTCAGAGAGACCATTTCAATAATATCAACTCTGAATATTATTATATTTGCTTTGTATTATTTTTATTATTGTTAACTATTAGTTATTAGACGACTATACAACTTGCGATTATATATTGGTCCGAAAAATAAAATCAATTTACACTTTTTATTAATTTGCGTATGTTTAAGATAGGACAATGTTATTTTAAATTATAGGTAATCTTGTAGTTTTTAATTATTATTATTATTGCTTGCTATTACAGTACTGTATAATATTTTTACAAATGAACTGTATTTAATTAACTTACATAGAATTTTATTAGTAATTTGAACTGAACTATATAAAATTTAATAAATATATTATTTTAGTATTTAAAAGATAATTAGCTTTTCCCAGTCCTTCTGAGATCATATTCTTATTTAATATTTTTAAGAAACTCTTTCAAATATGGGACCCAAAGCAATTTTTCCATTTTTTCAACCATAGGTTGGTATTAACAATTTATTGTACTGATGAAAGGCATGGTTCCCTTAATCACCACAAACTAAAGTACACATGTTTTTATACAGTCTAAACAAAGAATTGATCATTTAGGTTTACTCTTGCCCTAGTAATTAAACTAAACTATTGTGAACTATACTTTTAGCTCAGTGAGCTCTCTGGTCTTCAAGATTTCATTGACAAATACTATTCATCTATATAGATTTTGAAGAGTGAATTTTAATATAGTTTACATATATTATTTTACAGCTCAAAGCCTTATATAGATAATTATATACTAAAAAAGAAAATTTTCAAATTAACTATCTGATGATAAAAACTATTTAGAATAAAAGCTTAAAAGCCTGGATTATTTGTAACTGGTTTAGTTGATAATATTAAAATTAGTCATGTTATAAATGAAATTATTTGTAATACTATAATCCAATTAAATGATAATTATAAAACAAGAATATAAGAGTAAACAAAGACTTGTTGTTTTATTTCTCATAAAATTAAATAAAAAAGTGTAATAATAAAAAATCATAAACATCCGCACACTATTTATATATATAAAATTTTATATTATATATCTTTTTGACAAAAGTTTCTTCAACATTTTTACAAAGAATAGAAAAAAGTTATTATTTAACTGGCTTTCTAATAAACGGATAGTAATATCAATTTTGAACAATTATATGAGAACATGAAAATTTTCAAGGTTTCTTGACACAGATTCAAACCATACACCGAATATATACTGACAAAACACGATTGAAGAAACAGTTGAGATGTTAAATAAGAAATCTTTAAAAAAAAGATTATTACAGCATACACAGTATTTTTATTATTATTGTGTAGTATGTATTAATGAAACAAAAAAAGCATTACTTTAATAGAGATTACATTGCTTAACTAATATAAATATTTGTTATATTGATATACAAATATCTTGTAAACTAATATTTGTAATTATTTTCTTTATTGCTATTAAGAATAAGTCAAAATATAAGCTTTTTAAGCATTATATTTCATTTTCCGATTTTTTTATTATTCATAAATTGCATACTTTGAAAAGACACGTTTTAAATGATTTCCGCTGAATTCATAAACATAGAAATGAAATATGGAAGATTTTGAAATATCTTGTTTTGTACAGTGGTAAGTGACTAACGTTAAATTGAGCATTAGCTATGAATAGCATTGCTATATTGGTAGTTGGTCATTTCTAAGATACTTAATATGATTAGAGTCCAAAACATATCAAGAGAATATTGGTCAAATTTTTTACAAGTAGATATTTAAAAATGGAAAAAAACTATAAATGCTATGTGAATAAATTTAACATAATTTCTTCAATTATTTAGGTTGTAATAAAACACATACTAATTAAAAACTGAACATAAACTGTTAATATCATGTTTCTGATCTATCTTTACATCAAAAGCAGAACTATTTTTAGTTTAAGCCTTAGCTTTATATAAATAGATAAATCAACTACTAAAATCTTATATGTGTGAAAACTAGAAATATTGCAACTTTCTAAATATGTTCAAAGAGAATAAAAATATAAAATAAAGAGTTATGTATAATAATTACTAGATTTTTATAAGCTTAAGATTTGTAATTATATTTTATTAAGCACACAGGAAGTATATGTAAATACTTAAACAGGCTTTAATCTGTAATGATTGTGCATTAAAATTCCTAATAGTCAAGCAAAATTATTTTGCCAATAGAGGGACCTCACAACTCTGTAATTGTTTATAGATTTTCCAGCATTAAGATCACATAACTCACTGTGAATTGCAAGATTTCACTAAGGTTAATTAGTAAAGGAAATAGTGGACTTAAACAGTGAAGAGAACAACAACTTCACACTCAAAGCAAAACTCTCCATATAGTAGTGCCATCTTGTGCTAACAAGAGCAATCAATGGATGCCAGAAGGCTTGTGCATAAAATCCCTATCTAGTACCTACTCATCCAATATCCCAGACTAGTTTCTGGCTTGTGGCCTTCATCAGTGAGGAGCCTTGGATCTGAGAGCACTGCATCAGTGAGGAGCCTTGGATCTGAGAGCACTGCACCTAGATCTTAGGATCTAATGCAACCCTGCAGCACCCACCTTTTAACTCTATTTAATTACAAAACTATGAGAATGAAATTGGAAAACACAATTAATATTTTCAATCCAAGCTCAATAGCTTATATAGTCATATGGGTCTGAACTCAATTCAGCACCCATACATTTTGGTGTCTTTGGCTCTTTAACAACCATAACCACCAATCCTGCCTAATAGGACAGTGGTGGCTATGGTTGTTAAAGAGCCAAAGACACCAAAAAATATATGGGTGCTGAATTGATTTTAGACCCATATGACTATATAAGCTATTGAGCTTGGATTGAAAATATTAATTGTGTTTTCAATTTCATTCTCATAGTTTTGTAGTTAAATAGAGTTAAAAGGTGAATGCTGGAAGGTTGCATTAGATTCTAAGATCTAGGTGCAGTGCTCTCATATCCAAGGCTCCTCACTGATGAAGGCCACAAGCCAGAAACTAGTCTGGGGATATTGGATGAGTAGGCACTAGATAGGGATTTTATGCACAAGCCTTCTGGCATACATTGATTGCTCTTCTTAGCACAAGATGGCACTACTATATGGCGAGCTTTGCTTTATTTTGAATTGTTTAATAACAATTATGTGCTAGTATGAGATAGTGATCATGTGATGTTTAGTGGTTTAACTTCACACTCTCAAATCAAAATGCTTTAGATTGGCCTATATAAGTAGAAATTTAGATTAAAGATAAGATTCCCACTCTTATCTTTATAAAAGTCACTATATTGTGTCATGGTTTGTGAGGTTCCTCTATCAGCAAAATAATATTGCTTGGCTATTAA
This sequence comes from Epiperipatus broadwayi, assembly GCA_028023455.1. Lineage (NCBI taxonomy): Eukaryota > Metazoa > Onychophora > Udeonychophora > Euonychophora > Peripatidae > Epiperipatus > Epiperipatus broadwayi. Next base: position 971,092 of record JAQFVV010006217.1, on the reverse strand, counting down.
AAATTTTAAGGTGCATTCATTACAGGTTAGAGGCTGTTTAAGTATTTACATAAGTTCAAGATATAAATATTAATAATTTTAAAAGAATTTCTTCGTGTATTTTTGACATATTTCAATTATGATGTCATCAGACAAAATAACAATTAAAAACAGATATTGCAAACTGAAATTATGCCGTATAATAATATTTCTCTTACATTTAAAACAAAAATGACATCATTTTATGCTTCCTTTTAGATATAAAAGGGATTGCAGCATTTATTATTAATATTACATATTAAATCAAAGAAAATCTTCTAATAATATACAACCCTTTTCATATTTTATTTACTTGTGAAAATATTTAGAAAGATGCGATATTTCTATTATTATAAAAAGATATCCAAAATAAAACAACAGAATTATTTTTTAGAGATTAACTATATTGTCGTATATGCTTCTGATGCTAAATACCTTTTGCAGGGATCCTGCATTAGTTTGCCAATTGGTATTGGCAAGTGAAGTTGTGATGCCATGTAGTAAATGTTTTTGTTAAGTGTTTTTCACCCACTTATCAATTTTTGTGATGGATAAATATGAAATTTTGTTTTTTGTTAGAGAAAATGGCAGGAAAAATGCTTGAAATGTCTTACCAAAAAGCTGTTTCTGGGGGAAAACACAAGTTTATAAAGTGGTTAAAGGGAAGAGTTTAAGCACCACACCCCAAAAAATGTTGTAAGTGGAGTCCAGTGTCAAGATGCTGCTGTTTTTAATCCAGAAAGCACTACTGAATTGGAATTCATTTGCAATAGTCATGATCAACATTTTCTATGCCTGCACAAGATATTTAAACAATATCAAAGTCTCCATGCAATAGTGTTGTCCAGTGTAAGCCATTGAATACTATTGCTTGTACTAAGTGGTACTATTGTATGGAGAATTTGTTACAGCTAAAATCAAAACATCCTGATTTGTGGCAAAATGAGGCTTGCAAACTTCACCATGACAATTTTCCAATACACAAAATCTTGAGGGAGAAACAATTTTAAATTAAAATCATCATTATCTAGCTTAGCCATCATTTTTATTCACCTAAGCTTGCTCCGTATAATTTCTTTTTATTCTCTCAAATGAAAAAAAAAGTCTCAAAAAAAGTTTATGGATTTGGAAATGGTAAAAGTAACAGTGATGGAGATATTAAAAGGCATCATTTTACAAGAGTTTTATGATTGCTTTGAAAAGTGGAAAACCCACATAAATTGATGCACTGCATCAAATAGATAATACTTTAAAGGAGATTCAATTTGTCACACATAAAAAATAAATACAGAATTTTTCATTATGAAATTTTGGTTTTTGGAGGTACTCCCCCCCCCCCCCCGTACATAAATAAATTCACTAAAATATCACATGATCACCCTTTCATATGCTTACACAGGCTGTTAATAAGAATATGTGATGTGATGTATTTGGCTTACCAAACTCTATCTACAGTAGTACCACAAAATGTGAACCTTTGTAATCAATGAAATTTAGAAAGGTTGAATGCATAAAATCTCTATCTAGTGCCTACTTATCCAATCTCCCCAGACTAGTTTCTACCTTGGGGATTTTATCAGTGATGAGTCATGGATTTGAGAATACTGCACCTAGATCTTAGGACCTAATGCAATCTTCCAGCAGGCATATTGCTCATATTTTTTCTAGATTAGTAATTAACAAAATAGATGAAAGATGGCTATTGGAGGGTTGCATTAGATCCTGAGATTTATGCAGTGCTTTCAAATCTGAGGCTCCTCACTGATGAAACCACATGTTAGAAACCAGTCTAGGGATGTTGATGAATAGGCACTAGATAGAGAATTTATGAATAAACTATCCTGCATTCATTGATTACAAAGAGTTGCACTGATGGCACTATCGTATGAAGAGTTTGGTACATCTATAAATTGTTAATCTTATATATCTTCCGTATATAAAGATATTGTATAAACTAAAAACAGTTTTATTTTATGTTTAAAAATATATCAAATAAATATTATTCTATTATAACTATTACTATTTCAATTTTAAGATCAAAAAATTCCCAATTACTATATATATTATAATTCATAGAGACTTACATAAATAAATATGTAAATGATACTATTTTGGCAAAATAACATTCCCCTTTAACTGGGTAAAGGTATTATTATGTGGGTGTTATAAAGATATAGAAAATTAAAAAAAGATGAATTAAGAATTGTAGATAAAAGAATATGCATAATTACAGATTAAAATAAGTTAAAAGACTAACTTTTTTGTCCAATCAAAACAGCATAGTTATTAACCAAGATTGAGAATAAGCTTAAGATAATAAGCATGAATCAGTTGGTGTTAAGTTTGAGGATTTTTATTTATGTGTCAGTGATAGTTGAAAGATGTTTGAAAGTCTGAGTTCAAATCCACTATATTTACAATTAAGTTCCAAGTATCAAATATTATACGTTAGGTCTTGCATTCTGTCCATCCCTCTTTTATGTATTTAAATGGATATGGTCCTGCACATGAGGGGTCAGAGGGACTTGAGTTCAACATGGGCATAACAACAATATTGGCATCATCATGGGATTTGGGCTTTCCATCATCAGATTTTCAATGGATGGATGGATGGCTGAAGAGTTGGAGATTGGAGGTTGAAGCCTGTCCATTAAAATATGTAGATTTACTATCTTAATAAAAACTGAGCATTTTTTATGTGTGAGAGATGATAATTTGGACTGATGAGTGCTGGTTTAGCACGAAATATATATATTGGTGATTATTGAACTTTTCTACATGTGTGTGATCAAGTGTGTGTCAATGATATGAGATAGTGTGGATAGTTGAAAAGTGCTTGAAAGTCTGAGTTTAAATCCTCTATATTTATTTGAATAAAGAAAATTTTATTATTTTACTACATTTATTAATACAATTTGGTCTTTTTAAAGTCTTATCTATATAATAACCAGAGTCTGAAGTGTGAAGATCATGTGATAAAGATGATAATTGATTTTTACCGCACTAACATCGTTTTTTTTCTTCTTTTGATATTGACGCAATGATTACAACTTATTCCTATATATGTAGCCAGGCATATATAAAATTAATTTACATTCTAATAAAACATGTTTTATATTTATGCAAACAACATTTATTTACAATGTTGACAATGTTAGTAATGCATATAATTGATGTTTGATTAATATGCTTTTGCACAACTTTACAAACTAAGCCGAGTAATACCAACTCGTTCACGCTGTCAAAAAACATTATAATCATAATGATATTATTTATCTACCAATATTTTTTGACAAGTGTTTATTTGTTGATCCTAATTAGTTATAAGTACTTTGGCATAATAAATAATTGAAAATCAAAAATGTATTGCCTCAGGAGTTCATAAGAAAGTTGAACACAAAATGAGAGTCAAACATTGATGTATGAATCTTATGCTCCAGGGTTTGCTATTTTTATCACTGTATCAAATCATGTAAGAAAGTATTTCAGTCATACGTTAATAATTAATCAGGAAATTGTTATAGGGTATTTGTATACTCATATTTATTATATTTATCTTAAACCTGAATTCCAAGAAATTGTAAAAAAACCTAGAAAAAAAACTACATGTGATATGAATGGATGAAATAAGAAAGTGTACTGAGATAATGTGGAAAAGAGAAGTTAAAAATCGGAAAAGATAGATTGAACTTGGAAAGATCTTCATCCTCAGTGAATTGATAATGATTAAAAATGATGACTTATTATACACATTTCTGTATCACCAATACATCCCAAATTCTTTGTAAACAGATTTTTAAACATTTAGAAACTTTTCTTTATCTTTTTTGTACACACACGCGCGCGCATACATGCACTAATCCCACTATCATTAAAAATCAATTCCAAGTAACATTAGCTTAACAGTAACGAGAGTACTATCGCAATTTAACATTACGACATTCGTCAAACTCAATCAACCTGCACTCTCCCTTTGCACAAAACAGTCATCAATAATAATCCTTAGACAACAATCAATCCCCTCCCAACCTATATATTATACACATTTAAATTAAAGAATTTTAAGAACTAAACTATAGCTTAATAAGGTAATAACTTTTAAATGTTTCTTTCATATTAATTACATTTTTCATTATAAAAAATTTCATATCTCTCTCACAGGAAACAAATTAAAAAAAACAAATACTTGTACTATATTTGAAAACTTTATTTTCTATTGACAGATGGCAGGAATAATAACAATCTGAGCAGAGAGAGCAATAGAAAGACTAGGAAGAGGGTAGAGATACTATTAATAGATAGCAAGGGAATATATACATTATCCGGTCTTTTATTTGCAGATGATGTCTTTTTGTGTCAAAAATAAGAGAAGACATGGAAGTTATGCTGAGGACGTGCGCAAGGTTGGGTAAAGACATGGGGATTAAATTTAGTGAAAAAAAATCAAAAGTAAGGATGATTAATACTGGGGAAAGAGAAGACAATTTTTTTTTATTGGGGATATAAAGTTAAGTGAGGAGAATAGATATAACTATTTTGGAATCGTCTTAAGTAATCAGAGAAATTGTTATGAATGGGAGAAAAAATTGATAAATAAAGCAAAGGATTGATAAATAAATTAACAGTATTCTCATATAATAAATATGATGTAGCTAGAATTGTATGGAAGGGAGTGGCAGTAGCAGGATTAATATATGGCAAAGATGCATTATGGGTTAGTAAATGGGTATTAGTTACTTTGAAAAAGTATAAAGATAAGTAGGAAGACATGCATTAGATGCAGATATGTGAATGGCAAAGGAAGCAATTTAAGGAGAAATGGGATGGGCAAGTTTTTATATGAGAAATCCAAAAAGCAAAATGAAAATGCTGAGTAGATTGCAGTTTATGGATAATAAAAGAACAGCCAATATAGTATTTAATTGGATTATGAATAATGGGCAGGCAACAAAATGAGTGAGAAAGGTAATCTGGTATACAGAAGATTTGGATAAAGAATTTATGTCAGTATACTTATACAAAAGGTGGGATGATTGTGTTAGAAGAATTGTTGAGTGTTACAGTGGTAAGGAATGGCATAGAATAATAGATGCATTAATAAAGAATAGGGAGTTTGAGAAATGGAGAACTAGTATGGAGAGTAAAAAGAGTTTAAATATATATAGAAGTACACAGAATATTGGGTGTGAGTTAATTTATGATAATAGCAAGGAAAATAGTTTACTGTTTAAGGCTCGAACAGGATCTTTAGCAACAAGGAACTATACACATAAATAGAAAAATGTGGGTGATTTAATCTGCAAGTTGTATAAGGAAAGCATAGAAAATATTAGGCATCTGTTAATTGAATGTAAATGCCTGAAAGCAGAAAGGGTACAAATAATAAAGTTGTGGAAGAATAAATATAAACAAAGTGATTCTATAGAAAGTGGGTTATTGATTTTTATTCTGGGTTTGGGAAATGATAAGGGAAATTTAGATTTAAAGGCCATGGAGTTGATAAGGATTAGGTTGTGGATGGAATGGAGCATGATATGTGGTGGGGAATGAAAAGGAAAGTTAAAATGGTAAATAGGTTTTTCTGGTCATAGTTGCTGAGAGATTCCTGATTCTGTATAAGGAGAAGTCATGGTTCATCACATTACATCAACATCAGTTGTCATGACTCTAGGTTAAATATGATTTGAAGAACAAATTTAAAAGCTCCACTTCGACTACTAATATTGAAATTCTGCATCATAAGAGAAGGCAATTCCTGGAATGTATTATGTATGTTGTAAATATCGATGTTTCTTTGTTATGCACAATCATTTGTCTGTCGATACATTTTACAAAACTCAGTTCATATTATGGCAGCCAAAAATACCAAATAACCCATTAATTTATAGTTAATTGATTTAATTTTTTAATTTAAATAAAGTTATGCCCTCTAAAATTTATCTACAATTTGTTTGACAAATTTTATATTATTCTTATTTCATCCACACTGTTCTTTAGATGAGTAGGCAAAATTTTATCCACATACTAGTGTTACCTAGTATAAGCTCTACTTATCAATAGATGACTGAAGATTGTGCATAATAATCTCTATCCAGTGCCTTCATGTTATTATCTTCAGACTAGTTATTAGATTACAACTTTCATCAACAAGCAGCCTTGAATATGAGATCAGTGGCCCTGGATCATTGGATCTAATGCGTCCCTTCAGCACTCTTTATAAATCTATCCACTCAAACTGAAAAAGCAATATTATTTTAATCCAAACTAATTTGCATGTATAAGCATAAAAAAATTATGTGTTATTTTACTGGTTTATTACTGTTTGTTAGCTGAAAGATATCTTAAATTTGAAGAAAATAAACATAGTAAGGTTTTGTTTACATAAAAGACATCTGCTAGCACATAACCCAATCTATCTGCCTGGTGTTTGAGTAATGGATTTCTAATGAAAATTATAATTATTAGCTGAAAAATATCAGATACATAAATTATTCGTTTATGTTATATGATTGTTATTTCAATAAAGGACTTGTAATGAGAAATGTTATTTATTTTTTAGAAATTTAATGCCTTTTGTAAACTTTTGTTAATTGATGTAATATATATATATATATATATTTGTAATAAATCAAATAAAAGATGGATTTTATTCAAAAGATATTTGAAAGGTGTTGCAAGAAAGACATTGAATTATAAGAAGGAAAAAAATAAGCAGAAACCTTGAATGAAAAATAAGCTTACTAATAAAATAATAATAAAAAAAAAGTCCAAGAGTTCTGCAAAAAGTGAAGACATGGGGGGCGTAACAGTGGTTTGAGCAGATAGGTTTCAATTATTAAATGGTAAATAGAAATAGATAAAAGAAATCTTTAAAAGATATAACATTTTTTAAAATCTATTTCTATTATTTAATATGTAGCAGAATAAAACAGTTTTGTAGAACAAACATAATCACAGAAATCAAGCAGTAATACAAAGTAAAATTTGTAAGCGAAGTAGTAAAAAAATATGATGTAATTGATGTTTGTAGTATAATTTATCATTTCAGTTAAATTTTAATTTGAAAATTTTAGAATAAACTCTGATAAGATGTTGTTGAATCTTGAGTGAACATACTTGTAACAGAATAAATTAGATTTTATCTTGAGAACAGCTTGTATTTGAGTTAATAAAATACACCATGTAATTTGAATAAAATAAAATAAGAATGGAGAAATATGGAAGTTGTCTATCTATAAAACAACAGTAGAATTCTTATTTATTTGATTCTGAAATAGGCAGTTTTAAATGAGAAATAATTTTTAGAAAATTTGTATATGAGATAAAAATATTTTTAAAGGTTTTTAAAAATAGACATACATATGAAGAATTAAAATGTTGTCTAATAACTGTAGTTTAATATTGACTGTCCTTTGATCTAAGTTAATGTATGTCCTTTTTTTCTTTTCTTTTTTTGTGTTTTCCTTGATGTTGCCTGTAACACCTAATTTATTGTGTAAAGTGGTTGAACTCCTTTGAGCCACTGCTCAATTGTATAATATCAGTGTACCATTGTAATCTCTTTGGCTCATTGCTGCAGGTGATAGAACATGGTCCCTGCACATTTGGGCCTATGAGATTGATATAATAACTTAATAAAGGTTACTTTGAAACATAAACTGTCAGTAATGTTATTTTGTCAAGAATTGAATTAAATTTGGAATAGGGTCATTGAATCAGATTTTCTGATGAAGTTAGAGGTTAGTAATTGGTTAGGATACTAATAAAATGTAGAATATTTATATAATCTATAAATTTAGGATGAAAATAAATATAAAAATATTAAAGAAAAAATTAGATGGATAGAATAAATATTAAGCATAAGGGTTGAACAGGCATCACAATACAAATTAATGTTTTAAATATTTGCGAATTTAGATAACTGAAGTTGAAGGCAATAATAAAAAAGAATGATAATTACTACATGTAAAATTATCGTGCTTTTTTAAATAAGATGAATAAGCTATTATTTGAACTATCAAAGTTACATTTAATGATGCCATTTATTAAATTTGTTTGGAGTGTAACTTTATGTGACACAACTTGTACATTTGGGAAAAGAAAGAAAAGATTGCAAGCCATAGATTTGTTTGGGGGGGGGGGCTAAATTGAAAGAGTACAATTAATTATGTGAAACATTATCTTAAAAAGTAATATTATTAACCAAATTTTAAAATGGAACATAATTTATTAAGCAATATTCAGAGACAAAGAAATTCTATAAAATACGTTTAAAAAATATTGTGGCTGTTACAATGGAAAAACAAAATAAATAAATGAAATAAGAAAATATAATGTTTAAAAAGTAGAAAACAAAACTTTAAGAAAGTGATATGTGTGGGCATGCAAAATTTTTTTTGATGATTCAAATGATAAAGAGCTAATTAGTACTGTGGATAAAATTAGCTACTAGTAAATATTGGATGTTGGGTAATTGAGATTATTATAGCATTTCAGCATCTCACATGTTTATTTCTACAATCATATACTGCTTCGCAAACTCTTTGATATAAATATTCCTCTGAAATATCCAGAACATTTGTAACTTGTTTCAAATAAAATTTTAATAGAAGCATATGCTGTTATCACATGATTTTAATGTATTTATATTTAGTTTATGTAAATAATTTTATTATTTTTATTTTCATTATAATATAATTTTTTTAAAGAATTACAGATATTTCAAATATCAGAGAATAAGAAACACAACATTCATTAATAATAATTAGAACAAAAATTGAATAATACAACAAAAATATTGATGGATGTGTTTGAATTATGCTCCACAAAAATCAATATCAAGTGAAATATTTGACCCAATATTATTACATTTCTTCCTCAATGTTTCCATTAATAAAAAAAATCCATTGCTTATTTCTAGTTAGTAAAAGTAATGAAAATGTAGTTTTACAAATAGAACTATAATATTTAAGGATGTGTTTCTCATTGAAAGTTATTCCTTTTGACATTGGATCCAAAATCTTGGTTAGTATTTTGAAATGATTATGAGATTATTAAGTTGTACTGATATCACACATGACATTTTTATCCAGTCATAATTTTTATTTTCATTGAAGTTACAAAAATATTTATAAAAAAAAGATCGAATTTGTGATATGATTAATTATTAATTTTTTATTTTGTTCTGACAATAAAATTTTCTTAAAGACACTCACGGAGAGAAGCAAACATTTCTGTACTATTATTATCCCTAAAACTTTTTAATTATGTATAAAATTTATTTTTAATTGTTTACAGTTTTATGTGTAGGGTTAAAATATTAATGCTTTTTTCAATGTAAGAGATATTTGATGCGTTTACTTTTTCAAAAATCAGTCAGATAAGAAAGCCAACAATTAATTTTGATGAGAAAAAAAACTAAGATTTTTAGTAAGAAAAAAATTTCTAATTTATCTTATTTAAAATATTACTGCAAGAGAGCCATTTTACTTATGATGTAAAAGAGAATCATAAATGGAGTTCTTCTTTTGATATAAAATTTGAAGAATTCTGTTTTATTGGTATTAGTTTTAACAACATGGATAGGATGACAACCTTGGCACTAATGTGGGCTTTGAACATTCCATTATCAGAATTTCAATGAAATGAATGGCTGAAGAGTTGTGGGTTGGAGTAGTTTGAAGCCTGCCTATTAAAGTATGAAGATTGGCTAACTTAATATAAAGCTGAGCACTGATTGTATATATATATGGAGATAGTAATCTGGACCAACTGCTGATTGCTGGTTTAGCATGAAATATGTATATTGGTAAATATTTATCTTTTCAATATGTGTATGATCAGGTGGGTCAGCAATATGAGATGGCATGGAGAGTTGAGGGTCATGTAAAAGTCTGAGTTCAAATCCTTTATATATTATAATTAACTATTGTAGAAACTTCTCATAATACCTTTATATTCAACTCTTTCATATGTTAAAATATTACAATTTTCTCAATGGATGAGAAACCTTTTTAATTTTTCTACAAATTATGAAATTCTACCAGTTTTAACTCCTAACCCCATTTGTGTAAATCCCAATGTACTTTTTGTACCATTCCAGCTCATTTTTTATATAAAAAAATATTTTTTACCTTTTTATATATATGTTTTTATTTAATTACACCACTGGAGAAATTAGGTGAATTTACAAATTATACAGGTATCTGGCATTAATACAAAAAAATCAACTTTATGATTTAAAACTTTGTGTCATTTTGACTTCAAAGTCTATTTTATTTGGAAACAGAAACATTCTCACTGTCTCATTGGTCAACTACTAGTGGCATCCCCAATGTATATAATAACAGCATTGATAGATGAGTTGGCTTAGTTTACAAAAATCTGATTATTTATAGTTACAATATTTCATTTTTTTTTGCCAAAATCCTAATCTATATAATCACCAGATTGCCCTTTTCTTACCTGTATTTAATTTTATCAGGATAATAAGCATATAATATATAGTAATTTAACATCAGATTACTATGCCTACATAGCAAATTAGGTGATTAGTAGAATATAAATTGCACAATAAACAGTTAACAAAGAGAAAAATATGTACACATAAAGATATACATGCATAATATACTTTATACCATTTATACCATTTTATTTTAAGTAAATATATAAAAAATCCACAATGCATTTTGTTTATTTTCAAATTAACAATAAATTTGGTAAGTAGATGTAGGTATATTTAAGATCAGAGTTAAAAGATATCTTTGAAGTTCTAATTTTATATTTATTGATTAGTTTAATTTTTTACTTTATAGTTGTCTAACATGGTTGAAAAAATTAAGTGCTGTCTAAAGTGTGTTTACATTCGACAGAGAGTTATCAATTCTTGTCTTAGATAAAATTTAAGACTCTTTTTTCTTTTTATTTATAAAACTTTTAAACTTGTATGGTTGATAGGAGATGTGGATCCAATTGGATAATTTTTGTTTATTCCTTGATTTATCTTTGGTTTTCTATTCTTGATCTATTAAAAAAATTCTATTCTTATTACTCTTATGTTATCTATTGCATGCATTAGTAATCATAACTGCTAGGCAATAATGCTTAATAAATCCTTATAAGTGTTCTCTTATCCAAATACCCCCATACTCATTTCTTGCTTATGATTTTATCAATGAGGAGCTTTTTAGATTTTTTGAGTAGGTCCCTTGGATCTTTTTATATATAATGAATTTCTTCAGGTGCAGCCATTTTTCTACTTTTTATTATATTATCAAGCAACCAATCTAAACAGAAAAGCTTATTTTTTTTCAATTCAAGATTATTTACTTGTATTGTTGTAGAGATCTGAAACCAATTCACTTGGTGCATGTTAAGGTGTACTTCATTTTTATGTAACCTTAGGCACCTTTATATTTTGTTCAGAATTGGTACAAAGCATTAAGACATTACATGACAAACAAAACATGAATATGATCTTGCATAAAATGGCATAAAATAGTGAGTTTAGAAAAATTTGTTAATAATAAAAATGCATGTGCAAATGTCATGTGATTCTTGTTGTAATGTTTTTGATGATGGTATTGTAGTTGTAATTATTTGGTGAATTATTTTGATCATCTAATATTAATTGTTAAATGTTTTTAGAAAACTTCAAATTTTATTCGAACTTTGATATATTCAACTGTGTGTCATTACTAAAACAATTGAATGTATTTGAAAAGTTTAAGCAAAATTTGAATTTTTCTAAAAATATTTACCAATTAATAATTACTGTGAAAATAATTTAACATAATTACAAAATCATGTAATGGTTTGTTGGTCATGTGATATTCTGATCTGTGAGAGCATTGTTAGCCGAGAGGTCATCACAGCCGCCTTGCAAGCAAGTAGTTGGTTGCAGATGGTCGGGGTTCACGTCCTGGCTGATGCTATGACGTATGGAAAAAAAAAGAATTATTGTTTTGATTTTAAAATATTTTAATAATGATTAAAAAAATTGTTGAATTTTTATAAAAGAATCTCTAAACGTCTGAGAAACCCCCTGGTAAAGATTTTTTTAATCTCGTTTTTATTTCTATACGTTGTGTTCCTTTTTATATTTTTTTCAAATTTTAATCAAATTTATTTTTTGTGGATTATTTTTTGATATATTAAATTTCTCTTTTTCTTCTGCCATCACTTGACAAAATAATTTTTGGATAAGTATATATTGAGAATTTATTAGTATGCCATATACAAGGTGTATTAGATATTTCTAGGGCAATAAAATAATTACCTCAGGTCTGTCCAACATGAAGTAATTCAAGAGTTGTATTAAAAATATTTATCCAATGGTTGCATCCAAAATAATGACTATAAGGTATATATCATTGAAGATATTAGTTTCAGATGAACTATAACTAAACAGAGTTAACTGCTTACTAATCAAACATTTTCTGTGAATGCTAAGAACATGTATATTTAATCAAAACAGTGCAAGATTACTTCTTTGATACATTTTATACATTAATATAAAACATCAGATAATAATATCAACAACAATATTATGAAATAGTGAAAAAATTAAAATATATAAAAAGCATTTGATTCAAATTGTTATTTTATTTTTTTGCATGAAGAAAATTAAAGCCTTCAGGTCAACTGCACAAATCCTCACCACAGGCCAATTGCAGCCCATGAGCTGTGATTTGGTCAGTCATGAAACTATATTATTTATTTTTCAAATGTCATATGTTAGTATATATATGGTATACCATCAATGATATTATCCTGTGTTAAGTTTAAATGAAAATCAGAATTATTGATTTTGATAATTCATTCTTTCTTATGATTGCTTAGCAATTTAAAGTTTGCTATTATGCAATATAATTAAGTTTAACACTTTGATACACTGAATCTCCTGCCATTTGCTATTAGTCTTGTATATAATCTAATTGGATATGAGAGATTGCATTTCTTTTACATATGGACATTTTGACACATTCCAAGTTTGAATTTTACTTTACATCTTTAATTAGCTTCTATTGTTTTGCATTCATTTGTAAAAAAAATTATCATCAGTGATAAGAAAACCATAACTAGTAGATATGTGGTAATTTTTAAAATAAAAGTGTATGTAAAAGTATCAAGTTAATGAATTATTGAGAAGATTATTTATGTTTATGTCTATATATTTTACAACTCTGATGAAGATTTCTGGAGTCAAGACTGTTAGGCACTAAATAATAATAAGGACAACATTTTGAATTTTTAAAAAAATGTATTAAAAATGTGTTTTATTTATTTACTTGTATTAATAATATAATAATTTTTTTAAAAAAAGGACTAAAATAAAAAATAACATAAGTTAATTCATAAGATTGAATTGCCCAGTCAAAATTATATACATCTAGCACTCAAGGCACATGTACTAAGGTTTTAGCCATATAAAAGCATTATGTGCTGACATCGCACTTAATAAGAATTAATATTTACAATTTTAAATTGATTCAAAATATTTCTAAATTTAATATCCGAATATTGATTCATTGTAAATTGAAAGATTTTGTGGATGTTAATGTTTAATAGAAATAGTGGACTTAATCAGTGAAAAATTTATTAGCGCCATGCTCCCAAATCAAAATGCTTTAGATTTGCCTATATAATTAAGAAAATAGGTTGAGAAATAAGAGGGTCCCTCTTATCTTTATAAAGTCAAATCTTGCATTATGATTTGTAGAGATCTCCCTTGCTAAAATTAAGCACTCATGGTGCATGTACTAAGGTTTTAGCCTTATATAAGTAGTATGTAATTTTGTTAATAAGTAGAATAATTGAGAGTGAAAATTATTACTTATTGATGATGAGTTGATTTCTTTATTAGCTTGTTAATTTCTTTATTCTAATCAGTTTTCTCAGCTTCATAAATCATCAATCTTCTTTCTTTCAATTTCTAATTATCTCATACAACAAGAGTACTGAAGTCTTTATTTATAGTGAAATTTGTAGGCATGAATTAATTTATATTGTCTAGGAGGCTAATTACCAATGTTAATTATAGTAAAGATAATTTGTCATTATTATAGTGATTTAACAATCATTTTTATTTTTGCAATTTTAGAAAATAATTTACATTTAGCAGAATTTTTGGGAAATGATATGTTTTAAAAATTACTAATGGAAAAATCTGATTTCTACAAAGATTTTTAAATTTCTAAATGGGGTTGCAAAATATCATTACTTCTTGTTTGCCCTATAATTTTCAAAAGTTATTCCTGTTTTAAGTGTTCATACTTTACAAATAGACATTATTTATAAAATTTATGCAGCTGAAACAGGAGTTCAACTCAATAAAAGATTATACACTATTACTTAACTATAATCTTTAATTCCTCAATATTTTAATTTAAAAGATTATTTTTGTGGCTATACTTATGAAATATTTCATCACATAAAAAATTATCATTCTTTTTACTTCTTATGCCTTGAATATCTTCTTTATTTGAAAAGACCCTAGTGTGATTTTCCTCATATTTGAACATTTTATTTTTACAATCAAACTTTTTTTCTACACCATATATTGGTAATTTTTATATTCTTTATTAAAAAACTTAAGCTTTCAAATGATAGGCTTTCTAAAAGTTTATACTTGAACTTTATAAAAAAGGAAAATTAAATACTAAATGAACTTTGTAATTATAACAATGATTCTTAGCATTATTGGATATAACATTTTTTATTCAACAAGTTAGTTGAATGAAATATTAGATATTTGAATTTCATTGTTTTAAATTCAAAAGACATTTTTTAGGATTAGTTATCATTAAAAAAAGAAAATATACATTAAAATGATACATTAAATTTATTGTTGTTAAAAATATTTTAAAAAAGTCTTTACTGATATTCACAAAAAGCAATTCTTATAATCCAGCAAAAACTACTTCAGCTTTACTGAAACAAACTTGTTATGACTTACCTTCTTAAAAATGTTTTCAAATAAAGCCACACAGGGGTTGGGTTTAAAATAAGTATTTTATAAAAATATTGCACAAATAACCTTTAATATGTAAATAAATTATTAAGAATTACAAGTTTTCTATTCAAACTAAATTGTTAGCTGTCTTTGGACTAAATAATCCATCAATCAGAAATTGCCACTTTTATTGACCTTAGAAGAGAGCAGCTGTGACAGCTTTCATATGCAAATTACATATGTAAACAAGACATTTATTTTATATAGTGTGATGTTTTTATAAACTGTAATATCAATAAGCCAATAAGCTAATGCACATGTGCTTTGTAGATGTCACTATATAAATAACTACTCCCACTTTTTCAAACACAAGATAAAGTCTTTGGGAAAAGATAGAATGAATCCATCTATCTTTTCGATCCAAACATATATGTATGGGCAAATCTTTTCCCAAAGACTTTATCTTGTGTTTGAAAAAGTGGGAGTAGTTATTTATATAGTGACATCTACAAAGCACATGTGCACTAGTTTATTGGCTTATTGGTATTACAAATTACATATTGTAATTTCCTAAAGGTCCGTCTGCTGCTGACATCTTCAGACTTTTTCCAATTAATGATTTTAAAATAATGTCTGAGGTAAAATAAAACTGAACATGGTAATCTAATGTTATAGATAGGTTCAAAATAACAAAGAAAAAATATGGTTTCCACAGGGCATTCATAATGACTGAAAGAATTTTATAACTGCTGTATATTAACATGTTAAATTGATATATGCCAGACATAATGCTATTCTCTAGCACCTAAAACAGTATAATTCAATAAATACCAATTACATTTCAATCATTGATATTTCTCTTTTGCTTGATATATTAGATATTTTCTAGGAATTGATCTTATCTGTATTGCGAGACCTATATGGTCTCTACCAGATGAGTTTAAAAACAGTTGTTTATTTTAGAACCTTAAAACTATACTTTTTATATACAATAACAAAACTGGATGAAGAAAACTAATATATAACGAACAGTTAAACAATTAGGTTTAATTGTTTTACCTTTTAGCGTTAGTGAATAATTGAAATACTTTGTTCCGCATGGGTCTGGGTAGTTGGGAGAGTGTCAGCCATTGGATCGTTGAATCCATTCCGATTTAGGCACTTCCGGTATTCAAACTACTTATGAACTCTCGATTATAAAGCTATTTAATTATTTTTATATTGAAATTCATTTTTTAACTTATTCTCTTTGAAAATATTTACCTTACTGTGTGTAATGTTTGTTTTTATCAAAATAAAATTGCTGCTGATATAAAATTTGAGATCTTTTGCAATAAAAGTAAACAAAGGAAAACTTTTTTTTTAAAGAGAATATTAGATTTATAAACTCAAAGAAGATAATTCAATTAGCGGAAGTAAGTTGTTTTTAAATGCTAGGAGCATTTATTGCTTTATAGTTTAGAATTAAATCTAATTATTATTTAGTTTTTAAATACTCTTCTGCTTTTTAAAAAATGTTATCAAAGCTTTAATGTTGTTTTTAAGTGGTTTTGCTAATTTGCGTCATATGTCAAAAATAAACAAAGTTAAAAGGATTTAACCTGATATTCAAAACTTTAAAATATTTTAAAGAATGATAGTTTGGTTAGAACACAAAAAATTTACTTAAACAAAATTAAAAATTATTAAACAAATAGTGTTTATTGATAGTGTTAATATTAGAGACTCCATACAGACGTATTCACAAATTTATCAAGATTTCCTTTTCCTTTTTCCAAAAAAAAAAAAAATAATATCTTAGACGGAACTATTATGCTCTCTTCAAACTATTCTTCTTTAGTACTTAGAATTTGCAATGAAATTATTTTAATTAACCTTTAGTATATTTAAATTTAAAATAGAGATTCTGTACAAAATAATAACACTGAACCAAGATGACATAATTTCACTTTAGAATATCCACCATCCTTCTAACTATGTGCATCTTCTTAAGATGCTGGTTTTACTTTGATTTTTGGTAGAATATATACTAAATCTGTTTAGTAAAGCAAAATAAATAAACAGAGCTCAAATGATATAACAATCATTATTCAAATATATAATCTTTACTTTCCAATTAGGCCTATTTTTTTAACCAGATTTAATTTTTCTTTCTATATTTATATGTTTAGTAGTGATCTTTGGAGATGTACAACCGAATATAAAGAAAGTTCTCATCATGTAGAACTAATATCTTTAAAAAATAACATGGATGTATTTTATGATGCTAAACATGGTGGATCATTTCACTCAAATAGAAGAGGCACAGAAACTCATTTTATTTTGAATAAAAACGGTTCTTACTAATGTACTAATCGTTTAGTTTACCCCCATATTCATAAAGAGAAAGAACACAATCAAGATTGTTTTGGATGGATAAGATTGTGGAATGGATGGGAATGACAATATTAGACACATGTAGAAAACAGAGAAAAGAACAATATGAAAATAATTCGTCCAAATTGTCACTCATTGTCAATGATGATGGTCAACAAAATTTGAATCTTATTATAATTGGCATTGCAAATATCTCAGCACTGTGTTGGGACTTATGACAACTAGCTGAAGCCAATCTACTGGATGTTAATAAAATCTTACTTGTCATGTCTCGTGATCAAAGACCATAGGATCTGCATGACACTAAAATTCACTTAAACTATTAAGACTTTGGATCATTACCTGACTTTCAATAAGCAAAATGAATTCTGTTTTATATATTATAAGAACTTCTTTGTGTTTTTTCTTCAATAAAATCTTGACCTTATATATATTATCATGACCACAGAAGAAGTCATAAAAACTAAAGATCCATATTTGTCATTACTGCCATCTAAAGTCACATGTTCTTCTAAGCAGATAAAAATTGTATAAATAAGAGCATCTTAAGTGCCATCTATTAGTTCAATATTTAATAAGGATTTAAAACATTATATAATAAATACATTGTAAACTGTGAACTATCTCTGTCTACCGCTTCCATCAATTATGAAAACTCTAATATTCACATTATCACCATTTTACATTTTCACTCATGCTGTTAATACAGAGTATCAAACTCTCCATGCAGTAGTGCCAGAAATTAAGTGCAAGCTTTCATAATCAATGGCTATAAAAAGTTTGCCATAAAATCCCTATCTGATGGTAACTCTTCCAACATCACATTTCTAGTTTGTGCTTATGATCTGTGAAGATCCTTGGATCTGAGAGCTCTGCACCCAGATCTTAGGATATAATGCATCTCTCCCCCCATGGCAGCCCTTTAACTATTTTGTTAACTATGAAGCTAGAAGCCCAAGATCAAAACACCATAATGTTTCCAATACAAGCTCATTTGCTTGTATAATCATGTAGATATGAACCTAGTTCAACATCTACATTGTCTTTGATTTGCCACTATTATCCTATAGGCAGACTAAGTATAAAACCACCAAAACATCACATGATCTCCATTTTATATAGTTACACATGCTGTCAATAAAAGTGCCAAACTCTCCATGCAGTAGTGCCACCATGTAAAAGCTTTCATAATCAATCTATTAAATTTTTGACTTTTTAAATTTTTCTTTTAATTTGTATAAACTTTACTATTATGTTTATCCAATTAATTTGACTGTCATTTGTTTATTGTTTAATAATTCAGAGTCACATACTCTGAGTGGAGCTAGTGTCAGGGGCAGATAATTTATTTTATGTCATGATGCTCATCATCATTAGTGAATATTTAGTCACCCCAAATAAATTTTTTAGGCTCATTAAACAGCATAACATGACCTCATGTTATAATGTTCCTAATGCCAGTGTAGATCCATTACATAACATATTTTATTGAAAACCAAAACATTGAAATATGTAGATGCTGAACTGAGTTCAGATTTATGTGAATGTACACAAGAAACTGAGCTTAGATTGGAAACATTATGGTATATTTATCTTGGGTTCTGAGCTTTATAGTTAACCCAATAGGTAAAAGGTAGCTGCAGGAGGATTGCATTAGATCCTATAAGTGCAGTGCTCTCAAATCCAAGGTTCCTCACAGATGAAATTTACTAGCTAGAAAAACTAGTTTGTAAATGTTGGCTGAATAGACCCTAGATAGGGATTTTATGCACAAACTTTCCTGCATCCAATGATTATTAAGGCTTGCACTTGGTGGCACTACTACATGAATAATTTGGTACTATTATTAAAGCCCAGTATTATAAAACATAGGTCAATAAACTTGAATTATATTTATATTATGCAGATTTTATTTATATCAAAGTGCATGACAAATGAAGTGCATCCAATGCCCAACTGTGATGCTGTTTATATATGTAATTATATTCTGGATAGTAAATAATTATAATCAGTGTTTGCCTGAAAGTTATGATGATGGTATTTTAGTAAGAATCATATGTTAGATTATTTCTATTATATAATATTAATTATTAAATGTCTTTACAAAATGCAAATGTAATTTAATCTTTCAAATATGTTCAATTGTCAGTAATATTTTGAATGCTATTGTTCTTTTTGTTTCTTTAGGTAGTGCTGGCCTGCAAGAGAATTGAACCATGGACCTTTAGATTTATAAATTTCTGAATTTGAAGTGATGATTTAATTAACTGTACTAATCTGTCAAAGGCAATGATCAATAGAAATTTAATATATTTATCTATGAGGATCTTCCAATGTAAGAAATTGAGGCTCCCTTAGAGATGTATATGAAATTTCTACTGATTATTGCCTTTGAGAAAACAGCCTAATTTGTTACATTGTCACTTTAAATTCATTATTTATGAATCTAAAAGTCTTGGTTTGATTTCATACTAGGACTTTCACTAGTCAGGGCCAGTGGTAGAGAGAGAAGCATAAAGTCATATGAAACATTATGTTATATAGCAACATTTACACTATTACCATTAGTTGAATGTATATGAGAAGTATAAATAAATTTAAAAAATTTTTAAAGAAAAATATTAATATGAAGTGATGTAAATAGACCAATATATAATTGCAAACAAATTATAATCAATTTCACTGTTTTTATAAATCTTACTATTAACATATATATATAAATCTTATATATTAACATATATATATATATATATATATATATATATACTTAAAATATCCAATTCATCATTTCTTGAAATGTGAACAAAGATATCAGAAAAAGATAAATGACTCTCAAAATGTATTTCAGAGTGAAAGAATACCCTTCAGTTGGTATCACAATCTCTCATATTTATCTTCACCATTTATTCATTATTTATTCAATATCAAGTTATTCCAATATTTATTTATAAATATATATTTTTTTGCACTCATAGCTTTTACACCATTCACTTCAGATAAATACATTATTGATTATTGGTAATCATTTATTAGACTAGAGATTATCATATCATTTTTCACCTAGTTGCAAATTTTATGCTCAGTTAAATATTAATGTATTTGATTATTTTAAGTTAAACATGAATATATGGAGTAATTAATGTCATTTCATCTTTCTTTTGCTGTGTAATATTTTTTAGATATACTTTTAATCATTCACTCCACCACACATTTTTGAAGATAAATTTATTTAAATGCACATTGATTACATAAGTAATATTCATTAAGGCTGTAGCCTCAAACACATGCATATAAAAATGTGATAGTAGGGATGTCTACAGGTCTTAAACCACAAGCTTACTCTTTGGAAGAAAAGAGGGGAACCCTTCTTTACTTCAACCTACTTTCTATTTAAATAGGTGAAGCTGAAGCGGTTCAATCTGAGAGTGTGAAGCTATTCAATACTTCACTAATTAAGTCCACATTTCTTATTACACATTAATACTCGTGAATGGAAAGATTTTATAGTGAGAAATCTATTACGATATTTTTGAAGATATTAATATAATAATCTCTAGCCTAATCAATGATTAATAATGATTATTCATGTATTTGTGTGAACTAGATGATTTCAAAATTGTGAGTGTTGAAGTTTTGACACTTTTAAAGAAATTGTATGCATATTATAAAGAATATTTTTTCAATCATACGATGAAAATAAAATATGTGCAAAAACACTACTACAGGGTATGACATTATTTTATTTTATGTATGTAATGCGTTATTTAAAAAAAATCCAACTATTCATGTGTTGCCTTTTTATGCATTTAATAAGCACATATACAAATGTATTTTAATAAAATAAGAAATTAATTCTTTTTATTTGTATAGCCAATTATGTAATTAACATTTTTAATGATTTTAGACTATTTGCATTTGGACAAAGTCATCCAGCTTAATAAAGTCAAAAGAAATATTTATTACCATAAAAATGAGAAGTCTATGGTGGTAAAATGTTTGCTTCAAAACTAGTGGAATTTATAAGGAATAAAATTACTCATGATATTGAGCTGATTGATATTAGGAATGCTTTTATTGTTTTAAATTTAATAACAAGTAATTGTCTTGAAATATCATATTTATCTACTACAATAAAGATCTTTTTAAGGATTATTGAACAGGTTGCTTTCAGTCTTATCAGAAACTCTCTGTAATTTAAAGAAAGAAGAAGCTCTATAGACAGGGCTTTTGTTGCCAGGTAAATCCAAAAAAAGCATGTATAAAGGAGGGAGACTAAATTGTTTTTATCCATTTGGTCACAGCATTTGAATCAATTAATTGGATGAGCCTGTGGGATTGGTTAAAATTAATTGATTACCTTTCAATGTTTATTTTTATAAGACAGCTTCTACTTTATGGTACAAAAAATAAATGTTATTATTACAGGCAAAACATTTGAGACATTTGGAATGAAAATTGGTGTTAAACAATCATGTGTTTTTACTCCAATATTGTTTTTGATTTTTATAATAATGATAATTGGACTTGTTTTTAGGCATCATAATAAATTAGGGATTAAATACTGATTTGATCATAGGACTTTTTATTTTGATTAAAATTGAGGTATTCTGATGAATTCACTAGCTTTGCCAGTTCAATAGAAGATCTACAGAATGGTCTTAATATTTTGAATGCAACATATTGAAATGATAATCCTTTGATAACTCACCATTTCATCTTCAGCCTGAGTACCAACTCTATCTATGCTAGGTTTAAACATAATTAAAATGGGTATATAATGGTATTATCATCACTATATGCATGGCATTATATATGTACATATAGATAAACACTGTAAATACACATTACATTAATTATTACAGTGGATAAAGTTTGATTTGCTATATAAAAAAATGTTATATGAGAGATTTTATATTATAAAGTCAATTTATTAAGTTGTTTCATTATATATTTATATGTAGGTGTATAATCCAACTTATATTGTTATACATATATAGGGTGACATGTTTCAATTTTATTAAAAGTATTTTAGTTTTAGTAATTAAAGTAAAATAGTTGTAAACAAAATTTGCACTAAGCTGCCACACCTGTGATAAAAGTAAAAAAGAATCAATTTAATTAGTAATTGCGGTACTCTAAATCAGTGGTCTTCAACGTTTTCACACCTGCGGACCGGTAAAAATAAGGATAAGGTTCCGTGGACCAACAAAAATAAGAATAAGATTTCGCAGACTGGCAGAAGTCTATAGATAAATTTTCTTAAAGATAATCATAATTGTTATAACTGATCAAAACAACAATGTTAAATATATAAGATAAAGTTTTATATATATATATATATTGAGTTTATATAATAAAAACCTGTTTTTAAAATTTTTTTAGAAAAGTAATAAAAATTTTAATTCTATCCCCCCCCCCCCCCGTAAACATCTGTGATAACTAGAAAAATAAATTAATTTATGAATGATTGATTAGATTTTGTTTTCGTTCTGTTTTCTTTCTTTTTTTTAATTGGGTAAAAATGAGATGAAAAAATAAATAAAAATGGGCTATATTAATTAAAAGTTTAAACTCTTATTATTTATTATTACAAACTTTTTACTGCCCATTGGGCCGTGGACCAAGGGTTGAAGAACACTGCTGTAAATTGTTTACAACAAAACAGTTATAGAGTAAAATCACTGGACTGACACTACTAAACAGTCTGGGGAAATTTATAATGCCTTGAAAATTCAAATAAAAGTTTTAAAGTCAACTTGTACAATCTAATGCAATTCTTTAAGTTAATGGGTTTTCAGGTGAAATAGTTTCTCCATGAGTAAGCGCTTTAATCTAAGGGGTATAAATAGGCCATATTTTAAAGCTTGATGGAGAGACATGCATTTTTTGGAATAGTGTTTGCTAACACATTCCACATCACTTTGTTTTTTTTAATATGTCTGGGTAGAAAAGCCAAGTTTTGCTGTTTCTCCATCATCCAATACTTCAACAACTGGAGTCCCACAAGGTTAATTTCTACAACCATAGCCTACTGCAAGAAGAAAGAAAAGATACCAAAAATCTTCCCAAGGAAGACTATCACCATGTTTTCAGCTGAAATAAATAAATGGTAATAGGAATCTAAATTTGCAGTGTTTTATATTAATTGTTATTTAATCTTAAAACTGTATAATCTAAAGCTAGCTAAAAATGTAACTTCATTTATAAACATTCAAATTAACATTATTATAAATCGTATCTAAATTAATTAATCTTTTAAAAGTATGTAACTGGTCTACCAACCTTATAACTCTTTTATTTAAAACAAATTAATAGCTTCCATAACTTTTGATTATCTATCACTATGATTGTGCCTATATTTTCTTTATTATTGTTTTAAAATATATTTGATATTGATTATATGCCAATGCTTTGAAACAGTGAGCCAGTAATTTTATTAAAATTTTAGAGAAGATATAATCAAGATTATCTTCACATAAGTAATCCCTGGTGTCACCATTTACACACACTGTTTTGAAATCCTATATTCAGAGTAATAACGAATCACTTTGCCATCATTATTACTATTAAATATTTATTTAATATAAATGCATAATGTTGTTTGCTCATAAATTTAAATTATGATTTTTAGTTAATATTAATAAGTAATGTACTAGCCATAGGTCGATGAGAAAGTATATTTATTTGTTAAGTTTTTAGTAAACCCTTTCAAATATACCATTCCCTCCTTAATTGACCATTACAATATAAAGATATTGGTTTAGTAATTAACATTAAAAAAATCCTCAAATTCTTTAACAGTCATTGATGGAAAGAAAACTTTTACCTTGGATGGTTATAAATTTAAAAATTTAAGCTAATTTAAATTTCCTGTTAAATCTTTAAATAAAAAGATGGAATTACATGTTGAATTGTAGCACAAATAACAAGTTAAAAGATAGTGTTTTTTCATCACAAGAATAATTCTGCAATTAATTAGAAGCATATAGACTACAATTTTATCTACTTGATTATAGAAGAAGGCTATTTTACTTTGTAACTTATAGATATTATAAAAGTTTAATTTAGGAATATGCCATAAAATTTAAAAAATCAAAATTATAAGACCAATAAAGATGCCAAATGAGATATTATAGAATTCACTACTGTAAAATTATATCTTCATTTATTAGGCATGTGAAAGAATTAAACAATGCAAGACAAAATGGTGTTTTATGGTGAACTGAGGTAGACCCCATTTACATTACAAAAATTATTACAAATATATTATAAATAGGTGCAATTGTGATTGTTTCTAATGGGAAAACATAGTAAATAATAGATTAGAGAAGTACAATTAAACTTGGTGCTGAAGTATTTTAGCCAAAGAAGTTAAAAGTCAGCATTATAAATATTAAGAGAATAATAGACCATCATATTCAATAAGAGGATCTCCATCTATGTTATTATCATCTTCATTTTGTTTTACCTTTACATTGTTTCTCTTGGAGTTATAATGGCCATACTCATTTGTGATTGAGTATCACTGTTGCTAAATTGCTACTTCACAAAATTATAATAATATGGATATGATGATTTAAGTATTCTCTATTAGATAATTATTTAACTAAAATACTATATATTATGTAATAGCCAAATAAAATACAGCTCTATTTTGTATTAATGATATTTAAAATAAATAAATCAATGTATATTCTTTTATACATTTTTTTCCCATTACAATAAATATTCACATTGGATTTTCGAAAATTATTTTCAGATTTTGCAAATTATATCCTGAAAAAAATTTAATTTATATTTGTTTTGTACATCTCAGTTTAAAAGTGCACTTATATATGTAACACATGGCGTGCAGTACAGCCACTTTTTAAAAATTTAATGAGTCTTGGATATGTTCAGCACTATTTCAAATTCACCTTCTCATATTTCAATGATTAAAGGTATAAAAAGAATAAATGTAATAAATTAGACTAGCAGATAAATTTATACATGTATATATGTGTAGAAGTATCCACAATGAATTGCAATTCCAAAATCGAATATTCCTAAGTATTCTTGGTAAAGAATTTCTCTGGATAATAATGTTAATAAGTGTTAATTTGACCAAAAGTACGCAGCAAGAGAAGAAAACTGTAAATTATTTTAAATATTTTTGGAAAAGCAAATCATGCAGAAAAATATTGATTCAGGACCATGATTTTCCATCAATAGTTATGATAATTGTTAGCTTGAACAATGGAAATTTTGGAAATAAAATAGCATTATTAATATAGTATTAATTTTAGAGGTAAGAGAACAGACATAACATGCATAAAAATTAAATGTGAGAATGATACATCGAGGCTTCTCTGAATCTTAATCTGTATTAAAAAGCCTCTTTAGATGTAGATACTCTTATTAACTATCAAAATATTAATGTTTGACAAATCATTAAAAGGAATTCATTTCTTCTATATTAAATAACTTTTTTTTTTAAAAAAAAAAAGTTAAATTGTAATTAGTTTTTACTTAATGTGGTTTTAACCCCCCCCCCCCGATAGTTAAACTATCAATAATAAGATAACTCTATTTTAGAAGTTTTTCTCTGAGTAATCAATTTCAAATTCTTTCTAGAGATTTTTAGCAAAAAGACATTTGACTAAAAATCTTTTAAAAAGTGTGGGCCCGTTTGAGCTAGTAATATTGACTCTCAAATGGGTTTACATTTGAAAGGGTTATTTACAAATCATCAACTCTCTGATGCTTGATTTCTTTTTTTTTTTTTTTAAATCTGTGAAGGTATAACTTTTATATTTAACAAACGAATGTTTAAAATGAAATAATACAATTGCTGACAGTTTGCATTTATTGAATTATGAAAATAATTACTTTAACAATTAAACTGAAATCTTCCAAAAAAATTCAAATTTAAAAAAATCTATTTTTTTTTTTAGAGATAATATATATTCTGGTATTAACTTTCCATTTATCAACAAATTATTGTGCATATGCAATAAATTCTTTAAAAACAGATATTTACCCTGTTAAAGAGCTATTTATTGTAAATTTTGTGATAATGAGCTTAAATCATTGAGTAGTTCAAACACACTTCACAAATGAAGATTTGAAAAATATAAAACAGACTAGAGATGGAGTATTACCATCTTGCCAAAATAGTATTTAACTTTTTTTTCTACGATAAAATAAAAATAGTATTTAATTGGGTTATGAGTAAAGGCAGGCAAGGAAGGTAATACATATGCAAAAGATTTGGATAAAGAATTTATATCAGTATATTTGTACAAAAGGTGGGATGATTGTGTTAGGAGAATTGTTGAGTGTTATAGTGGTAAGGAATGGAATAAAGGAATAGATTCATTAATAAAGAATAGGGAGTTAGAGAGCTGGAGAATTAGTATGGAGAGTAAAAAGAGTTTAAATATATATAGAAGAAAACAGAATATTAAATGTGAGTTAATGTATGATAATAGTAAGAAAAGTACTTCATTCTTTAATGCTCAAATGGGATCTTTAACAACAAGAGAATATACATGTAAATGGAAAAATATGGGTCATTTAGTCTGTAAATTGTGTAAGGAAGGAACAGAAAATATTAGGCATCTGTTAATTGAATGTAAATGCTTGAAAACAGAAAGGATACAAATAATGAAGTTATGGAAGAATAAATATGAAAAAAGTGATTATATAGAAAGTAGGCTATTGGTTTTTATTCTGGGTTTGGGAAAAGATAAGAGGAATTTGGATATAAAGGCTATATAGTTGGCAAAGTTTATGCTGTGTAAATGGGATGGAGCAGAATATGGAAAACTTTAGAGTGGAGAATGAAAGGTATATCCAGTTTTTTTTATTATTTCATTAACCCATTTATACTTCAAATGACAGAGAAATGTCTTTTGGCCAATTCACCTCTGGTGAATTTTTCCGTAAGTATTATATGTTAAAATGCGTGTAAAACGGTATACTTTATTATAATATTTTTTTTATAAGAAAAATCTGCATTAAAAGATGCAAAATTCAAAATTCCCACTCTTACAACAGACATAAGCCCTGCCCTGACATGATTGGCCATTATGTGTTGCCATGGCTATAAAACGTTTGGTGTTTTACAACATTGAAATTTCCAATGACACAAGAACATGTTTATTTGCAAATTTATTACAGATTTAGATATTTTTTAAAAAATAATTTGCACTATATTTATTAGATGTCAAGAAATATAAATTATTAATAACTTTTTTTGACTTGAAATACTTTATTTTCAAAAATATAACATTGTATTTGCAGCTAACATAAATATGGCCGGAAGCAAATTTGAAGAGCAGCTATGACGTAAAAAATTTACTTGATACGAATAAGAAAAAATTGTAAATTTGCAATAAATATTTAAAAAACTTAAACTCTTAAAGCATAATTTGTTAGATATTAAAGAAATAAATAATTTTTTCTTTAAAGTTTTTAAAAATATTCAGAAATAAAGAAGATTTTTGTGATTTTATAAACTGAAAATAATCTTTTTAGAAAATGATGACATGTAATGTCTTTGTTTTGATTACAGTTTTACTTTTTTTAATATTTACAGAAACAAAATGTGAACATTTAAAATTTATTTCAGTAGTAAATAAAAAAATCTATCAAATGAAGTGAAATTTATTATTTTATGATATGTTATAATCATTTTGTCATATATTTTATGTTGGCATGTGAGACAAAAAAAAACATCAGAATAGCAAAGTAGGAACCAGTTAATTGTAAATAACAATATTATAAGTACTAGTATCCTCTAAACTGTTTATATTATAGTAATTTAATTGTAAAATTATAACAATAATTTTTTGATTTTATCTCAAATGTGGGTAGATCATTTTACTTGATCAGTTATTGCTGATTCTCTCATCTCTATGACTTGATTCTGTAAAATTTGGTAGGATGTAGAAAATAACTTCCATATTTTTTGAAAATCACCTATAGCTAATCTTCTTTCACTTTTAAAAAAGGTTAATGTATTTTTATTTTTATGTTTCTAATACTCTATAATGTCTTCCAATTTAAAATCACCATGGCTCTCTATCAATCCATAAATCTTCTTAAATTACTTTCTTCAATTACTTTATCTTTTCTCCGAACCCATTTTGGACTTCTTGTTGGCTAACCTAGTGATAGCCAGTTTAATATTTGTGATATTAATCTTCTTTAAGGCATTTTCTGCACATGTCTATATCATTTTCCAATTGTTTTGTTCTAATTCATTTACTATAATATGTTAATATTTCATTATTTTCCTTTTGGTTTTGCTTATACTTTTTTCATTTAACCTTCCAGAAAACCATTACTAGTAATTTCTTTCATAACCATTGATTTCCTTTCCATACTTTCTTTAAATTTCCAAATCTCTTTCCATAAATAATGATTGTTTTATATTGTTATTGTTTAATTATTATTGATGTCTTTCATTTCTGCAATATTCCATTTATCATTGCTATGGTTTTTTCTATTCAATAATTTTCTTTTCTTTTGTAGCTTCATCTGCAATTCCATTTTATATGGTCTTTATACCTAAATACTTCTATTCTTCACATTTTCTAATCCTTTTTCTATCTTTCAATATTATATCTTATTATGTTTCAACAGTTCATATATTGTTTGTTTTTATTATATAAAACACAGATGTATAAATAATCTTTAAATTCTAAAATAAATGAAAATGAGATTAGATGCAAAAAAGTTTATGGTAAAAAAGTTTAATGGTAAATTGAAAACACACACACAATTTAAATAGAATTGTTGGTCAATTAAAAAAAAAAAAAAATTTACAGGCAATTTCTGTAAATTATTTTTATTTTCAAATCTGTGTATAAAACTACTTATTTATTGTATTATATTATTTATATTTAATGTGTGCATATAATTTTTTTTAAACATGCAATTATTTAAATTTCTAACTAATACACTAAAAAGCAAATATATATATTTTTTGAACTATACTTTTATTTGGTATATATAATTTTAAATAAAAGTATGGACATGCCATAAAGTAGTTAATTCATTAAATAAGAGAGTATTTAATTGGATCATAAATATCTAAAAAATAAAAATTCAAATTTATTAATTTATGGATGCTAAAACTTTTGCTTAAATGCATATAATAATCAAAATTGTAGTAACAAAAATGTATATATATATATATATCTTACTTTTTAGTGCATCAGACATCAAATGAAATGAAAACATTACTTTAAAATATATATATTTTAATCTTGAAATATTACAGGTGACATCCAAAATTTTGTCTGTATGATAGATGTTACTGAATGATACAAATTCTAATATAATTTTATTACAGCATGCCTTTAGCATATTGTTAATATGATGCCTTCCTCCAATAGATAAAATACATTATCAAGCCTGATTGACTCCAATTGTTGGGAATTTTGGAAAATGCTGAGGATTAATATCTGTTTAAATAAAAAAATATTTTATTTTAAATTTTATTTTATGTTTCTTGTTTTTGGTGTAAAAGATAAGCCAAATAGTAAAATACAAGTAAGTATAATTGTAATAATAATAATAATAATAATAATAATAATAATAATAATAATAATAATAATAATAATAATAATAATAATAATAATAATAATAATAATAATAATAATAATAATTATTATTATTATTATTATTATTATTATTATTATTATTATTATTATTATTATTATTATTATTATTATTATTAAGTATAATTATATATAAAATTGAATATCTTGATATTCATATAGCAAAAATGTCAAGTATATTTAATAAAAAGACTAAATAGTTACAGATTCTTATATAAAATTTATTATAAACATGAAATCTATTATATACAGAGGCTAAACTCTTCATACAGTAGCACCACCCAGAGCAAGCTAGAGGAATCAAAGGATACAAAAAGGTTTGTGCATAAAATCCCTATCTATTGCCTACTCATGTAATATTCCCAAACTACTATATGGCCTGTATGGAGAGTTGAGCCTCTGTGTAAACAGCTTGTGTAAGCATAAAGAATGGTGAACAAGTGATGTCAAATGGTTTAAAAATATATTATGTTATCTGTACTTACTGAGTTTTCATATACTATATAATATTTGCAAATGTAATTTCATGTTGAATATTATGTTTGTGATCAAGAATGATCATAGTGAAAAAAATACATTTTTATCTAATCAAATAATAATACACATCAGTTGGGAAATCACTTGAAATTCCAAAGGTTCCCCACTTGCATTAACAATAGGGTGAAATAAACTATAGTAATTATTTATGGTTATAAAGTTTTTTAATTTATATTTGAAACATTTGCCTGTCAATATTAAAAATTTTAATAAATATTTCAAAGTCTCATTCTTATATAAGTAGTATATTTTTAATCAAGTACAGAATATTTTCATTTGAACATGAAATTTTTAATGTGTAATGTATTTGAATCCATGTCCGCACAATACGCTGTTGTTGACTTTATAAAACTATATCTATAATTGAGATTAATGGACGTATAAATATTTCATAATTTTGGTTATTGATACACCATTTATTCAATCGATAAAAATCTTTGTTTAATAAATAGTTTAAATGTTCAAACGAAAAGTATATAAAGAAAAAAAATAAACAATTTTATTGGTGGTTTTGACTGCAGCGGCCTTCTGTTTCTCAGATTAACTTTAATTAGGTTCTATTGATTAATTATATTAAAAGCAGTTCTGTCATGGAAACCATAGCGACAACAAAGAGTATACAGCGTGGAATTTACAATTCTATTCTTTTGAGTTCAAATTCTCTGTTCCAGAACTTCCTAGATGAAAATGGAAAGATGATCAAATCCTTTAGAAATGACCTACTTATTCAGCTGAGTAGAATTTATATTTTAGTCCTCTATTTTTGTTATATAAAAACAACTTTTCTCGCACCGATTTTTTAATATAGTTAAAAATTATGTGGGGGAAAAAAATCAAATTAATAATTCCTGCGAAAATAAGTGAATCCTATCTGGTAAACAAATATGTTTAGTTTATAGTCTATATAGTCTTTAAAATAATTAAATTAATTATATTTCTACTAGTATTATAATAGCTAAACATGTTAGGAATCACCATATTATCATTTCATCATTTTAAAGTTAATTTTTGCTAATAATATTAGACACAAAGATCTATTATTGAGATAGTATTCGTACTTAATACGAAAATGTTCAATGACGTAGTTGTAAGTTAAATCTGATATATAAGTTTATAAATTCAAATGAAAGTTATATTTGACGTGAATTCAAACCCCATAGCGCAATTTTTCTGCACCAAAATATGCATATCCTATTATTCGTTTTTCATTTTACTTGTTAATTATCTAAAGCGGCATTACCTTAGCTAATTCTTCCACTTGTTATTAAAAGACGGAAATCAATTCGTTGAATACTATTCCCACATCATTAAAGGTAGATCATAAATAAACTCTATACTGTAGAATTTCTAGCATCATAATGCATGTGGTAATGGATTAATTAACATTAAATTAAAGTATTTGCAATTAGACCAATAAGTTTAAAACAAACATGGATGTGCACGCAATATTAGAATATATAATACACGTAGCAGCTATTCATAAATGATTATGGCCCTTCCACACCAAGGATGAAAAAAAAACGTTTTCAATGATTCTACAAACCAATCTGTGAACCCCAAGACCAGTCACATAAAATATACTGATCCATTTTTTGTATATTTAATATTTTGTGATACTGTCTTAATTTTTTAAGCAGAAATTTTTTTTTGAATCAATTCAACACCATGTCTGATTGCAGCATTCTAAGGTATTCTATTCTCTGTCATATCTTATTGATGGAAACAGATAATTCTTTTAAAAAAGATATGGTCTATCTCTCCCATAAAAATCATGGTTAAGTTTAAGCATGAAACAACTTTTACAAAGTCTCACCTTATTTAGTCACATTACATATACAATATAATATTATTAAATAAACTTAACTAAGCTAGATCTAATTTCTTTTAAAGTATTTATATCAGTGCATATGTTATCTTAATTTGACAACATTGAAAGCATTTACCAGTAGAAAAAAATCTCACCACCCTCTATCACTACACCTGAATTTTATCTACACCCTCCACTCATTAGATTAGCTAAAGGAATCAAACACCCAAATTTCCACATCTGTGGTGGCAAGTCAATATTTTCCCCATTACATCATTCTCATGTAATATAAGACTATTTTTTTTATCAACTTCTAACACTTAATAGAAGTGTGAAAAATTACTAAATATATTTTGGGCAAGTTCTTTTCATTATCATTTGTGTGATCCTTAATTTAATTCCACCATATGACAACAATCAGCCTTTCTTTCTTACCATGCAAGCATTTTGCAAACAACTTTCACTTATTATATGCCAAACACTTAAATTTTATGCCAAATTGAAAATATACATCTACAGAGCAATAACTGTTTACCATCAATGAGAAGTTAAAACTGGCTAGAAACTAGTCCCAACCTTGCTGAAGAGTTGCATAATAAAACATTTTGAAATATCAATGTGGACATAGAGATTTGGTGTTTGACATTTTTAACTCATGAGATTTTTTGCAAAATGCATGAATATTGATAGAAAGTGATTTACATTTCTGCATTGTAGATGGTTGCTGTATAGTAGGATTGATATGAGAGATGCACTGATAAGAAAATAACAATGATTGATCACTCTTTTACAATCTATTAAAAGTGAAACAGAAGCCATTTTTATGTCACAGAATAGTAGTGTAATTTAGAATACATTAAAGTTGTATAATAAAAAACATTGGCATAAAGTGATTCAAGTGTTTAATGCTTCAACATCACTAAATGTACAACAATTGTTATAGTGATAAAATGGGACCTGATTTCCTGACTTGGTGGATGGTTGCAGTACGAAGAAATTGAGGTGAAAAATCTTGTGAATTTAATTTATCAGTACTATCAAAAACTAGGAAAAAAACAGTCATTGTCTGAAAGTTTGTGATGGTAAGTAGCATTTATAAATTTGGCTATTTTTATCATCTAATATTAATATTTATTTTTTCTCTTCTTTTACATTTGTAATTCAAATTTGCATACACCTGTTCATCTGTGTAACAAAATGATTTCTTTCTTTTTTATGATCTACAGTTTAGTGCACTCTCAGTGTGTGTTACACTTTAGACTGTAAAGAAAAAAGAAAGTCCTTTGTTATGCAGACAAGCAAACAT
The DNA here is from genome assembly GCA_028023455.1 of Epiperipatus broadwayi. Taxonomy (NCBI): domain Eukaryota; kingdom Metazoa; phylum Onychophora; class Udeonychophora; order Euonychophora; family Peripatidae; genus Epiperipatus; species Epiperipatus broadwayi. Next base: position 937,487 of record JAQFVV010006217.1, on the reverse strand, counting down.
ATGCATCTAATATTAAATATTGAATGTTTTGAGTGATAATATTCTTCTCATTCTTCTGCTGTTGCCAATAGCATAAAAGTCAAACCTGGATGCTTAGATTCTGATTATTGAATTCAAACGCTCCACTCAAGCAACAGTCAGTAAAAATTTCCTATTCTTATCTATGAGGTTTTTCTTATCTCTCCACTTTATTTCTAAGAGCAAGGTTAATTAGCAGCTTTGAGACATTATGTATTAATGCTAGGTTACCTTATGCAATTATTTATCCTTATCATATAAGCAGCTTTTTTCATTTTCTTCTCTCTACCTTTTTTCTCTATCCAGTATATTTGTATTTTTTCCAATCTAACATGTGTAAGATTAAATAAAAGAGGGAATTTTTAAAGTACATCCAATATTTAATATTAGATCAAGGGAAAAGTTCAATATATAATATGACAAAAAAAACTCATGCTTTATAGTCATATTTGAGTTCAAACTTAGCACTTTTTTGTTGGCTTTGACTAATAAGATCAAAGGCCATACTGTTTGTTTGTATTCACATAGCATCATTTTTATTACTAGATATATCTTTTAATATTGCTATTTACTACTTATATATAAAAAAATATGGATATATGTTTTTTTTTCCAAAAACAAAACTAAAAATTATATGTATATAAATAATAACAATTTAATTTTTTTATCCAATAACGATATTTTAACTATAAATAAAAACATTCGTTTGTAGGAAATATCAATTTTTATTGATATATTTTACTTATATATCTGTGTATCTAGTTAGTAAATCTGTATTATAAAGAGTATTAATTAACTGGAAGTTTTATGTAATATACATAGGTGAGAAAATTAAAAAGAGGCATTTAGTGTATAATTTTATTTATAAAATAAAATAAAAATTTAGTCCAAAATAATAAACTTTATTAAAATTCTTTTACAAGCATGGTTTCTTCTATTAAGAAATAAAACTTTCCCAAGTGAAATTCAATTAAACATACCACATATATATGCCAAACAAAATAGTCTTCCCATCATTCATTTCAAAATCAAACTTTCTTTAATATAAAGGATTCTTCATAAGATTCCTTTGATGTTGAAGAAATTGGGAGTTTTGAAGTAAATGATGGGAAGTCTATTTTGTTTAGTATATATATATATCTAGTATGTTTAATTGAATTTCACTTGAAAAGGTGTATTTGTTAAATGAAACCATGATTGTGGAAGAATTTTAGTATTGTTTAGTTTTTTTTGGCTAGTATTGTAATTTTACATGATCTTTTTATTTATAATTACGAGTACAGTGTTAGGCAGTATTTTATTTTTAATTTTTAATTATATATGTACATATTTGATGGAAATTTACCTTTGTAGTTAATCTATTAGCCCTACTTATGAATTATTATGCTAAACTAGCAAAACTCTCCATACAATAGTGCACCTTAGTGCAAGCCAGAGTATTCAATGAATTCCAGAAGGCTTGTGCATAAAATTTCTATCTAAGATCTACGTGCAGTGCTCTCAGATCCAAGGCTTTTCACTGACAAAGGCCACAAGCCAGAAACTAGTATGGGGATATTGGATGAGAAGGCACTAGATAAGATTTTATGCACAAGCCTCCTGACATCCATTGATTACTCTCACTTGCACTGAGTGTCACTAATGTATGGAGAATGTTGCCTGTTTTAATAACAGTTATGAGCAAGTATAAGTTGATCATGTGAATTCTTATGTGTAAAAAGTGTTGTTTGTTTTATTCATATGATCATAATAAATCTTTTATTTTTTTAATAATAGTATTATGAAATAGCATAAGACTTTCCTGTCAGTTGGATTATTTTATCTGTTTATTATTGTTCCAGAAATAAACAAATATTGGATAGTTTCACAAAAGAATATATTTTCCAATTAAGTACTGGATTTTTGAAATCTTTATAATATAACATTTGAATTAGAATACTTTTACCAATGCAGTTTTATTATCCATCTCCAACATTTTACATGATTAACAATGTTTTTAGTGATTCTAAAAATGTAATTTCTTTTTGATATAATATACCTCACATATAATATATTTTTATCATTTTTTTATTCATTACATAGCAGCTTTTCCCTTTTGTTATGTTTACACTCATTTCTCAATACATTATAATTAATTTCAATGTTTTATTAAATGTGATTTGCCACAGATAGTTTGTCTCTTAAAAAGATTTAGCAACTTTGCTTAAAGTTCAAATGTAAAATTCCTAAATCATAAAAAATGCAATTTGAATGTAGCAAAATCTAAGGAAAATATCATTTTTCAGCATTTATAAACTTACTTTAGTAAGTTGTACAAATAAAATAAAGTTTATTGCCTTACATGGTCATAAAAAGTTTGAGTGTTGGAGATAACAAAAGGGAGCTTAAACTTGGACATTGATCTTCAGAGACAGTCACTGCATTAAACCATCTATGACATTATAAGTTGTCATTTCATTTCAAGACCAATGTAAATATATCTGTCTGCCTTAATTATAAAATTTACTCTATAGATAAAAAGACTTCTATTTCTGGATATGATTCAAATAGATAACTGTTTCAGTGCTTGAAAGTATTGGAAAGTTTCAGAAAATTTATTCCACTATTTATGCTGATCATTGGTTAAGGGATGATTTAAAAATATATAGTATCATTTTTATTATTTTTAAACAAATGAAGATTACTCAATGAAGAAGCACATTGCCTAAAAAGAAAAGATAATAAAAATAGTTTAATTTGATGAATACAAATCATTTTGTTTACAAACATAATGATTCTAATACTGACAATGAACTCTTTTATAGCATGCATCAGTTCAACCTTACCTCAGACATGACACTATGTTTTTAAAAGATGTTTAATCACATATAGATAATTGAATAAACTGAAATTAGTTGTCTGAGTCATCATATATTGGGACACTGAATGTGGGATGGCATAAATGTTATAGTTAATAAAACAATAATTATAATAGTAGTAATAAATCTTTTTTTTCTAACGAACTAGGAATTGTAAATATTTTTGTTGCAAATTCAATTTTTTTCATTCTTCTGCTTCCATTTTTTAAAACTTTATTCTGATAACATTTATCCATCTTTTGCTTGGTATATTGGTTTTATATATAAACTATCATATACTCCTTAATTAACACTTTACAAAACAATTTAATATTTAACACAGCATTACGCTGTTGCACATGCGTTTTGAATATCAAATAAGAAGAATGATGTTTCGTAAATTCTAGTAAATTTCATTAGCGTCTTTCATTCAAGCATGTAATAGTAATTTAAAGTGATTATTTAATATATTCGTGCTTTCACTTTCAAACTCTTAAGATTTGCCCATACAAAAGCGTTTGGGTTCGAAAAGATGGATGGCCATTCTATCTTTTCCAAAGACTTTATCATGTGGTTGAAGTGTTAGTATTCATTCATTTATAGTTAAAATCTTCAAAGCGCATGTGCAACAGCGTAATGCTGTTTTAAATATTACAGTTTACAAACATCGCGCTATAAAAAATGATTTATTTAAAACAATTTAATATAAAATAGAATTTATTCCTTCTTGCTTACAGTTTTGACTGTTTAGCAGTCATCATCAGAACTATCTTTATATATATATATATATATATATATATATATATATATATATATATATATATATATATATATATATATATATATATATATATATATATATATATATATAATAAAAAACTCGAATAAAACTAAAAAATTTTAAAAATGCTTATATAAAATTGAATATTATATATATAACCATACAATTAATACCTATCTATATAAAAACATTATAAACAGTAATCTATTTTATGAACTTTTAAATAACAATATAATTTAATTTTTAATTAATATTCCTCTTTTATCAAGATCAATTAAAAACATGAATAAGATAAAAAAGTAATATTACTTAAAAATTGAAAAAATATATTGTTTTTTAAAAAATCCATAATATAGACTTTGTTTATAATGTTTTTCATATATAAATATGTATATATAGATAGGTATTAATTGCATGGTTATATATATATATATATATATATATATATATATATATATATATATATATATATATATAATACAAAGAAGTAATGTAATTTATCAGATTTCATGTGGATGTCAGAAATTATATATCAGTAAATCGAGATGTTCTGTGGAAAAAAGATTAAAGGAGCATCAATTATTATATAATCGAATTAAAAATAATGTAAATAGTCAATTTAATACAGCTTCAGTATTCTTTGACCATGAAAAAACTTGTAATTATAGGTTCACATTTAATAGTAATGAAATAAAAATATTAATGTAAGAAAGAAATCATAAAAAGAGGAAAATTAAAGAAGCAATATTAATTGATAAATGAAACAATGATGTTATTAATAGGCAAGTTGCAAATATGGCAGTACACAGCTTATGGAAATATATGTAACATTAAGTTTAAAAAATTTGAAATTCAGTTAAAGCTGAATTACCATGTAATCGAAAGTGCTACAAAAGAATTTAAACTATAATATTGCATTTACCGTTATTTTTTTTTTAAATATATATGTTTAAGTGTAGCTCTGATGATGACTGCTGGTCAGTTGAAACTGTAAGCAGGAAGGGATAAATTCTATTTTGTATCAAATTGCATCCTAAAGTGCCAATTAAGTAGTATATGTATATATAATCAGTGCTAATAATGAAAATAAATGAAAATAAATTATAATATATTGGTTTTTATATTATCATTTGCTATTTTTAAAAAAAAACATACACAGATTTACATTTGTTTATTAGTTATACTTTTCACTTCTCATTTATAACATTTTTTATAGAACAAATAATTTTTATTCTTCGTATTCCTTTTACAAAACAGCAGATGTATATTTCTTCCTGGATGGTTGTGTTTCTGAACTTTAAAAAATAATAGGTTGTACGAGTTTTGCGTAGAGCTACTCTGATAATAATATATTCAATACTTACTATTAGTATCTGAGTATTTGGTTTTTTTACAGTCATATATTATGATTCTTTAACTATTATATTTAAATTATGATTCAAATAAACTTAATTTTATAAACAAATAATAGCAGTCCCACCATGCATTTTGATGGAAATATTCTCATTCATGTAGCCCTGTCTTTTGTTACAACCCAATATTAATGCTTCTAAATATCTAAAAAAATTGAAGCCAATTCTGTAGATATTAATATAATTGTATTACTTTGTATATGCATCAAATAATAATACTTTAAATTAATTATATAATCATAATTATTATAGGTATAAATTTATAATTTTTATTTGCACACACATACTCTATTAGCCTAAAATATTTAAAACAATCTACAAAAACATACTTACTTTTATAGGCAAATAGTGAAAAAAACATGAAAATATTTGAACAGCACCACCAACAACGTGTGCTTTGAAAGTGACACCTATAGTGTCAATGGTAGTTCACCACAGTCTGAACTATTAATATATTAATATAACACCATAAACTTTTTACTTAAGCATATTTTATTCGAAGCATTTCTGTTGAGATTATAGATCAACCATTGTCAATCCACTGCTGGTTGAAGGTCTCTCCAAGTTTAAACTAGTTTCTCCATTTTGTAGCCTCTTTTCTCCACAATACACTAACAGCATATTTAATCATCCATCTCACATATGGTTTCTTTCTAGGTCTTGTAAATTCTCTTCAAATCCAGTTTAAGATACCAACTACCCATCTATTATCATATCTTCTGGAATATGCCCAGTCTAGCACTACTCCAGTTTTTAAATTTTTTTAATGATATCAGTGATACTTGTTTGTTCTTTCATCCATGTATTTCATTTTCAATCTCTTTTTCTTATTGCTCATATATATCTCTCCATTCTTTGTTATATGATCAGAAATCTTCAAATTGCTTTTCTGTTAAGTGCCCAAGTTTAAGATCTATTAAAAATCTTTTTCAAACATGTAGTCATATAATTTTTTTAATATCAAGTTAATTCTATCACAAAATGTTTCATCCAAGTTCAATTCTGTGATTAATTTCATCAATTATTTTTCTATCTATATTAATAAACTGTTCACATATTTGTATTACCAATTTCTTGGGATTCATGATTACCAATTTTTATTTTCATTTTCTGATAAAATCCATTGGACATAAGTTTTTTTAGCATTTAGCACTAGTCCTACTTTTTTGTTTTTATTTTATATTTTTTTATAACATGTTCTGAGGTTATGAAACACTGTTTCGAAAAACAATGCTTCATAACATCAGAAAATGTTATTTTCGAAAGTATCCACATCATCATTAAAATGTAAGATGTCTAAAATATTCTCTATTTACTTTTATTCCCTCAGCTACCCATTTAATCCACAAAATATTTCTTTTAGAACTGTTGTCAAGATCTAATAAGAATGAATTTTTATATAGGAATATAGCTATTCATACCTATCATCTTTCTACATGAGAAAGCCATTGTGATAGGTACCTCTGCTTCTAGAGATGAACTTATATTTTGCTGAAATTGCTCCAAGTGGTTTTATAGAAAAGGTAGGAGAGAGAAAAAGGCAGTTACTTGTCAAGTGTAATCACAGAAATTATTTCTAAAAGACTCTGGGAAATGAAGCCATATAACATCAAACATTACCCAGTATTTGTATAACAGAGGAGTTCTGTATGTTTATCATGCTAAATTTTCTGCCTGATGGCAAGGTAATTTGCAATGATCATTATTATTAATAATTTTCCATTTTTGTCACTTTTGTGACATAATTTATTTTTATGAAACTGGAATCATGTGATAATTTATTCTTCTAATTTAATTTTAAACTTATACTATAAATTTTAATAAGCCCTTAACATCATTAAAGAGCAATATAGTTTATTAAGTAATACCTTTCTAATAATAATTTGGTGAATATTTCGTTCAGTGGTAGAATAATTTCTGATGAGCAAAGGATTCTTATTGGAATTTTATCTGAAAACCACTTATTCTAGATCAAGATAGTTTACCTGCTAAGTTAGAAAGAGTCAAATGGCTTTAAAAAAGAATTAGACTATTGAGATATTAATTTTTTTATGAATGATCCTGAGAATATACTACTTGAATCAATGAAACTGATCTAAAAATCATCTGGTTGGGTGTCTACACATCCTTTGCTATAATCTTTTGCCCTTTTTTTGCTTATAATTATTCTATCTACTAATGGTTTACTCCACCCAATTTGTGACTATTGCTCCACCTTCCAGGATTACCTGACATTTATAAATAAGTTTGATTAAGATTTAATTATACTTTAAGTATTTGTATTTGTGCTTTTTCCTTCTCTAAAACTTACATAATTATGATTTTTGTTTAAAACATTCGTACATGCACACATGCGTACTTCTCTAAAGCATCGTTACCTAAAGTAGAAAAAATGATTTAATCATGTCTGACTATTTTAAAAATTATGACTCAGATGTTTCTATACAGAATGATTGGATTTAATAAACCTTTAATTATTATTTGATTATTTAAATACATGAATGAAATAGTCGAGTTTGACAGGTATTTAGCTTAATTCAATATTACTTTCATATCCAAAAATTCTCTATCTCTCCGTTGACATCTACTTTAACTTCCTATTTTTTTTCTTTTTAACAGTCGGTTGACTTTTATTTATTCGGAAATACTTTAATTAAATCAGTAATTTTTTTAGAATGCGAGTGTAATTTTCTTTATACATTTAGCAACGATATATAAATTACAATATTATTTTGACGGTTAAAATGGGGAGTTAAAGGAATAAAAATAAATGGGAATTATTTAAATCATTTAGATTTTGCAGATGATGTAGTTGTTTTTGAAAATAATGTTTCAGAGCTTTAAGAAATGTTGAAAGAATTATCAGACGTAAGTAAGTAGGGTCTAAAGATAATACTAAAAAGACAAATAAATGTTCAATGGATTTTTTCAAAAAAGAAAATATAGAGGAAGTTAACAGTTATATATTTCACCCTCAGATTATTATTACAGATCAAAACATAATAGAGGAAATTAATTATAGAATTAATCCGTTGACAGAATGCTTTTGATAGAAATAGAAATATATTAAAACTAAATATGATTATGCTTGTAAAGGAATGTTCTTAATAGATGTATTTTACCATTTTTTACTTATGGATCTGAGATGTGGACACTAACCAAAAGAGAAATTCAAAAACTTCAGACCACTCAACTAAGTTTCCAGAGATAAATGTTAAGAGTAACAAGAAGAAAGTGAAAATGAAATACATGATGTGATGTGATGCACTGTGACTTCTCCTTATACAGAGTCAGGTAACTCAGCAACTATACTCAGAGAAACCTGTTAGCAACTTTACCTTTTCTGTCTATTCCCCACTCTATTTTTCCCATATCTTGCTCCATCCCAATTCTACAACATAATCTTTGTCAATTCCATAGTCTTTATATCTAAATCCCCCTTATTCTTTCCCAGAGCCAGCATAAAAATCAATAACCCACTTTCTGTATAATCACTTTGCTTATACTTATTCTTCCACCACTTCATTATTTGTATTCTTTCTGCTTTCGGGCATTTACATTCAATTAACAGATACCTCATATTTTCTATGTGTTCCTTACACAACTTGCAGACTAAATCACCCACATTTTTCCATTTACATGTATAGTGCCTGTTCCTAAAAGTCCTGTTCAAGCCTTAAATAGTAAATTACTTTCCTTGCTATTATCATAAATTAACTTGCACCAAATATTTTGTTTACTTCTATATAAATTTAAAGTCTTTTTACTGTCCATACTTGTTCTCCATCTCTCAAATTCCCTATTCTTTATTAATGTCTATCCCATTCCTTAACACTGTAACACTCAACAATTCTCCTAACACAATCATCCCACCTTTTGTATAAGTATATTGACATAAATTCTTTATTTAAATCTTCTGCATATCATATTATCTTTCATACTGATCTTATTGCCTGCCCTTTATTCATAAATACTATTTTAGCTATTCTTTTATTATCCATAAACTGCAATCTATGAAACTTTTTCATTTTCCTTTTTGCATCTCTCATATAAAAACTTGACCATCACATTTCTCCTTAAATTGCTTATTTTGCCATTCACATTTCTCCACCTAATGCATGTTTTCCTACTCTTTTTTTAATTTTTTCTAAATAACGTAATACCATTTTACTAACACATAACAAATCATTACTATATGTTAATCCTGCTACTGGCACTCCCTTCCATACAATTCTAGCTACATAATACTTATTATACAAAAACAGCATTAATTTCTTTATCAATCCCTTCCTTTTCTTTGCTTCACTCATTTACCCAAGCAATTTTTCTGATTACTTAAAACAATTTCCAAATCGTTACATCTATTTACCACACTTAACTTTATATCACCCAATAAAAATTCTTTGTTTTCTCTTTTCCCAGTATTAATCATCATTAGTTTTGATTTTTCTTCATTAAATTTAATCCCCATTTCTTTATCCACCTTTGTGCATGTCCTCAGCATAACTTCCATATCTTTCCTTATTTCTGCACACAAACAAACATCATCTGCAAATAAAAGACTGGACAAAGTATAAACTCCCTTGCCAGCTATTAATCATATCTCCACCCCTCTTCCTAGTCTTTCTATTGCTCTTTTCATTTTTTTCAAATACAACAAAAACAAAATAGGTAAAAGAGGACATCCTTGCCTTAGTCCCATACCATTTTTAATTTAACTGATTCTATAATCCCTAATTGATGTATATAGTGATTATTTTTATATAAGTTCTTAATAATAGTCAAGCATTGTTAGATGAGAGGTCATCACAGCAGCCTTGCAAGCAAATAGTTGGTTGCAGACAGTTGTGAGTTCGCTTCCCAGCCAATGCTATGACATATGAAAAAAAAAGTTCTTTATAATATCCACTAATGCTACATTCATTCCCAAATTTACTAAACTTACCCATAATCTATTTCTATTTACTCTATCATACCCCTTCTGTATATCTATAAAACCCATATATTGCTGTCTGCTGGTATTCATACTTATATCCATAAGTTGTGTAACTACAAATAAAGTATTTCCTACACACTTATCTGATCAAAAACCTTCTTGCATTTCTCTCACTATATTATTTTTTTTCATCCAATTTGCAACTCTTGCAGCCACCATATATAAGAAAACTTTATATAGCACTGACATTACTGCTATTAGTCTATAATTGTTTAACTTTCTATGATTTTTACTGAATGATATTTTGTGCAAATTTATTTAACCTTGTAAACAAATAAAATAAATAAAAAAATTGCACTTGCACAGAAAAATAATCATGGTAATAAAAATGTTTTAATTTTTTTTAAAAAAAATGCGTTTTTCAAGAAAATAGTACACCTAAAGAAAAAAAAAACTTAGTGTGACAACATGTCAATGTGGTGAGATTATTAATAACTTTGACCAAATATTTACTATTATTTATATACATTGGAAAACTATTTTGTCATATTATTAAAATATGCCCATACTATAACAAAACCCTTTTACATACATGGTCACTTAAGCACATTTGTTTCCATAAATTTACTCTGTTTAACCATGTAATCTAATGAGAACTGTTTAAAATAGCATAAGACAATAGTGTTACTGCATATGTGTTTTATTATTTATAGAAGTTACTAGATAATTATTACCTACTTTTGTTTGGCTGTTTATAATTGCTCCATGTTTCGTAAGCATTTCCACTACAACCAAAATGTCCATAATATGCATCATAATAAAGTGGAGACTATATGCCCTTTATATTATTACATGGTACAATAAATAGAAATGATTACCATCAATAAACAATTTAAGAAACTAAAATAAAATTGGTTTACATGTATTGCTAGAAAAGATGATAATAGATGCATGCACTTTTAAAATCTTAAACTGTATCCTAAAAGATTGTAAAAGACCCAAGAAGAGGCTACATGTGAGATGGAATGGAGAATAAATAAACAAGATGACAGTTTGTGGAGAAGAGAGTTTAGGATAAAAAAAAGATTATATTTGAAGAGTCCTTCATATTGCAATGAATGGCGATGCTTAAAACTTAAAATAAAACTATAAACTAAACTACCAAACTCAAAACATAACTGTGTTCTGATATGTTTAAAACATATTATTTTTATTTCCTTTGAAATTTATTTTGAATAATTTGATAAAATGTTTATAATTCATTTTCTTCGGCAATGAATAAATATTAGAAGAATGTTTTCTGGTTGTGCTTTATATCTTTTCCAATTTTTTCTTCTTTTAGCTGTTTTTTATTATGCAAATGACTTTTTTCTGATCTTATCAATTAATAGTGCTCTGTGCTATTGACAGGTCCAGAGAACTATCATACAATACCTCATTCATTTCTTCATTGTTTTGTTCATTGTCCAAATCTTCAGTTCCATATATCTCTTCCTATAAGTCTGTCTACTTAATCCTTTTTTCTTGTTTCCATTTACCTTTCCCTCCAAACTTTTTTTTATTAAACTATTTTTTCTTTTAAGTGTATGTTCAAAATAGTTTGTTTTTTCCTATCTCCAATTTTCTTAAACAGTCTTCTTTTCTCATTTGTTCTTTTCAAAGCTTCTTTTGTGTGTGTGTGTGTGTATGTGCGATTTTATTTATTCAACTAATATTTTCATTCATATTATTATCCACATCTTAAAGGCCTCCCATAAATTTCTATTTTTTTTACTCATTATCTATATTCCATAACGATATAGTTAGATATTAAACACATAGCATTTATTTAATCTTTTTTTAAAATTACTTTTCAAAAAATTATAAAGTATTTTTTTATTTATTAAATGTTTCATTTGTCAGCGTTGTTCTTTTAACTTCATTTTCACTGTTATCATTATCACTCAACTACTTATTCAAGTAGGTAGATCCTTCCTCTAATTTATTCAATACATTATTTAAAATGTAATTGTTTATAAGCTTTTAATAAAAAAATATCAATTCGTTTTTAATATTTATAGTTTTTTTTAAAAAAAAAATAGCAGAAAATAAAAATTCATATAAAACGTGTTGTATTTAATCATTTCATTATAAGTCAATAAATAAATCTCACATTAACAATTAATAGGAATTTTAATATTCAGATTTCTTAAATAATCCTATATAAAATTTCAGAAACAGTTCTTTAACTCTAATCTGGATTTATCTATTATAAACTTGAGTATTCATATACTAGGAGTTTTTTTCTATAATATCCACATTTTTGTAGTTTATGGCCTTCACCAATAAATAGTTTTAGATTTAATGCTAGATCTGAAATGCTTTTCAGCTAATAGTTATTTTAACTTGTTATACTATTAATTTAATCTGCAATTTACCAAAAAAAAAAAAAACCCTCTAGTTTTGAACTGAAAACCAATTGCTTGTATATAAGATCTAATATTAGAGTCTACCTTAATAATTTTGTTTTAAATCAATAATAAAAGTATAAAAATTATATTATTTTACACTAAAACACTATTTTTTGAAGTATCAAGTATAAGATATATAATGTAATAGCCATTATAACATGTAATTAAATTTATATATATATAACATATATGGTTACATAATAACAACAAAAAATAAATAAAAGATATCTTTTGCCCTTTGTTATATGCCCCCACTGTATATACTAATACAAAAAAAATCTCCGTTAATTAAAAACTATTGTAATAACAAAAATAATAAGTATAATGATAATTAACTATTATATATACAGTCTTTCAATCCGCAGAAGTAATCGAAAGTACTTCTGGAATTAAAAGACGGTATGTAATAGTTGCATTTATTATTTTTATTGTTATATATATATAAGTATAAAAATAAATTTTAAATTAGAGTTTAAATATGTTTATTGAATTATTAGCACTAAGTATTCTTTTGATACTTTCGCGTTATATTTATGGTTACTCTGCTGAACAGACCCTTATTTTTGCTGATTTGAATACTATTTGTTCTCAGGTTCATTGCTGGTTTATTGCATATTTATTTTTTTTTGGCAAAGAATCATGCCTCTTTGACTTTACATTTGCAATCATTTTTCTTTTTGCACATTTCTTTAACACAACTTGAAACAAAGCTGTTGATAGCTCCTTTTACGTCTGTAAAAGACCGAGGTATTAGTGGTACTGGATTTTGTCCGTGCCTTTCTATACATTAGAGCATCATTCTTGTTTTAAGGTTTGCATTCACCTAACTGTGATGCTATTAATTTGTCAGCCCTTTACAATGACGAAAACGAACACAGAAATAGCTTTGATTTACGTTGTGTAATGTGCAAATACAGAAAGGATGATCAACACAAAGTCAAAGAGACATTACTCATTGCAAAAAGTGAATATGTAATGAACCAGAGAACAAATAGTATTAAAATCAGCAAAAAAAATGAGTTTTTTAAGCAGAATAACTATGAATATGATGTGAAAGTGTTGAATGTGTACTTGGTGCTAATAATTTTATAAACGAATTTAAATTCTGATTTAATATTTCTTTTTATATTAGTATAAATAATTATGGCAGAGTATCAGGTATATATATATATATATATATATACAAACACCAAAATAACAAAACAAATCATTTTAAAATGTTTTTAAATGGCAACTATATTCATATTGACGCAGGTAAGAAGAGCACTGAACTCTTTGCTGCATAAACACGAAGAAATGTGGACCTAATTTTTATTTAATGAGAAGATAGGATGACTATATCACCAAAAACAATAATTAACATTTTTATATCATTATTCAAAATTTGATGAAAGTAAAAATAAAATGGCATGTGCTGTTTTACTCCATCAATTCTTTTTAGCTTTCTTGTTAGTCGTTCAATTCTGATTTCAAATTTTTATATTGTTTCTGATACTCCATGTATCAAAGGCAGAATGTGTTTTTTTTAATTAAGCTACATTAGTCAAACAACCAATTAGGTTTCACCTTCTTAGTCAACCAAAATTTATTGCATTCACAATAAATTATTTAATTAAAAGAATTTGATGTCTTAGTATTATGACAAGTGAATATAGCAATTTCAATATTTAAGAACTGCTAAAGTTTAGCACGAATAGCAATTGGTTCTAAAATACTAACATCAAATTCCTTATTAATACACTTGTAATACTTACCATGTTGGTGTTGTGAAGTATTAACATATTTTTTTTTCATATATTAAATGCGTTGACCAGGAAGAGAACTTGGGCCAGCTGCTTGGAAGGCAGCTATGCTAACCACCAGGCCACCAATGTCTTTATATTTACTATGGTTTACAAATACCATTATTTTGGGCATGGATGTATTTAAATTTTCTTTATATACTATTTTCTCTGCCTAAATAAATATTGGCAATAATTAACCAAAGTTCTAAAAAAAAGTATCAATCAATAGTATTCTATTCTATTTACAAGTCGAAAGATCACATATGTTACCAATTGATTCATTTCTCCCCATCTTTCTCTTCATTGTCTAGCTTCTTAATTCCACATAACCCTTCCAATCTTTTATATCATCCAGCACTGCCAATCTTTTCCATTCTTTTTTTTTGTTTTCACTTACCACTCTCTCCAAGATGTCTTTCATTCAACCATACTTTGTTCTTAATATATGTCCAATCCAGTTTGTTTTTTTATTTCTAATTTCTTAAGCCAATTTTCTTTTTTCATTTACTCTTTTCAAAACTTTTTCATTTGTTATTTTATTCATTCAACACACATTCCATCCTTTTCCATGACCACATCTTAAAGACTTTCAATCTGTTCCTAATCTTATTATGCAGTGTCCAGTTTCACAACCATACAATAATACCTTCCACACATAACATTAACTACTATTTTCCTTATTTCTCTCTTCAAAGATCAATAAAATAGTTTCTTTCTCTTTGTAAATGCCTCTATTGCTATGCTAATCTTTTTTTAACTTCATCTTCATTTTTTTCATCCTTGCTCAAACAATTATCTAAATATCTACATTTTTTTACCTGATGAACTATATTATCATGGTTTCTACTTGTGCTATTTTTGCATTCCTCCCTATTCATAAACACTTAGTCTTCTCAACATTAATCTTTCTTTCATATTCCATATATACTTATTACAAATTATTCAACATATTCTGATACTTTTCATCCTCAGCTGTAAGAACCATGTCATCTGTAAATCTTATGCATTTTATTATTCTATCTTCAACATTTGCTCATCCACAGTCTAAATAATTATTTAGCATGTTCTATGTAGAATATTAAAAAGAAGAGATGACATTCTGCATCCTTGTCTAATTTTGTTTTTTATATTCACTTCATCAGTATCGTTATTCTCCAGTCTAATTCTTATCATTTACCAACATACATTAATCTTCTCTTTTTCCAAAATACCCCTTTATTTTTAAAGATGGTCATAAGTTTATTCCACATTCTTCTACCAAATGTTTTTTCCAAATTCACAAAACAAATTTTAGTTTACAGTGCCAATATCATTCATTTTTTATAACTTTGGAATAAATTTTAATTTTTTTTTAATGAAAATGTGTTAAATTATCCAAAAAACATATTTTTTTGATATTGATACAATCATATTATTTTGCATGAAATAACAAATTTCTTTCTTTGGACTTTAAACGTAAAACATAAGCATTGACCAAGATAATTGTTCACACGATTAGCCTTTCACTTATACATAGAGAAATCCTAAGAATAGAAGATATTAATTTAAACTTCAGAGGAAGTCAACTACATATAATTTCAGTTAATTTGGTGATTTTCATTTTCAAAACAAAAAATTATGCCAATCTTAAAATTTGACAATAAGTTTTAAAGTTTCAAACATTTTTATACATTCCACATCTCTATATTTAAAAAAAAAATGAAATACTTATTTTTAATTCTCTGGACATAGTGAAGTTTTCCATATCAGGCTATTTTTAGATATCTTTTGTTTCTGCATTTATTATAATTAGGATAATAATTGCTCATAGTATATACTTATTTTCTGAATAAAATTTCCACCCCAAAATCAACTTCAAAATAAGTCATTATTGATTTTTATTATCTCATTCAAGATCACCACTAAGGGCTTCCAGTATAATGAAGCTGATCATATCACTGTTTTCTCAATATCAAGAAGACAACTAAGACAAAAAATAAGAAATGTTGAGGTAGATTTACTGAAAATACAATTACAAATTGGTGATGTGATTTTGAAAACACATCATCTCATTGTAATAGTTATTGCAGAGGGGTAAGCAATGACAAAAATATTTATCACATTAGTAACTTGAGTGACTGAAGATAATAAGGAAAATAAAAAATAATGAGAGGAAGAACAAAAAGAAAAGACATATTGTTATTTGTGTTAAAAGTAACACTTAGTCTCTGGTTATACAATATCATATTTTACTTGACTTTAGGTGATAAATTTTGTTTGAGCATTTATTTTTGGTTACCTACACTTAATTTTGTAACTAAAATCAGTTTTTCACAGAAGCAAAACTCTCCATACAGTAGGACCACTCAGTGCAAACCAGAGTAATAAAATGTATGCAGGAAGGTTTGTGCATAAAAGCCCTATCTAGGGCCTACTCATCCAATATCCCCAGACTAGTTTCTAGCTTATGGCTTTTATCAGTGAGAAGCTTTGGATCTAAGAGCACTGCAATTAGATTGTACAATTTAAAGCAACCTTCCAGCAGCCACCTTTTACTTTTTAGCTAACTATAAAGTTTGAGTCCAAAAATGAAAACACAATAATGTTTTCAAGCTCATCAGCTTGTACAGTTATATAGATATGAACTCAGTTCAGCATCTATACTTTTTGGTGACTTTGGTTTTTTAATGACCATAGCCACCATAATTCTATTGGGAAGGATTGGTATTAAACCATCAAACATAACATGATCACCATTCTATAGGCTTACACAATCTGTTTTTCACAGAGGCAAAAATTCTCCATACAGTGGCACTATGCAATACAAACCAGAGTAATAAAATGGATGCAGAAAGGTTTGTGCATAATATCATCTTGTTCTTACTCATCCAATATCCCCAGTCTAGTTTCTAGCTTGTGGCTTTCATCAGTGAGGAGTCTTGGATCTGAGAGCACTGCACTTAGATCTTAGGATCTAATGTAACTCTTCTGCAGACATCTTTTACTTTTTTAGCTAACTATCAAGCTTCCTGCATCCATTGATTACTCTGGTTTGCACTGGGTGGCGCTACTGCAGGGAGTTTTGCCTCTGTAAAAAACAGATTGTGTAAGCCTAAAAAATGGTGATGATGTGATGTTTGACGGTTTTAAAATTCATTTTATTGCTTATCATTTGTGAATTTTTTCAGTAGCTTACATTCAGTATTAGAAAATGCATGCATATTTATTAAGTGGTATCCACAGTTAAAATAATGATGTAAGAAAGTTTGCATACTGAAAAAGAGTTGTTTTCCTTACTGACCTGTTCAATGAACAATACCCTATTCTAGAAATACTCTAATATTAGATGAAGTATATATTATTTACTCTTCATTTACCAAGTAATTTTTAGTTTTATTAAATAATAAATATTATTGGCTTATGTAGACATATGTAATAAATATGTGCATTTACTTATACTATAAAAAATTTAAAAAACGTGTATGCCTGCAGCACATTCATTAGGGTGGGCTATTTTTTACTTTAGGGCTTTTTTTATAAGTGGGAGACTTGAATTTCTTAAGACAATGTATATGTTCTGATAGTATTACAACTGACATGCTTTAAGCTGATTTAACCATTTTATTAAAAGGTTTTTCCTTATATATAAGGCAGCATTATTATAAACCCATGAAAATATTTAATTTTTCTATTCTATGTATTATTGAAAATCCTAGAAAATATTTGATGTAATATATATATATTCTAATGACATTAATGACTTATAAATAATTTTGTGGCTTTTTTAAATGTAATGCTAAGAATATAAACCTACTCATGGAAGAAAGACTTTCAAATTCATTAAGATAATTTCCCAAGCTAGAATATCAAAAAATCAACTTGTAAAAAAATTCCATTTTTTGTTATATCGAAAGCAATCTATTTTATCAATTAAATATGATTACTTTTATCTGGTCTTTGGTTTGTTATATAGTAATAAGTCAAGTATTAATTCTTGAAAAGACAAACTTTCTATCAGTGGAGAATGTTGTTTCAATGAATGTGTTTGTATTCTTAGTATTACATATTTGATAATCAACAAGATGTCACTGAGATATTATAAAAACAGTACAGTGCATGTGTTAGGATGAAAAATTGCTACTGTTTAAATTACATACTACCTCTGAACTAGCAAATAAAATCAAATGTTACATATTTGATCAACTGTAGAATTATTGTGTTCCCATTAAAATCATTAGGATTTTATCTAAATTAATATCTGAAATGTAAAGTGGCTTGATTAATATAAAAACAAAAATAACAATTTCAACCTTTTCCAGTATCAGTGCTTAAATTATTACTATACCACAAACTGAAGGTCAGATGAAGGTGATTATTTTTCATCTGACAAAATAAATTGCATTGGTATAACAAAAGATGGGTATTGTTTGCAAGTTCATTTAAATGATTCTTTAGAAATCTAGCTTGTGAATTAGTAATGTATTTAAACTTTTTTTGTTCAAGGAATTGGTTTATCTTTTCAACATTTCATATTTGATAAGAGTATGTATATTAAATTAAATGATTGCATAAATTTATAATAATGTAAACATTGGAATAATGCAATAATTTAATGGATTTATAATGATCTTGCTTTACATAACGTGAAATAACTACAATATAATGATCAAATTAGATCAAAGAATATTAATTTCATCTGACACAGTATATTAGCAATGATATTTTTCAAAAGTTTCTTTAGGAGTCAACCTTGTAAATTTTCTATATTGTATGCAGATTTGTTTGATTTGTGAATAGGATTATACATATTTTATGTTCAGAGATACTGATATCAGATAATGGCAAAAATTTATAAACATATTATTAAATTCTGTATATCATATATTTCAAGTTATGTTAGTTGTTACTGTTGTTTTCTCTACATTTATCTCCATCTTTGGTTCTGCATTTTGTTCTTTTGTCGATGTTTTGTTATTGTGTGTTTGAAAGTATTTAAACATTCTTTTAACATTCTATTGCGTGAATGTTGCTTATTCTTTTTTCTTTCATTAAATACTATAATTTTGTTAAAGTTCTTATTAGTTAATGGTTCATTATTTATTGTTAAAGGCTTTGAATTCAGTTTGTATTCAATATTAATAATTCTTTGCAATTTTTTTTCATATTTTATAAAAATAAAAATGAGATTATTTTTTACAAATATTAATTTGTAGATAGGTAAGTTTACGTTTTATATATATATTAAAAATCAAGGAAGTGTTTATTTTATTAATGAATGCAAATTTCTAGCAACGTAAAAAATGTATTGATTATTGTTAAAATAAAGTTATATATTACTAATATTAACTAAATAACAAAATGAAAATAACAATAATAGTTTATTATAATGAAATTAAATAAATGTAATAAACATTATTGTTTATTATCGGAAATTGTAAAGAAAGTTTATCATAAACCCCCACCTTCCTGGGAGTTTACAGTGACTTCTGTTATAATTTCAGATGCGTTAAGCTATGGTTATTTATATTTATTATTATTAATAATATCAAAAACTATCTTTGAACTAAACATTATTCATTATTGTTAATTTAAAAAATTAAGGAAATATCCGTTGAAAATGATAGAATGATTTCTCTTAATCTTGTTTAGATTACTTTTTTAAAAAAAAATATTTTTTTTATTATGTTTAGCTTATTTTATTATATTCATTGTTTATTTATAATTTACTTTAATAAATCGTTTTATTATCTTCCCATAATAAAATAAAGAATAACATGTTAAAAATTATATTATCTATGTTGAAATTTACTCTAGCAAGAGTATTGAATAAGCTTTCATACTCTCTGGTTATTTTGGAATACATGCAGAGGCGTTTTAATAAATCACGCATATTATTAAAATAAATTATTTATACTTATATTTAGCAGAACATAGTTGACCATTATTTCACTTTTCTTTTTGAACCACTGACTGTTTAATATAAATATAAAATAAAACAAATCCATCTTTCATATTTCTGTTATAATGCTTATTCTATTAAAATTAACCTACCTTACAGTTTCGATTGACCAGCAAACTTCTTCAGAGCTGTAAAATACATATAAATACAGGAATACACAAATGTTTTATCATTTAATCAAACAACTTAAAATTATATCTCTTAATAAAGTCACTCTTTTTGTTACATATATAGATATAACATACCATACATATATATGATCATCACTTAAACTATATATGTATAAATTATGCCCCATTTATATACAATACATAAAACATACCACATTCACTATATATATGTAATAAATAGATATTAGTAGATTACATCCATGTAAACAGAGATAAATTTAGCTTTTGTTGTTGCCATTAACCAAAAGACTGTTTCTTATGAAGCTCCTCGTAGACATCTGACGTCACTCTAACTCTGCCAGTTCTTATGCTAAAATATTTGTTTTACAGGTATTGAATAGATTTTTAAACGTTCTGTAAGATGGTGACCTCTTCTGATTTATTTTACAAGTAAAAAATAAAAAAAAGCACATTTAAACCTAAACAAAGAAAGAACATGAGTTTTGATTGGTTCTTAGCATGCTCTCAGCCGAAAAAGACATTCTGATTGGCTGGAAAAACCGCCTGATCAAAGAAAATAAAGAAAAACGCTGAGATTTTCATTTCGAACATGATATAAATTATTATATTTATGGAAATTACAAATTATTTTCAGAGAGAATAATAAAAAAACAAAATTATTTTCGAAAAATATTGAAGATTTTAGTAAAAATATTAAAGAAATATTTAAAAGAAATATTTACTTTTCTATAACGTAAAAGTCGACCTTTTTGTTTATATTACAGCTTTTATGTTGCGAAATTGAATATTTTAGAATAAATAAATAGCAATTTATTTTTGAAAGAACTTTCATTCTCTTCATAACCTGAAAAATTAGTAATATACTTTTTATAAACGTATCTGAGTTGAATTTAATATTATAGGGGAATATGTTTTAACAATAGGCTTTGTCTTCAGTTTGTGAGTTGGCCAATTAAAAGATTTGATTTTTACCTCATACAGCCAATAATATAATTAGCGGTTAAAAGGTTAAACTATTTATTACTACTATTTATAATTCTCCTGAAGTCAAACAACTTTTCTCCATTAACCTATAATAGCTCTATTGTTAAGTTTTTTTTATCTAAATGACAAACTATTTGTGTATTCATGTGTTTAGATATAATTTATAGCTCTGAATAAGATTACAGGTGAATCAAAATTGTAAGAATGTTCAATTAAGCATTATAACATTTATATAAAAAATGGATTTATTTAATTTCTTATAAATATTATATGCTTATAAATTAAGTTAGCTTATAACCTTGCCCACAAAGCTGAACATATATTAACACTCCAACCTCTTCTTAACTGCATTATCCAAAAATTTAAATTCTGGTATTTAGAGTTCAACTAATTTGACTTTCTAATGGAAAACTAAATTGGAAGTATTACAAACCTGTAGCTTCTTAGCTAAAAAATGGTTTATCCCAATATGGACTCAGCTTAATCATTCTTCCACAAAGAGGAATAATTACTACCCAACACTTTTTCTTTAAATACTCATCACTTCAAATATTCCAAACCCTCACTACATCAATCACTAAGTCCCAATCAGCCTAATTCATTATCTTCATTAACACCTTAAAGAGAGGGTGCTTTACAAATATTATTCTATTCACTCCTTGGCTACTTAAATGTCATTTCTGTTTCAACTCAACCTCAAACAAGTCCAATGACATTAGTACACAAAATAAAATTAAAAATCAAACCCTCACACCTCCAGATATATATGCAGCCACATGTAGATTAATAATCTTTCCTATTCCCATGGTAATCACTAGTCATTAATATTTATGATTTTTGCTGTAATACCTGATACTTTTGATTAATTAAATAATTTCCTCATGTAAAAATTAATATATAACAACCACCCAAATGAGTATTAACTCATTAAACCATTTTAAATGTAATGGCACATTTCATGTTCTAATTAATTGTCCACCATTTGTACATAACTCCTTTTGAAAGTAATTCTAATAATAAATAAATATTTATATTTATACAGATATTCATTATTAATTCCCTTGAGTCCAAGTAATGTACAGCGTATATATATATATATATATATATGTGTGTGTGTGTGTAATAGGTTCTATACACCAAAACTAATATAAACAATGTAACCATATACTTCATTAATAAAGATTACACTAAAAGTAAATTGTGTTATACTTTTATTAAGAAATTTTAAATAAACTGGAAAAATCTTATTCAGTAACAGTTCGTTCTCAAAAAAAATCATTTTAATAATCTTGTTTGATGGAAAAGTTGAGAATGATGGTGTGGAAAATATAGATTACTTGAGTTTCAGTAATCCATTCAATACAATCAAACTTTTCATTATAAATTAGTTATTTGAATTCATCAAAATCATTATCTTGTTTAAATTTGGAAGATTTAATTACCCTCCGTTGTGTAGATGAACTAAAAAGAAATTACATCCAACCACTTTCCCCATCATACTACAATTTCTGCTCTTTTGTCTAGAATCCCATTCTGAAACATTTCAGAATTCATAGAATATCATCTAAAGTAAGTTGTGACATTTTGATGATTAGGACATTTAATCCTATTAAGTTGTGCAGAGGAACTAAGAATAAATTGCCAACAGCTACATTCACCATCTCAAATTTATGCAAAATTTCAATTTCTACTTTTTGTTTAGAGTCACATTTTGAAACATTTCAGAATCATCAAGTGGCATAAAAATGAAGGTGCAAAATTTTGAGTCAAAACTATTACTTTTGGCAATATAAGCAATTTTAGTATATATATTAAACATGATTATGTATGTTGATTATTTAGTTCTATCTTCTTATAGACTTCTCTATATATTTTTAAATCTTTTTTCCTTACATTTTTTAATCATTTATTTTTCTTGTTTTATTTTTCAAATGGTTGTATTGTGAAGTAAAATGTTATATTCATATTTTTTATACATTTATGATCACTTTGGGGTAGACTTGGTTAAAAAATTTTTTATAACATAACATTTTTTTCTATTTTTATTTTTATCATCTTTTCATATATTCAATAGTCTATTTTTTGTGTGTGTTAGTGTTATCCTTTTCTATTGATTCTTGAAAAATAAAAAAATATTTTACTTATGTATTTACTCTTTTATAACTATTTTTTTAAGAATTTTATTTTTTATATTTTTTGCACAAACACTGTTTTATTTATTATGTTTGCCATTTTCTTGTATATTTATTAAATGGATTATGTCCTGTACATGAGGAGTCAGATTGACCTTAGGTCAATTTTGGTAATGTTGGTGACAATAATCTCAGTCTCAGCATGGCTTTTGAGAATTCCATCATTGGATTTTCAATTGGATGGATAGTTGAAGAGTTGGAGTGTGGAGTGGATTGAAGCCTGTCCATTAAAGTATGAAGATTGGATATATATATATATATATATATATATCCAATCTTCATATTTATATATATATATATATATATATATATATATATATGAGCACTTATAGCATATATGTGTAGAGATAGTAATCTGGTCCAACTGATGATTGCTGGTTTAGCATGAAATACATATATTGGTGATTATTTATCTTTTCAACATATATGTGTTCAAGCGTATTAGTGTTATGAGATAGAATGGAGAGTGGTGGGTCATGTGAAAGTCTGTGCTCATATACCCTATATATTACATATATAGACACAGATATATAATAAGCCTGTGTTTCAGTTTTTACAATGTTATTGTATATAAAATCATTATTATTTTGTGCTTTAAATATTTTATGATTTAATTTGGCTTTTACTTAGTAATCTAATAGGGTAATGAAGTTTACTTTGACTTCATCTGCTTTGGTACTTTGATTCATTTTAGGGTTTATATAAAGTATTAAAACAGCCTTTATATAAACTAGTACGAGGCAAAGGTCTTTTCTAACATCTTACAAAAAATATTAAATGAGAAATCATTACTCCCTAAGCTCAACAACTTCTATGTGGTGAGAGTTGTAGATTTTCTTGTTTGTTTACTCTTCTTCTAAAAATAGCTAGATATCCATTTATAAATTAGATTGATAGATAGTTTGGCTATGAGTTATGATTTGAAAAAAAAATTAAACTTGCTGTTATTATAAAAAGTTTCCATGTTTACTTGATGCAAATTTGAACTTCATGTTATATAGGTAATGGGGGAACTCATTAATGGTGCATCATAGCAAGTGTCATAGTAACAATAGTATGCCATACACTAGCAAAATATAACAAAACAGTTTAGGGAGAGTGATTAATACAATAAAATAGTAATGATGTGATATTTTGGAGGAAATTTAAAAATAAATATAGCCTATTGAAAAAATATATTATAGTTCTGTCCTATGTAACAACAATTATGAAACAGCTAAGATAATAGTAAAAAATAAAACTAGCATTGTTACTCAGAAAAAGGGACAAAATATTATGACAGCCATCAATACCACATTCAAATTTATAAAAATGAACTAATTCAAGTATTATAAGTAAAACTAATGCACCAAATAAATTATATTTAATTCACAAATATATGATAATGTCAGAATTCTAGAGATATTTCATAGATTTGTAATTATAGTAATAATTATAACTCAGAGTGCATTAATTATTTAAGTTAAATCAATGGGTGAAAAAATTTATATTTATTGGAACTATTAATATCTGGCTATTAGAATATGTTTTAGTAGATTAATGATTAAAAGTTCATATTTGCTGCCTAATTGTGTGTGTGTATGCTCACAAGGAATAATAAATTAACCATTTTACAAGTTAAGGATGAGGGTCATTGATTGCATATAATCACAGCTTTATTATGTCATCTATTACTTATTTTATTTATGGTAGAATAGCCAAATATACAATTTAATGTATCTAAAAAATTTCTAGAAAATAGATAATAACAGCTGGAATTAATTTGTCAAAGCCATACTGCACATTTTATTACTTGAATGTTCTATAATATGTTACTGTAAAAGTGTACAAAATATAGAGTTAAAAAAAAGAAAATAATTAATATGTTAGAGAATTAATTTAGAAACATGGACAACTGAAGTTTATACAATTTTAATTAAAGAAACATCAAAAAACAAGGTAATTGAAATCAAATTAGAATTGACAAGTGTTTTATTAGTGTTGGGAAAAGAAACTGATGATTTATGGATTCAAATGAGTTGTGATGTAAGGCAAATTCTATCTAATCATAAACTAGCTCAAATCCCTAAGTGTGTTAGTAAATATATGTCATCTGTTTAATGGCATGATAAATCATTCTTGACTTATTTATGTTTAAAATTGGCTGGATTAGTGGAGGGCTTCTGATTCTTTGTAACCCCATTTTCAATTAAGTTAACCTAAGCTTTTTTATTCTGGCAACTTTGATCAACTTGGACCCCATAAATCTTTGAACTTACCTTATCCTTCGTAGACTTCTTGGCTTTTCTTTCTATTGGGAATTATCCCCAGAAGAAGTTTCAAGTAATTTTTGGAAGTAGCAGTAACGATTCAACTTGACATATTATTTAGAAACATTGGGGGAAATATTACTATAGAAAACTGATTGAACATAATATTTTGGAATTATTTTAAATTTCAACATGAAAGCACATAATTACCATGTGATTACACATAATGTTAATGACAGTGCCAAACTTTTAATATAGTAGAGCCATGAAGAGCAAGCCTTCATAATCAATGGATGCAGGAGCATTTGTGTATGAAATTCCTACACATCCAACAACCCTAGACTAGTTTCTACTTTGTGGCTTTTATCAGCGAGGAGCTTTGAATTTGACAGCACTGCACCTATATTGTACAATTTAATGAAACTCTCCAGTGGCCACCTTTTATGTATTTGGTTAACTATAGAGCTAAGAACTCAATATGAGTATAATGATTTCAATTCAAGCTCATTTTTTTGTATAGTCATATATATATATGAATTCAGTTCAGCATGTATATATTTCAATTCAAGCTCATTTTTTTGTATAGTCATATATATATATGAATTCAGTTCAGCATGTATATATTTTTGTTTCTGTGGTTTTTCGAAAAACCCAATCCCCATAATTCAATAAACAGAATAAATATAAAACCATCAAAACATCACAGGATCATTATTTCATATGCTTACACATATTTATATGCTTAAACATCATGTGATGTGTTGATGGTTTTATACCTAGCCTGTCCATAGGATTATGGTTACTGCAAAAAGATTAAAATAAATAAGCAGGTTAACTAAGTTCAGATCTATATGACTATATAAGTGAATGAGGTTGAGCTGGATATAGTACGGTATTTCCATTCTTGACTCTTAGCTTTAATATTAACCAAATATGTAAAAGGGTGTCTTCTGGAGGGTTCCATTAGATCCTAAGATCTAGGTGTACTCAAATTCAAGTTGTCTTACTGTTGAAAGCCACAAGCTAGAAATTAGTCTGGGGATGTTGGATGAATAGGCAATAGATAGGGATTTTATGCACACATCTTCCTGCTTCCATTGATCTATATATTGGGAGTGTGATACTTTTTTACTGCATATATAAGTAAAGGAAATGGTGACTATGTGATGATTTGATGGTTTTATTCTTATCCTGCTCATAGAAGTATGGTGACTATGGTTTTTGAAACATCAAAGACACCAAAATGTATAGATAATGAACTGAATTTCAGATCTATATGAATATACAAGTTAATGAGCTTGGGTTGAAAACCTTAGGTCTTTTCATCTTGAGTTTCTAGTTTTATAATTAACAAAATAGATAAAAGGTGGCTGTTAGTGTGTGGCATTATCCAAAGTTCTAGTTACAGTGCTCTAAAAGAATCCAAGGTGCATCACTGAGGAAAGCCACAAGCTAGAAACAAGTCTACATTTGTTGAATGATTAGACACTAAAAAAGGCTTTTATGCATTAATATTCCTGCATCCATTGATTGTAAATGCTTGCATTTTATGGCTCTACTATATGGAGAGTCTCATAGTAAATATAGTTCTTGCTTTTTGAGCTAGGTTAGAACATAGTTGTGAGTTAAATAGATGTAGAGGTTATGCTCATGTTTGGATGTCTAGCTGATAATCCTGCATGATACAAAGATATCACCTTGTATGTTCCTGCACTAAATTTCATTTTATTTTTTTTTATTAAAAACTGAGTTCATATTCTGCCTGTAGACTAAGGCTATTATATGGCCAGAGCATGATGAAGGTCAGCATGTCTATTATTTCAGCATTATTTTTTTATTATAATCGATTAACCCTTTGGTATTTGCATCCAAAGTTTTGTATTGTATTTCTGCTCTATGTTTGCAAATGGCTAGATAAATAGCCTGTCTATAGTGAACCACTTTTAAATCCAGTCACAAGGTTGTGTGTTGATTTTTGATTGCTTTTGTCATTTGATGATTACTTTTCTTTAATGCTGGATATGCTTATTGTTAGTTTTATTTTTTGCTGATCTCTTATGTTTATTTTATTTCTTGTCAAAGGGAATGATGTGATTTTCCATCTCTCATATTACCTCCAGACAATCCTATTATTTTTTGTATCATTACAATATATATATATATATATATGAAAAACAAAAATTTAATATATGTAAAAACCTGCTATCGCTTGTATTAATGATCAATAGATGGAGCTTTACCAAGACCTCCAAACAAGCGTATTTGTTTACATAAATGTCAGAGTCAATATTCACTGTCTCTTTCATTTTGCTCCACCCTCAGATCAGCTGATTTCAAGCTGATTTGCTCTCATCAGTGAAGGGATAGGAGTTAGAAACTAGACCTAAATATTAACTCCAAGCGCTTATGCAAAACGTTTCTATCAGTTTGCAAGCATGAATTTTTTAGACACCTAAATGTCTTCAAACTCAGCCTATCAAACTAGATAGCTATGTGGGTCTGATATCAGTTCAGTTTCTCCACATAATCAAAGCTTCTGCAATCTATATCATTGCAAGAAAACTTTAAAGGTACATTTATGAAAAACAAAACAAGTTTTATATACGTAAAAACCTGCTATCGCTTGTATTAATGATCAATAGATGGAGCTTTACCAAGACCTCCAAACAAGCATATTTGTTTACATATATATATATACACACACACAATTGATATTTAATATGAATGCATGACAATTTATTGTACTCTTCTTAAAGATTTGTATGTAAAAATAGTTATTTGTTTGGAAAAAGAACATTGCTTAGAAAAGGGGTATTGAATAATTTATTAAATGATACAAATAAAATTTTTGATGGAAAGACAATTCCTGGAGTAGTGTATATTCTCCATTGTTTCTGTAAGAATATATATATATATTAGTCATAGTAGTTTGATCTTAAATGAAAGAATAAGTGTACATAATACTAGGGTTTGAAATAACTATTTCACTTCTGTTTTACATGTAAGCCACACTTTTAGTTTTATGAGGATAAGTCTTTTTTGAAAAAAAATTAAAAATAAGATATAAAAAATCTTATAATTCTAAAACAATTAACTTAATTTAAAAGTTTTTTAAATATTAATGGTGTGTGAAATGTAAGTAGAATTATGGGTAATATTTAGTATAAATTTGTTATCTTTTAGTGCTTTAGAATTGAGAGTCTGCTTGTTGCAATAAACCATTGGTTATGTTTTAGGATTTATTTTCTTTTGCTAGTCTGGTTTAGTTGTGAGTTTAAGATAATTTATTTACTAGTTTAGCTTTAGACTTCCTATGTTTATATTATATTCTGTATATATAACAGTTGATTTATTAAATTCTTAAAAAAAGATTATTAATCTATAATAATTTTTTACTTCATCAGATGTGCAAATGAAAATTATCATTAATGTTTAGTTTTTGGAAGAAATTATTTAGCAATAAATTCTGATGTAAATCAATCCTTTGGTTGAAATATTAAAAGCAACTGTGTAGAAAAGGAATTGTGTTTTGCTTATATATATTATAATGGACAGTAAAAAAATCAGTATCCAACACCAGAGGGTGAAACTAAATTTATAGTCTAGAGTGCTGTGCAAAAGATGTCATATTAGAGTTTGCAGGTAAAGATCTTCAGTATAGATGCCTAAACTGTCACAAACCATTACTAAAAAATAGCTACAATTGTCTCTTGATCACATACAATAGATGTTTTAGAAATATCACTTGGCAGAGGAGATAACAAACAAAACAATATTTATCAATAATTCAACATAATATAGTTTAAATACAGATTGAAATTGCCGTTTTATGTTGGCATTTATTGCATTTGACATCAGACAGCCTTTAAGTATTAATATTACTTTTTATTAATAATTTAGTAGCATCTCTGAAGTCTATTACTAAGTAACTCTATTATTTATCTGATTTAGTTAAGTATGTGGCAGCTAAGCTAGTATGAGTACACATATATATTTCACTTTTTGATTAAAGAACAAGCAGTAATAATGCAGTTTAAATTAATTATTAATGATTACAATGGACACATCATTACAAAATCAGATCTATGCAATATGCATTTGATTCCTACTCTATGTTAAAACATACAAAATCATGATAAATATCTTTTACTCACCTGAAGCACAAAGTAAAATAAAATTCATAGGGAGAAATGTCCTGGAGAAAAATCAAATCATCTGTGAGTACCTTAGAATTCAAGGGCAGACAACATATATATATATATATATGTCATATACTATACCTATATATATATATATATATATATAAGGTTAGTATATGACATACACATATATACCAAACATTAATATTAGACATGTATGTAAAACTAACAAATTAAATGGTAAATTGTCTTAATATTTTAAGCACACTAAAATCAATTTATCAAACTATTTAAATATCTATGTATACACCACGTTACACCCACATATCTTCACTTACATTACTTTGAAATACATTGCTCAAGTGACTCTTTGAATAGCTTCAAAAAGATAACTTTTTTAAAAAACTATTAAAAAAACTAAATTTTGTTTATATTCTTTTAGAACAGATTTAAGAATGAGTTGACACTTATTTAAACTAAATATTGAATATTTAAATTAAATTTTGATTATTAAAATCATCTCCATTATTTGAAATTATTTAGGAGAGAAAATAAAATTTAACAAACAAAAGTGATTTTTTGATCTTGAATAATTAAATGCTAGGTAACAAGCATTTTGAAATTTTATTACATTTTTCATAAAATAAATAAACTGATTATCTTAAATGTAACTTATGGTCGAGAGGAGATTGTTTATTTTAGCTGCTATTTGATAGTGTGCACAGCATTGGAGGGTATAATATTCTGATAGTTATAAGCTCCATTCGGGAGTAAACTTTATTAGTAGGTTCTAGCTGCACATGCTTATTAGTTCAATTTCTGGTAGAGGTCTTTTGTAGTTCATGATGGGAACAAATGATTCTGGTAAATGAAGAGCACCCAAACAGAGATCAAAGAATAAAATTATTTTTTCAGTCAGCCCTTTTATATCTTACCAAATTTACAAAACAGCTTCTTTTTTTTAATTAAAGAAGTAAATAATTATTTTTAATTTCTCCAAGTGAATAAAGCAGCACTATTATAGATAACACTAGCTATCATAATACTTAAAATATGTTTAATTGACATTTTATAATATTTCCAAAACATGAAACATAGCTCTAAAGAAATCAGTTACCAAGATCAAGATAAACTATTTTATCAATCTTCATTCTTAAAAGTTTTTAAAAAGAATTTTATTTCATTAAAATAAATTAGTTTTTTTTACCTTTTTAAAACTAAATTTAAAATTGACTCAGTTTTATTATAAGCATGGATCTGTATCAATGTGTGGTGGTACCTAGAGTAAAATCTAAATTTTATAAAAAAATATAAATTTAGTTTCTGAAACCTGAATTTTAAGTTACAATTCCCAAAAACTTTTATTTCTTTATATATAAATTATAAATTAAGATAATAATTATCTATCTCAATATATATATATATATATATATATATATAGATATATATATTATTATATATATATATATATATATATATATAATTACCAAGAAACCAAGTCATACATCACATGACTTAATTTAATAAGCTTGTATGACCAATGTTATTTAATGAGTGTGAATAGCTCTTAACAAGCTTTTCTAAAAATCCCTATCTCTAGGCCAGTTTCTAGCTGTTGGCTGTCATTAGTGAGGTGCTAGGATATTTACACATTAGATCTAAAATTACCAACTTCAAGACCAGCATTTATTTCATAGTTAACTTTGAAATAAAAAATCTGAATATTTCAGACTTCGCTATCTAACTTAAATAGCCATATGGGACTGAACTAATTTAAGATACATCATAATCCCATATGACTATTTAAGTTAGATAACTGGATTTTCTACTTAATAATTATATATTAGATAAATGTGGGTCTTGAGCTTGTATTTTTAGATGTAATGTCTGAATATCCTAGTGCCTCACTGATGACAGTGAACAGCTAGAAACTTGTCTAGAGAGAGATATTTCAAAATGTCTGTTAAGAGCTATTCACACTCATTATGTATATATATACACACTCGTCGTATATATATATATATATATATATATATATATATATATATATATATATATATATATATATACGTAATTAATGCAAATTAAGATATTATACCCACATAAACCAGAGATAACTTTTCTTTGATGTTGCCAGAAACATCAATCAAACCACTAAACAATATGTTATCACCATTCTTTATGCTTTGACAAGTTGATAACACAGAGTCAAAACTCTCCATACAGTAGCAGGGCAAGACATAGTAACCAATAGATCCTAAAACATTATTGCTACCATTGAGTACTTTGGCTTGCACTGAGTGGCTGTATGGAGTGTATTGCCTCTGTAAAACATCAATTATTAATTGACAGTCCTGATGCTGCACAAATTTTCTCAATTATTAATAGCACTTTTAAGTTTAACAAGCTATCATAGGTTAATAGTGAAAAATTATTGATCTCATAATTGCCAATTAGAAGTGATGCTTACCTAGAAACATTAAAGGTAATGTAGAAGTGTCATTATACATTAATAGAGAGAATTTGTTTAGCCTCAGGATTATCAATTAGTAATAGATTCATTCTCACTGACATCATAGAAAAATTGTCTCTGATTATTTATATAGATTTTTTAATTTCCATTGATTACATTATATTAAATACATGAAAATATGCTACATCTAATTACATGATTTCAATTATATGCTACCTAAAGTGAAATGTAAATATATCAATCAAAAACATTAAAATTCACAAATTTTAATTTTAAATAGCCATTTATTCTTATTTGAGCTATGTCCATACACATTGCATATTATAATAAAATATTTTCAATTTATGTTACAATAACATTTATTTTAATCTACTTTTATGTTTTTCTGAATTTGATGTACAGTATTTTGCTTATTAAAATATTTTCCAAAAATAAAAGTTTTACAAGATTTCAGAATATTTATTAAACATTAACATAATTAGGAAGATAGTAATTTTTTGAAAGGAGACAAATCTATTTTTCTGCTAGAGAGAAAAAGTTACTGAAAAAAAGATACTGTTCATTTTACTAATTACTTGTTTTTAAAAATAAACATTTTTTTATTCTTATTACTTAAATACGTGCATGAGTGATGAATATCTGTTCCATTTATTATTGTTAATTATATTATTATTATTAAATTAAAATTTTCTTTATATTATAATTTTGATTTATATATAAATATAAAACACATCTGTATATTTTATACTAATCATTGTTTATCAACAAATGATAAGCTATTAAACATTATTTCTTTGAACACAAGAAATCTTGGAACAAAATATAGCATGGGGTGTTGTTTCATTATATACACATATTGTAACAGGACTGTTGTGTATAACACAATAGCATAGTGGGTGCACACAAATATATATTGGAAGGAAAAGCAGAAATTAACACACACAAAAATTTTAGTAGATATTTTCTACATTTCCTGGAATAATAAATAAGTAAAAAGTTAAATAATTCTGAATTTAAAATAAAACTTCATTATAAAATAAATAGTTAAAAATGCCTAAATAACTATTAATATTGTATTCTGATTTTGAATTTAAAAACATTTATTTTTGAAATCTTTTAATTAATGCTTTCATGCATTTCTTTATTTTTAAAAAAATAATCTTTGTTTTAAGATTGTACTGATAATGATAAACTTTCAGTTGCTTTTGAAAGGATTGATGATCTGTTTGAAATAATAAGAAAACACAACACTGTTTTTAATTAAATGTGTTTTTATCACCCCAACCCAAAACTATAAAAGGGTTGGATATTTTTGAGTTTTGTTAATACTTTTTGTTGCAGTTGGCTAGTTTGTTGGTAAATGTAGCAGAGAGCTGGCCAGAAGAGATGCCTAGCAGAATTATATAGAAAATTACCATGAGATGTAAGAATTCAAGAAAACAGCTGCTCTATAGTTCAATGGTGGATTTTGAAATCACTTAGGAAAATGAGTCACTTCCATTGTTAAAATTTATAGCTACAAATGTCTTTTGAAAAACAGCTTGCCTGTCTAAAATCTATCAAATTCTAGACTGTTCACTGATATGAATTATATCAAATCCTAGACAGAAAGGAACACATTGAATGCCAACAAACCTGATTATGCTTTTCCCAATGCTAACAATTACATGGATTATACTTATATTGATGATAATCAACAAAACCAAGTCACCAAGAAGAGCTTGATGAAGAAGTAATTATACATATGCTTCTGTGTCTACATGCAGAGAAGCTCAAATAAATTTATACATATACAGCTGATGGTGAGTAGCATTGTATATAATAATGAAATTTTAAATACTTTGCTTAGTAAAAATGACATTTTAAAGAACAAGTAAATAATTTTACTTAAATTAAATATCTAAATATGATGATTTAATTGATTGACACTGTTACATTTGTTTTTTCAACAGAATAAGTAAAAATATTTAAAATCTATACATTTAAAGTATTCATTCAACAATAAACCAGTCAAAATTGACTTTGACTTATTTTTTAAAGAAAATAAAAAATAAATATATATATATTTAATATCTGACTATCTTTTTAATATACACATGTATACTCTTGTTGTATTTCAATCAAGGAATTAATTATGACAAATATAATATTATTAGTGTGAGAAGTTACAATATATAAAGGTCAATGTGCACAACATATATGTTAAATCAATAATTAATTACGTGTTATAAAAATAATGTCATTTATTATTTGGAAAAATTTAAATATCTTCTGTTAATAAATTAATAAAATGCATGTCTGTGCACATTTATATATGTGTGTTTAAGTAAACCAAGCTATAAAGTATTTTATATCATTTAAATGTGATAAGTGAAAAGCTTTATTTTATAACAAGTCAAATATATACCTGTTAATCATTTATTGTATTTTTTTTATAACTTAAACATTTTATAATTATGTTATGTCATTTGAAATGTATTCATTGTATATGATAAAATGTGCATCTATGTGCTTATCTATATATGTTTTATTAATCATGCAAAATCAATCCAATAATTTGAATTTTGTATAGTAATCAAAATCAGAAGACTTAGATATATATATCCATATTATAAAGACCTTTTTTGTTAATTGTTATTAATAAACTTGTATTCAATTGTTAAAATTATTCCAGTGAACTTAATTCTCTTGGCCACAATACAATAATACAGCTTATGTTCTATGAGCTAGATTCATGCATAATGGTCTGACATATGAAATGAGATGTATAAGTGTTTATGGGCATTCAATTAACACAGGTTCTGTTTTGGTGCAAAGAGCATACTCTTTAAAGCCCCTGCACTACATTTTATTTTAGTTTAGTCTTAGAAATTAAGTTTATAGTTGGACAATACATTAATGGTAGTAAGTGGCCAGAGCATTGAAGCTGACCAGCATGTTTTAATATCCCAGCATTATTGTTTTTGATTATTATGTATTCTGATCAATGAACACTCAGTTTGGGCATCCAAATTATGTTCAAATAAATGTCCCAAGCTGGCAAAGGCTCAATAATTAGCCTGGTCTATAGTAGATTCATTTCAAATCCAGTCACAAGATTGACTGTTGGTTTATTTTTGATTGCTAATCATTCATGATGATGAATGGTTATTTTTTTGAGTATTACTTATATTATTGGGTAGTCTTGGTGAATTTATAATTAGCTGTGCTGATCTTTCAGAGTGATCTATTATGCTCATTCCTTTTGAGATTAAATTTTATATTTTATTTCTTGAGGATAAACAAATATTTCCTCAAATCCCTGATAGCTTAAACCCTGATTTTCCATAGAGTTAGAAATACCTAACCAACATTGGCTGTGGATGTTTATATATTGCTATACATCACCTCAGATAATGACCCTTTTTTCCATAGTATTACAATATATAAAAAAGGTGTCACCACAATCCGAGTTCTCTAATTAAACTTTATTGTACTTTTTGATACAACAGATATTATTTACTAATAATTGTTAATCTCTAGCTCTGTAGTAAAAATAACTGTTGTCATTCGACAATCCAATTTATTACAAACATAAAAAAATTGATTAAGCACAATGTCACCTGCTTCTGTTTGTCAAATTACTTACATATTATTTTCATATTTTTGAAACAAAAAATGATTTATTAATATTGATTCTCTTTGTGACCAAATAATTTTAATCTTGTCTGGAATTGATAAAATTTCCGTAGTATTTCAAATTACTTGTCAATATAGATTTCTAAAGTCATGAGGAATAATATTTAAGAATTCATTAGATTGATATTATAAATAAAAAATATTCTTTGATTCCTGTTTTTCTGGTAAAAGTAAGTGATGTAATAATTAAACTAATTGATTCTATTTAGTTTTGAAATATATGTAGTTAGGTTGTGTTTAAGTAAAATTATTTCATAATGTAAACTGTGCAACCTAAAATATCTAAATTTAAAATTCAAAATAATAGAAGTATAAAATAGTTTTTAGTGTCATCTAATTTGTTATTCTTTAAATAGGGTTGCCATGTGTAGATATGCAGATTGTGACCCACACAGAAAAGTTTGGAGCCAAATCCTGATGATTAATAAAATTTATAAATAAAGGAAAGTTCTAAATCACTCTATTGTGAAAAACATGATTTGATTGTAATTTTTTTTAAATTTAAATACAAAGATAATAGCTATTTTCTTAGTTGTGTGACCTTTGCTAGAAGTGTCCTACTTATACCCCCTACCATTGCATTAAACTTAACAATCCAGCACTATGTTGTTGCGATAATTATTAAAATTTATATGGAAATGAAAATGTTTACATTTTCAAATCACTTTTATTTAAATATCCCAATTTATATAAAAAAGAGACACATTCAGTATTAATAATTTATTTTAAATTAAATTTATCTAAAAAATATTGCCACATGTCAAGCGTTGTTAGCCGAGAGGTCATTGCACCGACCTTGCAAGCAAATAGTTGGTTGCTGATGGGTTTCAATCAAGGAATTAATTATGAAAAATATAATATTATTAGTGTGAGAAGTTACAATATATAAAGGTCAATGTGAACAACATATATGTTAAATCAATAATTAATTATGTGTTATAAAAAATAATGCCAATTATTATTTGGACAAATTTAAATATCTTCTGTTAATAAATTAATAAAATGCATGTCTGTGCACATTTATATATGTGTGTTTAAGTAAACCAAATTATAGAGTATTTTATATCATTTAAATGTGATAAATTATATTTAATTTATAAAGCACAAACACTATTTGAAATTAAACTGATTGGTTAATAAATGCGAGAGGTTTGCAGTCTCTCAGTTTAATTTTAAATGTGATAAGTAAAAAACTTTATTTTAGTACAAGTCAAATATATACCTGTTAATCATTTACTGTTTTTTTATAATTTAAAAATTTTATAATTATATTATGTCAATTGAAATGTATTTATTGTATAGGATAAAATGTGCATCTATGTGCTTACCTATATATGTGTTTTATTAGTCATGCAAAATCAATTTAATAATTTGAATTTTGTATAATAATCAAAATCAGAAAACTTAGATGTGTAACCATATTATAAAGACCTTTTTTGTTGTTATTGACTTTTGCACTGGTAATTAATTTTATTGGCCGAGTAAGGTAAAACTCTAAACTTTTAATTGGTCAACTCACAAACTCAAATGTCAAAATACATTCATTTTTTAATATTATATTCACTTTAGTTTCATTTGTAAAAAGTATATTAATAATTTGTCAGGTTATGAAAGTGAACGAAAGTTTTTTCAAAAATAAATTTTTATTTATAATTATAAAAATATTCGATAGCAGAAATCTTAAAATGATCGTCACTCACCTACCAAAACATTTTGGTGACATCAGTGATTACTTTCCCAATTTTACATTGCAAAAAAAATAAATAACTTTTGCTAAAGTCTTAACTATTTTTCTAAAATAATTTTATTTTTAGCATATTTTATCAAAATAATTTGTAATATGTCAAAAAATACTTTTAAAATGGTCTAAAACATTTGTTTATCACTTTCAAAATGTAAGAAAAGAAATCATAATGCTTAGTTATTGACAATCCATTTTCTTTGTTGTTGAAAGGTAACAGCCAATCAGAATCAAGAAAGAACCACCTTCTTCCTTTGTTATATCTTAAATAGCAGTTTTATTGATTTTTTTACTTGTAAAATAATTCAAGAGGGGGATGATAAAATCTTTACTGTAGCTTTAAAAATGATCAAAATGGATGATTGAAAGCGAATTCTCGAGTTAACTTGAATTTAGCCTTTTATCGTTTAATAAACTTGTATTCAATTGTTAAAATTATTCCAGTGAACTTAATTCTCTTGGTCACAATACAATAATACAGCTTATGTTCTATGAGTTAAATTCATGCATAAATTCTAATATATGAAATGAGATATATAATAGTGTTTATGGACATACAGTTAACACAGGTCCTGTTTTGGTGCAAAGAATATATTCTTTAAAGCCCCTGCACTACATTTTATTTTAATTTGGTCTTAGAAATTAAGTTTATAGTTGGCCAGTACATTAATGGTAGTAAGTGGACAGAGCATTGAAGCTGACCAGCATGTTTTAATATCCCAGCATTATTGTTTTTGATTATTATGTATTCTGATCAATGAACACTTAGTTTGGACATCCAAATTATGTTCAAATAAATATCCCAAGCTGGAAAAGGCTCAATAATTAGCATGGGCTACAGTAGAACTCATTTTAAATCCAGTCACAAGATTGACTAGTTAATTTTTGATTGCTAATCATTCATGATGATGAATGGTTATTTCTTTTGAGTATTACTTATATTATTGGGTAGTGTTGGTGAACTTAAAATTAGCTATGCTGCTTTCTCAGAGTGATCTATCATGCTCATCCCTTTTGATAATAAATTTTATATTTTATTTCTTGAGAATAAACAAACCTTTCCTCAGATCCCTGATAGTTTAAATCCTGAATTTTCCATAAAGCTAGAAATGCCTACCTAACTTGGGCTGTAGATGTTCATATATTGGTGCCCATGACCTCAAATAATGACCCTTATTTATCCATAGTATTCCAATATATATATATATAAGAAAGGTGTCACCATAATCAGAGTTCTCTAATTAAACTTTGATGTACTTTTTGATACAACAGACATTATTTATTAATAATTGTTAATCTCTAGCTCTGTAGTAAAAATAACTGTTGACAGTGTCACTTATTTCTATTTGTCAAATTACTTATATGTTATTTTCGAATTTTTGAAACAAAAAATGATTTATTAATATTGATTCTTTTTGTGACCAAATAATTTTAATCATGTCTGGAGTTGATAAAGTTTCAGCAGTATGTCAACATACTTGTCAATATAGATATCTAAAGTCATGAAAAATAATATTCAAGTATTCATAAGACTGATATTATAAATACAAATATTTTTGATTACTGTAATTTTCTGGTAAAAATAAGTGATGTAATAATTAAACTAACTGCTTCTATTTAGTTTTGAAATATATGTAGTCAGGTTGTAAACTGTTCAACCTAAAATATCTAAATTTAAAATTCAAAATAATAGAAGTATAAAATAGTTTTTAGTGTCATCTAATTTGTTATTCTTTAAATAGGGTTGCCATGTGTAGATATGCAGATTGTGACCCACACAGAAGAGTTTGGAGCTAAACCCTGATAATTAATCAAATTTATAAATAAAGAAAAGTTCTAAATCACTCTTTTATGAAAAACATGATTTGATTGAAATTTTTTTTTAAATTTAAATACAAAGATGATAGCTATTTACTTAGTTGTGTGACATTTGCTAGAAGTATCCTACTTATACCCCCTACCATTGCATTAAACTTAACAATCCAGCACTATGTTGTTGCTATAATTATTAAAATTTATATGGAAATGAAAATGTTTACATTTTCAAATCACTTTTATTTAAATATCCCAATTTATATAAAAAAGAGACACATTCAGTATTAATAATTTATTTTAAATTAATTTTATCTAAAAAATATTGCTACATGTCAAGTATTGTTAGCCGAGAGGTCATTGCACCCACTTTTCAAGCAAGTAGTTGGTTGCAGATGGGTGTGGGTTCGCATCCTGGCCAATGCTATGACATATGAGAAAAAATATATTGCCACCTATATAATTTCAGTAATTATGGAGTATCAGAATCTAGAATATTAAATCCTGGCATTTATTCTGGTGCTGTCCTGAGATTTGTTTCTTCATACTAATATGATCATTTTTACATGTTTTGGTACTCTGCTTTTCTTTGGATTTGGACTGTCATGGAATTGTTGTTTAGTTAAAACTTTGTAATTGATT
This sequence comes from Epiperipatus broadwayi, assembly GCA_028023455.1. Classification (NCBI taxonomy): domain Eukaryota; kingdom Metazoa; phylum Onychophora; class Udeonychophora; order Euonychophora; family Peripatidae; genus Epiperipatus; species Epiperipatus broadwayi. Next base: position 897,290 of record JAQFVV010006217.1, on the reverse strand, counting down.
TATGATATTATTTAAATACCTGCTAGTTCAAATCCAAAAAAAAAAACAGAATTATTATAACATATAATTTTTTACAAAGATATTTTGTAACAAGATATTTAATTTTTAACAAAGTTTATGCTATTCTGTAGATTATAACAATCACACATCATTCAAAACCTAAGTGATCACTCTAGTGGGATAGTTCTAAAATAATTATCTATTCTCGTGGAACAAGCCAATTGTTTATGTCTTTAAGTTATTAACATAGCTTATCATCACACTGTAAAGCATGGTAATGGCCTCTAAACATTTATTAAACAAACAGTCTAAGTATGAAAATGTACAATTTTGTAAGTAAATGTAAATCCCTAACATCCAGATATTAGACTGTAGAGCATATGTATAATAATATGTTATATGTAAAATATGACTAAGTTATTATATTGTAATAATGAGCATACAAAAAGTTAAATGGTGAAGTAGTATAATTGAGTGAATATTTGAGACATTAACTTTGTTAATAGAAAACATAAAGCAATTATGCATGCCAGATTTGTATTAAACTAAAAGTAATAAACAACAACTATTTTTAACAAACTAACTAATATCCTTGTTAGAGTCGATCTTTTTTAATGCTAATCATTATTTATTGCATGGAAATTTTCTACAAATTGTTTAGTGGTTACTAAAGTCAGGAAAATTAATATGTAATTGAAAAAAATCAAAGTATTACTAATTATAATTTTTTAGAGTTCTATCATTTCTGTGGCTTCCATTAAATTTTTTTTTATAGAATTCATTTTGTTTTAATTTTCAAATTTTATGACATTACTGAAATTTAACTTGCACAAATGCATCTCCTACCCACCTGGCAACCTTACCTTTAAGACTTATTTCTAGTTGTTGTTCATTACTCACTTTGTTGAGATTTACTTTTACACTGCTGTGTTTTAGGGGTCTTAATTAGATACCAGTCAGGAGAACATCGGTAATTTTAAATAAATGAACATAAGTTTAGTAACAAAACAATTTAATTAATACAAAATGAATAATTTGGAATTCTGTAAAAAACAAATATCCATATTATCAATTTTCTAGTTCGTGTTTCACTTCTCACTCACACGGCATAATATTACAATCAATATTATAGTTCAATAACAATCCTTTATATATATGGGTGTTAATGTTTTCCTGATCAGCTATGCTTTTGACCATTTAATATTTAAAATTATGCCACAATCTGTTATTAAAAGTAAACAGTCAAGCATTGGTCGCCGAGTGCACAGCTGTCTTACAAGCAGTTGTCCAGGGTTCGCTTCCCGGCACTTTCTCTATGATTTCTTTGTGCTTAGTTAGAACACATACTTATATGCACTGATTAGTCATCACTCTTCAAATCCTAATTTTAGACCGGTTTTCTTTATATGGGACGAATCATTTTTATATATTAACTAATTTACACAATAGACTGTTTATTATACTAGTAAATTATTAATATTAGAATATGTAGATGTTTTCTAGAGTTTATTAAAATTAAGATAATTTATTCAAGAACATTTTATACGTATTTACATAATTATGAAACATAATTATTCCTTCTCTATATATAATATATGCACATACATCTCAAATACTTATAGGTTAAAATTTTATTTTCAAATTAATCGGGAAGGAATATTAATAAAAGTAGTTTGTGTACATCCATGCTTTTAATATGAAAATTGTTTACAAATTATTTACATATATGAATAGTACTTTGAATAAAAGACTGAATAAATTCAGTTAATTTTTTTGTAGTAAATCATTAAAACTTAAAGTAATAATAATGACAATAATCTTTCTCTCTTTTGTTTAAAGCTTTTACCCATTTATTATAAAATGTGACTTATTTTTTGCATGTTTGACCAGAAAAAGAAAATAAATCTATATTTTGAGACTAAAATAGAATTCCAGTGGCAGGTCTCTACTTTAACTTCTTATATAAGTTGATTTACTCTTGAAGTCGAGTTTTTGCCAAATGTCTAAATATGTCATTAAGACGTGTTTTGCTTGTTTACTTAAAAGTCTGCTTTTTAAATAGAAATCAAAGTACACACAAACGATTTCTTTAGCCCTCTTTTGGTTTGAAGATCATAGATAATGTAATAATTGCTTGATTCCAAACACACAACGTGAATCATTATATACCAGCTAAATAAAACTGTTTTTAAATATATATGTATGTGAATTTTCCAATTACATTCGCACAACATTTTGAGAGGTAATATGTTCCTTTCTTCTTCAGGTGTTACTGGCATGACCGGTGACAGTACTAGCATGGGAATCGAACTTGTATGGAAGTGAATTATCTGCAGACATTGTTTACTGATCATTGGTCATAAAACAAAATTCAAATGTTAAATGATTAATTTTTGGTAATTGAACTATTATTTACTGTCCTGTAAATTATTAATAATTATCATCTGATTCTAAATGTATAATTTTCAAATTTTAAATGCTTTTATAAAAAGTTGAGCCTTTTATACAAGTTGTCGCTTTGTATTTTGTTAATATTGAAGCAAGTTTGAGTGTGCAATTGGCAGCAGTAACATCAGACCAGTGGTTTGTTGCTTGAGAGGGCATGTGACATTTTTAAGATCAGAAGGGACAGAGTTAAACAAAAATCCATGGATTTTTACCTATGGACTTTTACACACGACCATTGCATTAAACCACATAGGGCTTTGATGCCAATAATATTGCCATTTTTCTTCAGAACTATGGTAAGTAGTCATTGGATACCAGTACACAGTATTCAGTAGAGATTTGTTCAGAATTACTATTACTGCTGTCATATGACTAAATATATTAATTACGACTAAATCTATTATATATAATGTCAATTTTCTAAAAGTTGATTATATATATGTGTGTGTAAATTGGTTTATTTTTAAAATAATACAAAAGTTATAAAAAAAAATATCATTACAACAATTAGATGTGATTGAAAAAGAATTATTCATTTTATATTAGATATGATAGATAATTCAATCGATACAATTCATTGTTTTATATAAATCGGTAAAGAGTGGAGGATTTCTTTGCTATTTAAAGTGAAGTATTAATTACTTGTCATTTAATAGAATATGCAGAGAAATTAGATGGACAGACCAAAATAAGGTTCAGCATAATAGTCAAGGTAGAATTCGATAGCTAATTTTAAACTGTTAAGTATCCAGTTGTGTTTTTTTTTTACTAATAAAATAAACATATGCGACTGGTAATAAAAACATCCACAGAAAATAGAATTTTTTTAAAAAAAACATTGTTTTAATACTGCCTAGCATGAATTCAATATAACAGGTATATTATATTCATGGCTTATTGTAGTATGACTAATAATATTAAAAGCATATTAGGCAGTAAGAAAGCTGAATATTTTTTAGAAATTACATTTGCTGTGGATGTTTTCATCAACAGTCGTGTATTATATTAGCACAAAAAAGAATTAAAATTATTTATAGTTGAAATTCAAGATTCAACAATTTTGCGTTTGTAAGTCCATGTAAATGATTGACTCCTCTGCATGTAGAAATAACACATGCAGTTAAGCAGGAAAAATAAGATTTGAATTTTTCAGCAAAGGTAAATGATGATGATAAGATGATGTTAAGGTGTTTTTATGAAGGAATCAGAACATTGTTTATACTGTAAATCCACACTAACAAACTTACTTATTTTATTTATCTACATCACATATAGTCACTATCTAAATATTTTACGGTCTTTGGAGACCCAGGTTAAGAAGATTTAAACTGCCAATCGTTATCAATTCTAAAAATATGCCCATCATATCTCCATTCCAGTTTCTTATTTTCTCACAGGAGAGGTTTCATGAATATTCAGACAATATTGGCAACCAATATTTATCTGGAAAATGTTTTTGGTGTTTACAATACATCTTGCTAAAATTTGTAGATTGGCAGCTATAATAAGCAGTTCACAAATTAAATATTTAACATTGTCAAATGACCTTTAACCTTGTTTATTTTCAATTAAGTCAGGGTGCTATTATCTTTTAATATTCCACTGTTTCATAGAAAAATATTTTATGATGTTTGACAGTCTTAGAAGATATCAAAAATCATAGAAGCTTTTATTTAGAATGAAATAATTCATCAGATAGACATTCAAACAATATTTTTTTATGAAAATTATTTTTAATGGATATGGGACAAATTCTAAATAGACAGATAGATTAGACATTTTTTTTATCATTTCATAAGTTGATCTTTTCACTGCAATTAGCTAATTGGTAATATTGATTATGCAAGATAAATATGGAGCTTTGTTCTGAATTGTGTAGCCCAATGACAGAGTGAAGAACTCTAAAGCTTGAATTCACAGTTTGCAAGTTTACAACTGTTACTTCTGATGTTTGAATTTCTTAGAATGTCATGAGTAATGAAACATTCAATTACTTTATTCTTTCTGATTTCCCATCATGCTTTGCTGCAGTGGCAGACTCTGCAACTCAAGGTTCATGGATCACAGCTCATCTCTGTCACTTGTGATGCCTGAACTTCTTATGAACTCCTAAGTAATAAACCATTCAATTATTATATTCCTTTTGAGTTCCCAGCATGCTCTGCTGCATTGATAGATAGGAAAGCCCTGGAGCTCAAAGTCCATGAATTACAGCCCAACTTTGTCTTTTTTGATGCTTGAACTTTTTATAAATACATGGATAATAAACCATTCAATCACTATATTCTTTCTGAGTTCCCAGGATGCTTTGCTGCAGTGGAAAAATCTGGAGCTCAAGGTCCTGAATCACAGCTCAGCTCTGTCACTTCTGATGTTAGAACTTCTTATGGACTCCTGAATAATAAGCCATTCGTTTCTATAGCCATTCTGAGTTCCCAGCATGCTTTGCTGAAGTGGCAGAGCCTGGAGCTCAAGGTCCATGGATCACACATCAGTTTTGTTACTTCTGATGGTTGAACTTTTTATGAACCTCTGAGTAATAAACAATTCAATTACTATAGTCATTCTAATTTCCCAGCATGCTTTGCTGCAGTGAGAGAGTCTGGAGATCTAGGTCCATGGATTGCAGCCAATTTGGTCTCTTCTGATTCTTGAACTTTTTATGAATTCCTGTATAATAAACTATTTGATTACCAACCTTCTTTCCGAGTTCCCAGCATGCCTTGCAACAATGGTATGCAGACTCTGGGGCTCAAATTCATGGATCACAGTTTAGATGTGTCTTTTCTGATTCTTGAACTTTTTATGAAGTCTTAAATAATAAAACATTCAATTACTATATTATTCCTCAGATCCCATCATGCTTTGCTGCAATAATAGCCACAGATTCTAGGGTTTAAGGTCAATAGATTGTAGCCACTTCTGAATCTTAGATTTCTTATGAACGTCTGAGTAATAAACCATTGAAATATTTTTACTGTAAAACTTCATCCAATAAGAAGAGAAGATATTCTGCGTTGCTGACCAAGTAGCCCAGTGTATGAGTTTCAGGATATCTATTTCTATATGGATGGTGTTATGATAAAAAATATAAGCACAGCATAAGCATTAAATACATTCGCATCGAGGGTTGCATATATCACTGTGGAATGAGTGATCTAGTACTGACAGACAATTTATAATAAATCATAATTATTATGATTTCTTTGCTTCATCATTCTTAAGATATTAAATATAATATTAGGCTTAAAATTTGAGATCCCAAAATATTTTTGAATGAAATAAATTTTATTTTTTTATTTCATATTTACAAGATTTATTAAATTCTAAAAGTGTCTTTATTACATTCTAAGTATAATATTTCTCTATCCTAAGCTTAAAGTAGTTTATATCAAAAGAAATAAAATTATGAATGTTATATTGCATAAAATATTTAATAATTTTATATTCTATGTAATTGACATTTGAACACTCGGAGACACCAAATAAGAAAAGCTTAACATTGAGAACAATCTTAATATAGCATGCTTAGTGTGATTTCAACATTTCTGTCACAATATTATAATCATAGCAAAGAATGAATAAATTGTGAGTGGAAGCTTTTCTTATTTGGCATTTCCAAATACTCAAATGTCAATTAGAATTGCTTAAAAAGTAAATCAATGGATTATATATTTTATGAACTAATTATACAATTTTCAATTCTTTCTTGGCTAATTCAGGCTACCTTGGAATAGCAGTTTTAGTTATATTACTTGGACTATATTGAAATTATATGAAATGTTAACAAATAAAAACATGTTTTAGTTTTTACTTTTGTTTCTAGGTGTTAAAAATTTCCAAAAATAAATAAACTCTAGTGCAAAGTTGAAATTGCAAAAATCAAATTGCACAAAATGAATGATATTATATATATATATATATATATATATATATATATATATATATATATATATATATATATATATATATATATATATATATATATTATAACCTAAGCAACTGGCCACCATGACCACCAACCCTCACCATCTCTTGCATGGCCTGCCTCAGACCACCAACCATCACCATCTCTTGCATGGCCTGCCTCAGGATTGATGACTATGGGACATAGCATATTAATGATTGACAGGGTGCCAAATTGCAACTCTAATGAGACTTACTTATGCTAATCATTATGGATCAATAATTTCTTTAATAAATTATAATAATATCTAATGAATGGGTTGATAACCAATTATTATACAAATAAAAACACTGAGAGCATATTATAAATAATTAATCTCATAAATTTTGTACTTATTGGAGAAGAAAATTTAAGCTTGACTCTCCATTGCAATTTCTGACTCTTCATATCCTCCCATCTATTTACCATTAAAGTCACAATTAAAATTTAAGAAAAATTAACATATTCCTATGCCCATACCCATCCTCCTGATCCTTCCCTCCATCACACTAGCATTCATAAGTCATTTGTACTCTGATTTTATTTCATTCTAAAATTTCCATCTTGCTAGCTCTCTTTCCCCACTGATAGTCTCTCCTCAGGGCTTTAGAATAGCAAGGCATGAAAGTTTATCTAATTTGCTATGAATTATTGGTGATAGATAAATACTCTCCCAGTGATTACATCCATAGTTGACCATGGCTGAATCTAACATAGCCAATGTCCACTTACTCTACATTTCCAATAATTCAAATTAAGTTTTAAACATAAATTTTGAAATAACGTCTTAGAAACACTTTGATAATTAAAGAAAAAGTATTAACAAGTTCATCTGGGAAGGTATTTGAATACCGCAGATGGATAAAGGATTTTATATCCATCCACTGCACTCTCTATCACACAATAATCCTACCAACTATCATAAATCTTTAATCCAAATGTGCTGAATTATTTTAATAACTTTCTAAAATTGTGAATTGAATTCTGCAGTGTGAAATAACTTTATAAAATAATCCTTTAAATAAATTTTACCTGGTCTGATTTAGAAAAGTGAGTTATATTTCAAATTCAAGTGATTGGGTATTGATGCATGATTAGGATTTCCAAAATTTATTATACCACAAAACAATGAGACATAGACAGAAATTTAATTTAAACAACAATTTTATTAAAAAATTTTGCCTTTTTTTAAAAAAACAACATATTTACATTATTTACACGTTTCACATGGCTCTCCCCTGTTCTTCAACCATATATCTAAAAAAAAAAAAAAAATTCACAAAATAAATAGCTGATTTCACTACATTATAAAGTAACTAATATTATTTAACTCTTACTGACCAGGGTTTACACTTTCCATGGAATAAAAAAAAAAGATTATACTATTTGTTTTAACTAAATTTTTAATATTAAAATATAAATTAACTTCTTATATTTTATACTCTTAAATAACTGATTTGTTTTATGATTAGAAAGATTACTTATAAAAATAACGAAATAACTCTCCATATACTAAGGATCCAATAAATCACATTAATTATTTCAACCTAATATGCCCTAACTCATGCTTTTAATTGGAGATATTTTATGCAGTTTACCCTCTTGTGAATCAAATTACTACTATTCAAGTGCTCAAGAATCAGTTCTTAGCTAGATCATTTATTTACATGCATACCATCACATACTAATGTCCTTACAATAATAATACCTTAGTTGATTTACCGCTCCAGCAATGTTCTCAGCTGGTTGCCAATAACTTTAGATACGCACTGCTTGTTAGAGTTACTCTTTGGTTTCAATATTTAACTAAATTACTATTCTTGGCTCTTATCTGTAAAATAAAGTATTTAAATAACATGTCTTAATACAATAAATCGCTCATTTAATCCACACTCATTAAGAAACATCAAATTAGTTTTACAACTCTGTAGATAACATTTATAACTAATATTTTTCTGTGCTCTCAATACATACACCCATAAGGAAACGAAGTCAGCATTAACATGGGAGTAGGCAGAAACCTGAATAAGAGAAAAATACCTTTTTATTTAACTTGAGGTATGCTAGGAGTCATACAGGAATACTTGGGTATGCCTCACACCTTCTGGCCATCAATAAAAAAATCATCTTACGGTGTAGAAATAGATAAGTGGGAAACTCATTCACTGCATTTAAATACTTCATAAAATTGGATTAAACATCTAAGTAAGCTAGTTAAGCTATGACTGCACTACTAGGTGGTGATTCATTAACCAACCATGTATTCAAGGGTCTCACACTAATTTGTACGCATATAAAATTTTACACTTGCACTCCCCTTATGAAATATTGCCCTAAGACAAGAGCCAACAATTTTTTCAAATATCAATTAGCTTCCATCTAACTTAATTTAACTTTTACTATAATAATAATAAATAAGAAATGCGTATCATCTGTAGTCATCTTTCTTCACTTTTATAACATAGTTATGGTGTTTTATCACAACATGCATTCTACTCTGAAATAAAATGTCTATAAGGGTAATCCTGACTTATAGCGGTCGCGACGCTTCACCCTCTATTTTTAAAAAACTTTACTACATTTTTTTTCTACTGAGTGAATCCAACTTTAGTCAGTGCATATAACTAAAAATAAACTATCTAAGTATAAATGTTAATAAATTTTTTTTTTTTAAAACTTACATTTTTATGCATAGTTTTCACTTGTAATGTATATCTAGTGGTCTTACTGTATATATAGCTATAAATAAATAAACTATATTAACTATAAAGGTTTTACAGAAAGATGAATAAATAAAAAAAAAGAACTTACATTTCCTGCAGGCAGGATCCGTGTTTCGAACTGTGTTATTCTCACTATGTAATTGCAAAGTATATCTAACTATAAATGTAATTTTTATATGAAGATTAATAAATAAAATGTCATAAAACTAACATTTTTATGCTCTATTTCAAGATCTGTTGTGCGGCAAAAGTGTCACCAAAAAAAGTCCCTCCAAAGAAATTATGAACTACTTTTGTCACATGTAATTTTTGCCACGTGTAATTTTTGCTTTTTAAAAAATGGCAGATAGAGTTTCTATCACTTGGAGGAACTAAAGAAGTGATAGAAACTCTATCTGCCATTTTTTAAAAAGCAAAAATTACATGTGACAAAAGTAGTTCATAATTTCATTGCAGGAACTTTTTTTAGTGACACTTTTGCCGTGCAACAGATCTCGAAATAGAGCATAAACATGTAAGTTTTATGACATTTTATTTATTAATCTTCATGTAAAAAATACATTTATAGTTAGAAATACTTTGCAATTACATAGTGACAATAACGTAGTTCGAAACACGGATCCTGCCTGCAGGAAATGTAAGTTAATTTTTTTTTATTTATTCATCTTTATGTAAAAACATTTATAGTTAATATAGTTTATTTATTTAGAGTTATATATAGACCGCTAGATATACATTACAAGTGAAAACTACGCATAAAAATGTAATTTCTTTTAATTAACATTTATACTTAGATATAGTTTATTTTTAGTTATATACACTGATTAAAGTTGGATACATTTAGTAGGAAAAAAAAATGTAGTTAAGTTTTTTAAAAATAGAGGGTGAAGTGTCGAGACCGCTATAAGTCAGGATTATTCTATAAGCATAAATATTTAATAATACCTGATCCCTTAGAACACTCCATATAACAACGTTCTTACTTATATCTCCCACTCTTTTATATTAAGGTAAAACATTAAATTACGATTTGAATAAGGCATATCTCAAAAAAAAAAAAAAAAAACTTTTATAATAACTCAACTAATAAAAATAAACTTTTAACATAAGTTAAATTCGAACCAAGATATAATTAATTTTTTTTGTCTCTATTTAAATTCAATCTTAGTAAATAATAACAACAAGTAACAAAAAATATAGTTATATAGTCCTCCCACATCATCCTCCAGACCTTTCTTACATTTTCCTGCAAATCTCATTTAGTTAGTGTTTTGTTCCATGTGCACACATATTAAATTATATAATCCGTTGGGAACTCTGTTACAATTTAGGTGAATTAATCCTTGAGGTGTATTATTTTTGTTTGAAGTTTTAGCACAATATCCGATTTCTTTTAACTTCGTAAAACATTAATCCCAGATATTTATTTTAGGAAATAGTTTCTAGGCATTGGTAATGCGTATACTGGATGAAATAATTTTTCATTCCATTTAAATTCTTTATTCATTTAAGATTCCTTGCCTAAGATTATATTTATAGTTGAAGATAACCAGCTTTTCTGTTTGGATGTATATGTAGGTGTAATGTCTCATCCCTGCAAGAAGGGTATTAATCCACATATTATCATAATATTCCTTTAGTTTATTGTAGATTGTTAAGATCTTTCTTTGGTTAATAATTATTTTTGCTTCTCTTTTATGAGGCATTTATTTTTCATTGACAAATGATTATTTTAGTTTTCAAGGATACCTTAAGTATTTCAAAGTGGGATTTAACATATGTTAGCATCAGTCAGTTTCACAATTTTAACGAAATTAAAGATTATCTTCTCTCGGAATTTTGGATAATATAAATAATTAGATCCGTTAGCTTCAATAAATTCAAGTTTGACACAAAGATTCATAGAATACAGTGTTTTTTCGATTTTTCCTGACAAAATTCTCTCTGCGGTTTAAGCTTCATTGTTTGCCGATTGCTAAAAAGATTGCTTACATTTGTATGAAAAACGATTATGATGTTGATCAACTTCCAGAAAAATAAATGTGTACCTAATATAAAAGTTTACTCAATGCTCATTTCACAATATTATTAATAGTTTGATAAAGTTTTTCATTTAGGAACTGAAAACAGAAAAAAAACAATATAAAACTTAAAACTTTATAATGAAAACTGCTAATTTAACCTGATGCGGTTTCTCTAGCTAGTTTAATGATGAATAGGGATGGTTTTGGGTTTTTATACTGTCTGGATCCCCCAATTCTTGAATGATTGACTTGCCAAATCAATGATACCTCATTTTTAATTGGTTGATTACAATTGTTTATTCATACTTTGTACAATTATCACGTGGCTTTTGTTAAAATATTTTCCCGCGCGTGGAAATCTCTCGGAAAGAATAAAAATGAAACGTTTTTAATAAATAAAAAAAAAAAATCCATAGCAGCCTGATTTTAAAATCTAGAAGTTTGAATGGGAATTAGCTGCTACGAATGAATTAATGACACAAAATGATTCTTCTTTAAAAGAGGTTTCCACTGATACCTACATTATTTTCCCTGATTAGTAATTAATCCACACACACACACACAAAACTCTTTGTAAACCGATTGCCAAATACTTTGATTGATTCCTGATTTATTTTTTTTTTGACAAATTTACTTTTATTAAATTATCGCATTATAATTCCCTGTTATAAAAATTACGATTGTTTATTCTTCATCCTCCCGAAGTAGACTTTCTAAATTCTAACCCCCCCCTTTTTTTTTACCTTCTTCAATCACCAACCTATTTAAAAAAAATTATAGAATCTTGTTAAAAAGGTAATTTATAAATATTATTAAATAAATTTCTGAACTATAATTTCTGTTTTCATAAAACTTTACTAATTGACACTAAACTAAAATACACTGTTTTATAAACTTTATGAAGGAATTTTTATTTAAGTGCTAAGTACTCTACCTAAATCTATTCGGACTTTTATTCTGATTTGAACTTAGCACTTGATAGAAAGCTTATATATTATCCTACAACATATTTTGACAAGAAAAATTTTATTAAACATTGTAATAAATACTTAGCTTAAATTTCATGGAGCTTTGGTCAAACCCAAAGGTTGCAATATATATATAAGTAGAAAGATTCCAAAACTAATTTATTTTATTTTATGGTTGTTTCCATTCTAATAAAAACTATTTAATAAATATAAAATATATTTTATTTTTATAAGTATAAGATGTTTTGGACTTTAACTTATATCATCAGAAAACAAACAAACAAACAAAAAAAAGTTTATTATTGTAACTAACTTAAAAAAATAAACTTTGTTACTTTTTAAATAGATCTGTCTATAGTTTTTAATAGTTTTATTATTTTAGTTATGTTACAATTAATTTGAATAATAATAATAGTTTATTTTGACACAAATTTTCTTCAAAATGTTGAATGAGAACTGTCATCATCATCATCAACCGATATCAATCCTCTGCAGGATGAAGGTCTCTCCAAGTTCAATCCATCTTTTCTGATCTCGCACACTTTCTTATTTCATCCATCCATCTCACATGTGGTCTCCTTCTGGGTCTTTTACAGTTTCTTGGAATCCAGTTTAAGATTTCAATTGTCCATCTATTATCATCTCTTCTAGCAATATGTCCAGCCCAACTCTACTTCAATTCTTTAGTTTTTTTCAATGAGGTCAGTAACACCTGTTTGTTCTCTTACCCATATGTTGTGTTTTCGATCTCTTCTTGTTACTTCCAACATGCATATCTCCATACTTCTTTGAGTGACCTGAAGTCTCTGTATTGCTCTTCTATTAAGTGTCCAAGTCTCAGATCTATAAGAACTGGTAAAACACATTTATTAAAAACCTTCCTTTCCAAACACATAGGCATATTTCCTTTTAGTATCAAATTATTTCTACCAAAAGCACTCCAATCAAGTTTAATTCTATGATTAATTTCATCCATTGTGTTTCCATCTGTATTAATAATCTGACCATGAAAAATTAAATATTAATCTCAATTTAGTTATGGTACTTTGGCCAAATAAAAAATTAAAATGTGTATAAAAATGATGCTAATAACTACAACTTTTATGAATCTAAATATTTTTTTTGCAAAGGTCATATGTTTGTCATCTTTAGTAGCCCTCACTATTTTTTACATAAGCTTTTAATAAAAATATTATGGCTCATAAGTTAAATGTGGATAATAGTTTTAAATAATATTTTCCTATAAAAGAAATTTTAATTTTCTTTTTAATCTGTCCATATAGATAAAAAAGAAAATTTGCTCTGGCAAACATCTGGAATTTACTATTTGCAATAAATAGATATTAAGAAAATTTTATAGTCATAAAATTAAACTTTTTGATTTTGTACTGTAAATTTTTTATCTAAAGTATTATAAACAATGATATACTTTTTTAACTCGTGCTATTTGCACCTTTTTTGAGATTCTGAAACAAAAAATTTTGTTTAGAAAATATACAGATATACAATACAAAATCTCATAATCCAGATTCATCTGAAGAACCCACACAAAATTATGAGAGAAAAAAAAAAGAATGTAAAAAGTTTCATAATTGTGAGATTTTATTTATTAAAATTATAGGGGATTGGAACCCAGACTTGCAAGATCCATTCGGCTATCCACTCTATCTCATTCAACCCATACACATGTCCAAACACATGTGAAAAGGACAAATAATCTCCAATATATATATATTTCATTCTGAATTTCAAGTATATCAATTATACCTGTATTCAAATTTTACAGATTTGGCTTGTATTCTGCCCAACCTATACATTAGGCTTAGAGTAACTTAAAGACAACATGGGTATAACAATAATATTGGCACCAAATAAGGGATTTGGGTGTTCTATCATTAGATTTTTAATGGCATGAATGGCTGAAGAGTTGGAGACTGGAATAGGTAAAAGCCTGTCCACTAAACTTTGAAGATTTGCTATCTTATTATAATCTGGGTACTACTGATTAAATGTATGTATGGGAACTGAAGATCTGAACCATCTAATGAGTGCTGATTTAGCATGAAATATGAATACTGGAGAACAATTATCTTTTTCAAATGTGTGTAGTCATGTCTATCAATTATAGGAGATAGAATGGCTAGTTGAAGAGAGCTAGAAAGTGTGTATTCAAATCCCATATAAATACATCTAACCTCCCAGTCTATTATTTATACTTTTATTCAAATATTGGTAAAACTGACTTTTAGCGGCCACAACTATTCACCCTCTATTTTTAAAAAAAATTGAACTATATTTTTTTGGACTAAGTGTATCTAACTATACTAAATGTATCTAAGTATAAATTATTTTTTACGTGAAGGTTAATTAAATTTTTTTTAAAAAAACTTACATTTTTATGCATAGTTTTGAGTTGTAAAGTATATCTAACAGTCACAACTTTATATGTAACTATAAATAAATAAACTATATCTAACTATAAATGTTTTTACATAAAGATTAATAATAAAAAAATAAAAATAAACTTACATTTTTATGTGGTTTTGAGCTATGCACATGAGGAAATTCACACAAATGGGGTCATGTTCATGCATACTCCTAAATGCAAATACATGCAGGTAGAATGAAAACAAAGCTCTGCTGGTACCAAATTGGTATTTTAGCTTACATTTTGCTCTCATCCACATATTTTGCACATTATTAGTGTGGATAAGTTAGATATACTTTACAATTACATAGTACAAATAACCTACCTCAAAACTATGCAGAAAAATGTAAGTTTTTTTTAATCTTTTTTATTAATCTTCATATAAAAAATAATTTATAGTTAGATACACTTAGTCCAAAAAAAATATAGTTTAATTTTTATTTATTTATAGTTATATATAAAGTTGTGACCGTTAGATATACTTTACAACTCAAAACTACGCATAAAAATGTGTTTTTATTTTTATTTTTATTAACCTTCATGTAAAAAATAATTTATACTTTGATACATTTAGTATAGGTAGATATACTTAGTTTAAAAAAAATTCAATTTTTTAAAAATAGAGGGCCAATAGTTGTGACCGCTAAAAGTCAGTTTTACCTCAATATTATTTTATCTTAAGAAAAATTTAGTTCAAAAACATTTTTATGTAATATTGAATAATATGGAGTAAATAATTTAATGTATTATTCATACTGATGTTAAAATTATGTTTATTTGCATTAATTTGTTACTTTGAACGTTATTAGTTCCATTTTATAATAAAAAAAACAAAAACAAATTAACTAGAAATGTATGAAAACAAAAATTAAATGGTATTGATTAACTATTAATGAAAATGTTATGAAAAAGCTTATAAAAATAAGAAAATAAATTTTTAACCACTAAATATCAAATGCTGACAGAAACAACACAGGAAAAAAATAAAGAGAAAAAAATTATTATTGCTAAGTATGCTAACATTATTTTTTTTAAAATAAAGATTATGTATTGATATAATAATACATATGTAATGCAATATATAGAACATATTATATAACCACTATATATTTAAAGTAATGCCCTCAAGTGCAGGGATAGAGTAGTGGGAAAACAGTTCTGCCCTGACATGCCACATACGTATTAATCCTACAACAGTTTTCTAATCTACTGATCTCAGGAAGCAATGTCTATACAGGTCGTGCTGATAAACTTAATTGATTAATTAAAGATTTATTTGGAAAAATGACGATCTATAATTATATTTAGTAATACTTTAAATAGAAGTATATTTTATATACCTGGAATCTAGATGTAATATAGGAGATTTGAACACAGATTTTCAAGCACTGGTTCTGCGCGAAATACCGAAATACGTATATGGAAATTATTTTATCTTTTCATATGTGTGATCATGTGTATCGATTATATGAAGTAAAGTTGATGACTGAAAGGAGATTGAAAGTCTGTGTTCAATGAAACACACATCTATAAACACGCATTTACATTTTTTGTGAGAAATTATCTTCTACTTAGTGAACGTATAAATATTCATTTTGAAATATTGTTACCTATAAGCCAAACTCTACAAACACACATTTATGTTTCTTGTGATAAATTATCTTTCAACAAATAAATTTAAAAAGATTTATTTTAAAAATGGCCACCTCTAACTTTATTTAGTTGAAATGAAACAGACATGCATTTATGTTTACTGGGTGTGGAAATGAAACAAACGTTTGCAAATATTCTTTTATAGTATAACAGCAGTGTTTAAGTCGTAAAATGAAGAGAAAATGAAAATTTTGACAAATTACTCTCTTCTCATGGGAATATTATCTAATGTTCACTTAGAAAATTAATTCATTAAATTTCTTAGAAGATCGTAAATGTCTTGAATTCGGTCTGTATATACATGTTAATTGCCAATGACTTTCATTAGAGGAGAACTAATATGTAAATATCGTAATTTTGAATTCAGTAATTTATTTCAATCAATTCAATGGAACTATTGCTTAATCTGCACCTAGAAATGCAAATGCAACATAACCTCATCAAAAACTTATCATATAATTAATTTTATTATTATAGATAAGAATTATTGTTGGTATTCTTTAATAAATTAAAAGGAAAACCCATTTGAATTATATTGTGAATTTGCTGGATAAAATAAGAGTTTAATTTTAAAAACTAAATATATTCTATGATATATCTGAAATAAAATTAATAATTATTTTTTTAATATTTATTTAAGTTATCAATCTATAGTATTTTAAAAATATAGAAATTTATAATAAATAAATGAGATGTACAGGAACTTTTTTAATCTCCCTGAAATATATATATGTAAGATAATGGATGAAGTCACATGATGTAATGTTAAATGATTTTTTAAAAGAAGACAGAAGCTTTCTTACCTAATCCTTATGTTCAGAGAATTTGCAAACGATGCTAAGTATTTCTTCTCTCTGAAACATATACAAGTCACTAAAACCATCTATATCTTTCTCCATATTTTTTCTTTTCAATTCGTAATTGATATGTGTGTGCATGTTTAAATGCACATCCATATATGTATAATTGTAAAAACTTATAGCGAGAAAAGTAATAAGTTAAAAATATTATAGAATATGAAAAGATTTATTGTTTAAAGTAGAAATTAAAAATTATAGTCTTTAGATTAGAACAATATTAAGTTCTAAAATAAACAATAGACTAATTAATAAAAGTAGAATAAGTCGTTATTCAAAACAAATTAAGGAATTCGACCTTAGATTCATTTTTAAGATAAAAATCTACAACTAACTGATTGATGAAAAAAGCAGAAAGATAATACTAAAATGCCGATGGAACATGGAAAGAAAGAATCATCTGATCAGATTGGCAGAGGAGTAACCAATCATTTGCAGGGATTTAGAGACAATGAACTGCCTTTCGTACTAAGGAATAAGAAGAGAGGCAATTAATCCTTGGAGTTTGATCTGTGTAGACTGATATATAGTGGAGCAGGATGTTTTTCCTTGCACAGTAACTTCAAGTGCAGAGAGCTGGCCTCTGAATGTGAGAACAGTCAGCATAGAACTTTTAAAGGTCATATTGATCTTAATTATTATTAGTATATGCCTTTGACCTTATAATGTAAATAATTGTATATATCAGGGATGGCCAACTTTTGTGTTCATAAGATCTACTTTTTATTTTAAAAAGGTGTTGCGATCGACTTGTTGTCATAGGCATAGATTAGGTGAAGGGAGGTGTGAGTTACATGCTATTTTTATATACCTACCTAGTAAAAAATAACAATTAATTATTTAACGGTCAAAAATCTCATGCCTGGGGGAATTAAAGCAACGTGAGTAATTATTAACAATATTTATTAATTCAAATCAGCTACATTAAATCAAGATTAAAAATATTTTTTTCAATAATGATATGGCTAAGTGGACATCACCTATCTAGAATTGGAAAAAAAATTAGAACAAAAATAAAAAGAACAAAAAAATTTAAAAGTCTTGACTTAATTTGTTTCACTCATTACCCGACAGATCTTGCCAGATTGGCCTCGCGATCGACCAAAAATGGCTTTGTGATAGACCGGTGGACCATGATCGACTTGTTGGACACCCTGGTATATATGATATTACTTAAACATTTTAAGGGATCATATATTAAAATATATCTTAATATTGACCCTTAGTCATTATTTGCACTCGTGGGAGTGCATCCTATCATAGCTAGATATAGCAGTAATCGTCAAATCATTTCCCTTTATATTGATATTTTTTTCTCTTATCCTATTATAATAAAATTTATTTCATTAATTCCTATTTTCTATTTTCATATTTTATATTTTTATCACAAAGATTGAAATAAGAATTCTTTAACTTTTTTCTTTTCACTTTTTGTTTCTCCCATTTTTTAAATATAATTTATACCAATTATTTTTCAGCACTTTATACTTCAAAATAATGGTAGAATTCTGATTACAATTCCATCTAGTGTCCAATGAACATCAAATTTTGAAAGTCTCATAATATTTTATGGCATTATCAGCAATGGATGATTAAATAAATACATACCTATGGAAAAGAATTTGATACCTATCTTTGTTCAATGAATAGGCATTTTAACTCATCTCTATATAGATTTCTTTACTTATAATTAATTTCAATACTAAGATATGATTTTTAATGTTTTCATGAAGTTTTGTGATAATGATATTTATATATTGAATGTCTTGATTAGCCATATTTACATAGAAGAACTTGAAACCACAGCCATAAAACCATTCCATAGCCACCTAAAGTTTGGCTTTGTTATGTTGATGATACATTTGTTACAACATATTCTCATCAATTAAATTTACAATAGCATCAGAACAGAAACAAAAATTGGCATTCCTAGATGTTCTTGTGATAAGACTTCCTCGTGGCAAAATCAAAACTATAGTTTACAGAAAACCCACACATACAGAAAAATATTTAACATATACCTTCAATCATACTAGAAACATAAAACATGGAGTTATACTATCACTATGGAACAGAGTAAAAAAAGTTTGGTCAGAAACCAGTGCTTTGAAAGAAAGATCTATATAGAACAAACTCTTATGAAAAAAAGTTTATTCATCAGCTGTTTTTAAGAAAACCTTAAATAGACAACCAAAAGAATAATAAAAAAACTATTATTGCTACTGTAGGGTATCAATACATATCAAAAATAGCAGAAAAATTTAAAAATATGTGCAATCATTATAACATTAGAATAACTTTTCAGAGCAAAAACTGCATTTATGAAATATCATGCAAATATAGAAGGTTGTATATTAGTGAGACAATTTGCACCATTGAAAAGTAATTTCAAGAACACAAACTAATGATTAGAAAAGAAAAAATTGGATGTTTCTAAAGCAGCAGGTTATGTATGTATCGGTGAACATATATTCAATTGGGAAAATAGCTAATATTGGATAGAAAGGAAAAAGCACAAAGAACAAAATTTGAAGAAGCTGATGAAACATGACAAAGGTGAACAAATCCATAGGTTAATCTATTGTGACTATATATATATAATGTATGAACATCATTAATTAACCTTACCCTTAGAAGAAAGTGAAGGAATTAGAGGAAATCTCATAGATGAAGTATATGAAATCAATTGGTTAAAGTGTTACTTTAAAATTCAATATTCAAGAATATTAAGATCCAGATTCATTGTCATGCTAGTACTGCCATTTGTCAGGCCAGCAATACTTGACAAAGAGAGGAGAACAATACCTCTCAAAACATTGTGAATTGCTTTTCCTAACAGTTGAATGTAATTTAAAAATTTAAATAAAGCTAATTTTTTTCTAAAGACCTTCAATACTTAATATTAGGTAATGGAAATATTTCAATATATAAATACAAATGATTTTTAATACTTTATTTTTTAGCAACGAGTAGTTCTTAAATTAATAATACAACATTTTCTTAGAAAAGTTGTAAAAATGTTATTTGAGTTTAAATATCAAGTGTTTTAATAAATATGTTGAAATAATCTGTAAACCAAAGAGGGTTAACTATGGTTTATGAAATATTAATAATTTTAAATATTAATTTTAATAATGCAAACAATTATCTTACATTCTAAATTGTATTTAATATTGATATATCAATGAAATTTAATATTTAAAAAAGTTGTTCTACAGTTAGTAATGCAATATATAATTTATTTTTAAAAATAATTGATTACGATCTCATTAACAGTTTTGATAGACAGCTTTTCAAACTTTCCAATATGGGTTTTTCTTAAAAAATTTATTATCATTTCAAATAACTTTTTATGTGAATAACATGTGCAGAAGTAATATTAGTAAGAGAAACGACATAATTCTATGTGTATTGTATTGATATATATATATACAAACGCTTTGTCAGTGGAAGTATAAAAAGAAAATTGAAAACTGATATCTACAAAAAAGAACGGGAAAACAATAATAAAGAGATTATTTATTTATGCTTTTATTTGATATATATTTGATTTATTCAAGTTGTTGATTATTTTTTCTATTTAGACAAACTGCTGCTAAAAGCAGTTCTGTGGGCAGAATACCATAAAATGCTTGTTGTTTCAAACATAAAGAGTATTTTTTTTTTTTAAAAAGTGCCATAGCATCGGCCGGGACGCGAACCCGCAACTCGGGCAACTGCCTGCAAGTGCAAGGCAGTCGCGCTGACCTCTCGACCACAAATGCAAGACATAAAAAAATGATATAAACAGTATTTTTGACCTTCCTTTTAACATCACTACATTCTTGGACCATTGGAAAATTCTGTATGGTTTGGTACAGTCGGTATTAGTAGAACATCTGTCCTGGGATCAGGCAATCCCAACTTTGATTCTGGCTCTCAAATTTCTTATTAACTCCTGAACAGGAGGACCACATGTTTCTTTTTATCCATTGGAAAAAGCAGGATTTACTTAGAAATATTTTAAAGTTATGATTGGAAGAAATGATAAAATTTTTTTTATCTGAATTCGGAGTCCATGCAAGATTGTAAAAACCTTTCTTTTTATAGAAATAAATATAGAACAAAATGAAAAATAAACTCTTGTTTTTATTCAAAATGTATTAAACAAATGTTATTTTAATAGGACTGTGGGGTTAATTATATGGAGAAGAGGGAAAACTATTATATTAGATTTCCTGACAATATATTCAATTGTATAAAATTTACAACAAATTTGGAATAAAATAAAATGCAACTAAAACCAAAACAATAAAAATAGATAGATATTATAAAAATTAAAGAGTAGCTGAAGTTATAAAGCAGGTAGAACCTGGGTCCTTAGATTCAAAAACTCAAGAATCTAACGACCCAGGTTCGAATCCCATGCCAGTACTGTCACTGGTCATGCCAGCAACACCTGAAGAAGAGAGAAGACTAACACCTCTCGAAACGTTGTGCATATACTAACCTGTTTGATGTGCTATTACTAACAATTGAATGTATTTGGAGTATTTAAATAAAGTTAAATTTTTCTAAAGACATTCAATACATATATTAATTAGTTGATGCAAATAGTCCAACATAAAAATACTACTGGGTGGAGAGTTCGCTACTATTTTAACAGTTTTGTGAGAGTAAAATCTTTTTTATTTCTCTCTCTATAACACAAATACTTTTTTAATTAATTACTTTCTCTTAAAATAGTTAAAAACTGTTGTTGCAATTTGAAAGTTATTTTGTATTGATTTTTGTAAAGAATTTTAAATCAAAAGACTCATCACGATTACAACATTTCTATTTATTTGACTTTCCTGAAAGAAGATCTGTTATCAAAATCTTCAGTCTTTTATATTTTCTTTTAACGTTAATCAATCACCCCATTTCTTTTAGCATTTATTATTTATTCAAGTATAAGTTGAGAGATCCTCCTCCTTCATTTAAAAAACAGCCACAATAAGTTATTCTTTCTTTTTTATAATTAATATTAATTATAAATATAGAGGATTTGAACTCAGACTTTCAAGTACCTTTCAACTATCCACACTATCTCATACAACTGATATACAATACTACCCGCATGTAGAAAAGATCAATCATCAGCAATATAAGTATTTCGTGCTAAACCAGCACTTATCAGTTGGTCTAGATTATCATCTCCGACACACACACACATATATATACAATCAGTGCTCAGTTTATATTAAGATAGCAAATCTTAATACTTTAATGGACAAGCTTCAATCTACTCCAACTTTTCAGCCATCCATATAATTGAAAATCTGATGATGAAAGCCTAAATCCCATGCTGATGCCAATATTATATTAATTGCAATTTTAATAAAATTAGGTATTTTAATAGTTCATTTTCTTTTTTTTTGTGTGCGATACTACAATTTAACTGTTTCTTAATATACTTTTTTGAAAAGAGTAAATGAAAAAAAAAAGATTAATCAAGAAAATTAGAAAAAGGAAAAATTGGATTGGACATATATTAAGAAAAAAGTATAGTTTAATGAAAGATGTTTTGGAGAGAATGGTGAATGGAAGCAAGAAGAAAGGATGAAGCAGATTGACATCAATGGATGATGTAAGAGATGGAAAGAGTTATGTGCAATTGAAGAACTGGGCAATAAAAAGAATGGAGTGGAGAAATGAATAAATTAATGATGTGATTACTCTGTGGACATGTCTATGGGACAGAGTACTATTAATGTTGATGAAACTTTTTATAAATTCAGATTTCATATTCATGTACTCATATAAAACAGATATAGAAATTGTTTTTGGGGTTCTGTTTTCATTTAACAACTTCGTAGTTTCATATATATTAAACACATATATTTTCTCCCCATATACACATTAATGCAACTTTTCTATATAATTACTTCCTTACAGTATTGACTATCTTGCAGTCTTCATCAGAGCTACAACATTCAAACATATAATTGTATAACCATTATTTTATATACATATTATAAATTATTATTCATAATCATATCTAAATTTATTTATATACTTTACATCTTTTAATTCATACCTATTATTTTATTATAACTTTTATTCCATTCTATGTTATGTTACTTTTATTTTTTATTCATTTTAATATATCATTATGACATTTCTATTTTACTTTTTTTATTTTTTTACCATAATTTTTTTTTATTATCTTTTTATAATTTTATATATATCTTTATTCATTCTTTTATATACTTTATTTTTATTATTAAAAATTTTTATTTTTTATTTTTTTTTACTATTTTATATTATTTTGATTTATTTTTCTCTTTATAACCTTCATCTTTCCCCTTTTACAATCGTAACTGATTATATTTTTTTTAAAAAATTATAGCCTCTTTATCATATATTTCTTTTATCAACTTCTTTAACTTTTTATTATATTTTCTAAATTTTTATATATATATTTTAAAAAACTTTTTATCTATCTATATATCTTATTTATATATAATACTTCTATGAAATAATAATTCTATAAAAATAATGATTATATGCTTGAATGTTGTAGCTCTGATAAAGACTGCAGGACAGTTGAAACTGTTAGGAAAATAAAAGAGTAATTATATAAAAAATTTACATTAATGTGTATATGAGGAGAGAATATAAGAGTTAAATATATATGAATATATGAAGAAAGATGCAAAGAAAATAAAAACAGAAGTTATAAGAATAAGATGTTCGTTTGTTAGGCATTTTGATATTCAGAAAAAACTTCTGATGATTTAGGGTTGATTACTACTTTAAATAGAAACTGTCTTCCTAAATATCAAAAGGTATTTGTGTTAATTTGAAAGAAAAAAAAATTATTTTGATGTTATTATCATTTACATATATGCTACTATATTGGTAGATGAGATTTTTTCTTTTATGTTATATACTCTATTTGAAAACAGTTAGATGTTCTCTTATTATTTATAATTGGATGATTAATTAGATTGTTCATAAACTGATTATAAAAAAAAAAACAATTAAATTTGAATATCCTCACCAAAAACAATGTTGACAAAATGAAAATTTAGACAATTCATAGTGAAACTATTAACATAAAACTTAAATTTTTAATTAACTTTAGTAAAAAACAATTGTTTTAAATATTGCTTTCAAGTATAAATAATTTGTGTTGTATGTGTTAAGAATAAAATTTAGACTGTCAAAGTTTTTATCTAATACCATATTAAAAGTTATTTCCCATTTTGAAAATTTTATAAAATTCAAGAATAATGACATCATAGACAGGAAGATATTATTTTTTAATGGATACAATACTTATTTGTTCCTATTTTACATTTTCAGAATATTAAACTGGCCAAAATTTTGACAAACAGTGGAAACTCTGGCCATTCTCATTGTTGGGATTTTGAATTGTTAGCATTTTTGTTATCAGAATTCTACAATGGCAAATGTTTATATTTAACAAATTATACTTGAAAATATTGTTATGTTGAAAATATCCAGGAATTATTAATTGTTTTTGGAAGTGTTGGTGGATGACTTCAAACCCTTATGGTAAAATATGAAAATAAAAATATAGAGAGTATAACATTGAAATGGTCTTGTGAGTATATATATATATATTGTAGAGTATTGAGTTCAAACCCTACATCATTAACTCCAAAAACTCAGAAGTAAAGGAGAAGATTTTTTTCTCTCTCCTTAACTGATAGTTTATTAGTGAAGAAGACAATATATGTATTTTGAATAGTTTAATAGTCTATGTAAGAGTGAAATTTTAATGGGATATGAGAAACTATTGTCTTAGTTTCAAATTTCTAAAGTACCTATAATTATGAGTTAGCTCAGTAGTTTTACGCATTTGAATATATTTATATTCAAGAAATAAAGTTTTGAGTGTGTTGTCTATAGTTGTAAACTCTGTAAATCTTTTTTTTTTCTGTTTACTTATTAACTTTTTATATTTCAATTTATATATAATAAATTATAATGTAGTTAATCTTAATAGTGTTTTGATTTAATACTTGTCATTACTAATTTGATTTATTATTAATGAAATATTATTATTACTAATAATATTAATAATCTGTAGCTTTTCATATTGTTTAATTTGCTTTCACCAAGCATCCATTGATTCAATGTATATATTTTTTCTATTTTTGATTTTACTACTTTTGAGGGTTTTACATATGTGTGTATATGTGAACACAGCTTTAAATATTGAAATACATATCAAAAGGTTTTTAATAATTTCATATTTTCTGGGTAAAAAGATTTTTTTATTATTTATTATTTAAATCCAAATTTTTTTATATATATTTAAAATGTGTTAAAAAAAGATATGGTCAATATGCTTAAAAAAAGATAAAGTTCAATTCTAAAGATCTAAATCTGGTGCTAAAACTGAGAGTGAAAGATAAAGTCAATTTTAAAATAACTTCAGTGTTAGAAAAGTGGGAGTGAGAAAGACACTCATTTATAAGCAGTTTAAAATTAAAAAGAAATGTTGATTACTTTAGATCATTTTGAAGACAGATAAAGGAAAAGTTCAAAGAGATCAGATAATTATATCACATCTGTACAGATCAAAACATTTTGTTGATAACCAGATATCCATGCAGCTGGGTGTGATGTCATTAAAAAACCAGCACATATATATAGTCTGAAAAAAGATTTTGGAGGGATTGATAAGTGTTATTGCCTTTTGTAACCAATGTGTTATTATTTTACATGTTTTGAAGGATTCTACAGCAGAATGGAGGGCTGAAAATGATATTTTGTTGAGGGTTCCTTTTGGCTCCTGAAAGAACTTTATGCATATCTGAAGATTTAAAATAGAGAAGAAAACTAACAAATAGCATCCTATGGCTGATCTCCAAAGATCAAAGAAGACTCCAACTCTTCTAGTGCTTTGCATCTCCTATTGATGGATTCCGATAAAACACAAAGTAAAATGCTTGTCAGGCATTGGTGGCCTAGTGGTTAGCATAGCTGCCTTTTAAGCATCTGGTCTGGGGTTGCTTCCCAGTCAATGCATTTGACATATGAAAAAAAAAGGTAAAATGCTAAAAATATATCAAGAGCAGAAAAAATATCCACCTGTTTATTAGCATGCCTACAAATAGAAAGAAAGAAGAAGAAAGAAGAAATAAAGAACCCATTCTAATATTAAAGTAGTGTCCTTAAATAAATATCATCACCATCGCAGTAAAACAGAAAGAAGAATTAGAAGCCTAAGCTTAAAATGGAACTTTCCCAGTAAAATGCTGTAATTAATATATCTACGTGTATTAAACAATGGTATGTGACTAAATTCAAAATTTTCATCTTGAATAAACCTTACTTGTAATGAAAATTCATTAATTAAACTAACTGAAACAATTTCTATATCTGAAATAGAAGAAATGCCTGTTAATACAAACTTTCTTAATAACTCTGAACAATTTTTTTATTATTATTATTATTAATGTCCGTTTTTTCTCACTTTTCAAATCCTTACAATAAGCATAATTTATTTAAAAAGGGAATTTTTTGTTAATGGCGAATATTGACCATATCAAAATTTATTTTGCTTTAATTATTATATGTAATCATTTTTATATGCATTTCTTTTTATAAAATGTTTTTTTATTGTTTATTAATTTTGGTATCATGAAAAAGGAAAATATTGTTCATATATAATTCTTATTATATGTAAAGATTTATTAATGGTAGGTAAGACACATACACATCCGATATTATCTGTATGCTTGGATAAGTGTTCTGCATGAATGCTCGAATTTTGGGACAGAGAATAGGGCTAGAAATGTATTATAGTGAGAAATAATTTTAGGTAATCAGTACCTAGCTTAATAGGAATTAAGATGAATGAGGATTATAATTCGAAACAGATT
The DNA here is from genome assembly GCA_028023455.1 of Epiperipatus broadwayi. Taxonomy (NCBI): domain Eukaryota; kingdom Metazoa; phylum Onychophora; class Udeonychophora; order Euonychophora; family Peripatidae; genus Epiperipatus; species Epiperipatus broadwayi. Next base: position 870,362 of record JAQFVV010006217.1, on the reverse strand, counting down.
TCTTTAGATATTCTTATCTTATAAGTAAGATAAATGAGGATAATAATTCGAAACAGATTTCTTTAGATATTCTTATCTTTATAAGTAAAATTTCTCTACCTATTTCTCGATTATTGTGTTTAAATGATAGGCATAAAATTTGTTATATATAATATGCGAGTATGTGCGTGTATCAGGTGTTTATTTCTGATATCGAGGTTTCCAATGATTTGTGCTATCTTTACATTTACTAAATGCATTAACATTCATGTATATTTTATGCTATTAATGATTGAGTTTAAATTACATTGGGGGGATGAGGGAAGAATTATGGTTAATATTATCGTTAATTATTGAGTATAACTCATCTTTTATTAATTGTATAAAATTTTGTTTGTATATTGATGACTAACCAACAATAAAATTTAATTTTTCTGATTAAAGAAGTTTGTATGTTTCTTGTGAAAAATAGTTTAGTCATCGTCATCATGGGTGAATTCCAACCATAAAACAAAATTTACAAGTGTAATAATATTTTAATAAATAATTGAAAATATTACAAAATTACATATTACTTAGGGAGGCCCTGCACACTATCCCATTGTCATTAGAGTATCCATTGGGTAATAGGGAGTTGGTATAAAAGTTCATCACTTATAGATTGAATAAAAGACATGATTTGTGTTAGTTATGAGTTAGTTAAAAAGCTGTGGTTAAAGTATCATTACCATCATCATCATTATATTAATTGGTAAATAATCTAGGTAAATATATTAAATGGTCATACAAATAATGTTTTTCATTTTGTTTGTGAGCCAGCATAAGGGGCATGACTACCATTGATGATCTTTAAAGATTTAGTGAACTATCAAAATTTATGAAGTTATAATTTGAGCTCTAATGATTTATAATGTTGAGCAATTAAATATGATCTATATGAGAATTGTTATAAGAATTTGTCTGCACAATTATGGAATAATGCTAATGATTTACCATCAACACAAGTGCAAACAATATACTGTCATAAAATGAAAATCTTACACACCATTATAGATCATGTACCATCTAAGGTTCGAACAAGTTACCAATATAAGTAGGTATCCAATGTGATTTCATCTAGGTTCAAATAGCTTAGTGTTGCCCATGTAAGTAAGAAAGGAGTAGAGTGTCAAATAATTATAAATAATTGATCTAAAACAAATGATCTGTTACAAAATAGGTTACAAAAGAGAAATTACTTACAAAAAAAAACAAATTAAAACCAATTCTTTTTTTTTTTTTCCCTTCAAATATAAATAAAAATATTTTAAAAATATATATATAAAAAAAAAAAAAATAAAAAATATAAAAAATTAATAAAACCTCTTATATTATTTTTTCCCCCTTTCCCCAAACAAAAAAAAAAAAAAAAAAAAAAAAATAGCAGAAAATAGATTTTTCTAGATTTTTCTTTCCATTACAATATATATATATATATATATATCCCAGTTGTTATGCATAATATACATATAAATCATACATTTTCAAATTATATAAATATTTTATCTGCAAAGTTATTATATGAATATATCCACATTGTATAAATGTTCTACAATGTTACAAGTGATTGCAGAAATGTTGCTCAAAGACTCATTGATTTATGGAACTATTTATAGTAAAGAAAGAATGCATACTTTTCTACATAAATATAGGAGTTTTGACAATCAACACTTTTATTCTTGTTTTCATTATAATGTCATTTGTTTGCATTTTTGATATTTTAGTCCTACATGGAAAATTATCAAGCTTAGTAATTAATATTTACTAAGGCTGTAACTTCAAGAATGTGCGCGTAAAATTGCTGCGATAGTACAGACCTCTACAGGTCTTAACCACAAGCTTACACACATTCTTGAGGTTACAGCCTTAGTAAATATTACTTACATAATCAATGTGCGTTAAATAAGTTTATAATTACAAGCTTAGTAATATAAAACAACTTGTCTTTTGGTCATTATCATTGAATTTGTGCTTAAAATTTTTGAAATGATGACTATTTTGTTTTAGTAAGAACCTACATCAGATGATCTTATGCAAATAAGCTATAATTGAATGTAGATCTTGTAATTATCTTGTCACTTTAAAGTTGAGTTACAATTGTTGTTATATTTATGAAGAATCAATTATATTCTTTTAAAACTTCGTATGATGTTTTCTTTTATTCTTTTCAGGGTTTTCTTTTTTAATTTTTTTTATTTTAATACTATCATAGATTTATTACATTTACAAAATTTCAAAAAGTACAAATAATATATATTTTAAAAATATCTCATTATTTCTCAAGTTCTATATAGAGTAGTTAAAAACTGCAGAAGTTAAGGAAATGAAAATCATGTAAAATGAAGTACTGTTTAATTTTAAATCTATCACCAATACTGAAATACTCTTTTCGTTAATTTACAAAATCAAATTCATTTTGATTTTTTCCTTCTTATGTTTATTTTTAATTTACTAAATGTTTCAATCTTCTTTGGACAAACATAACTGCTACACCTATAAGAACAAAATGATATATATATTATAAGTATATAATAATTATATTACGTAATAAATACAATTATAATTTTACATATAAAATTTTCAAAAAAATAATACTTTATTAATATAATGTTATGGGAGAGGGGAGAAAATAATAAAAAAAAGTAATCCAATAATAAATAAACGGGGAAAAAAATATATGTGTAAAAATCAATAAATAAATAAAATTTAAATAATTTTTTTAATGATGATTCGCATTATTTATTCATAATGAAAGTAAGAGGTATGTACTCATAATTAAATTAAAGTAAATTAGTTATAAAATAACTACATGTTGGTTTTCAAAATATATCAGGATGAATTGGCTAAATTATATTCCATAACTATTATACTCAGCACAATTCAAATTCAATGTAGATAAATGGTGTTTGAATGTGATGTGAATCAATCATTAATCAATCAGCTTTTGGATTTATATATATATAATAAGAAGTATATATATATATATATATATATATATATATATATATATTACCACTTCTTGATTCAATAATTGTAAAAGAGTAAAATAGGTACATTTAATTAGTTTTCAGCAACCAATAAAGTAACATACATTTAGCATTCAAGTTAGGTATAAAAATCAAATTGAATAGTATGTATTATTAAGATCTCTTCATTGAAAATTTCTTTTTAGAGTACTGATTTTATTTCCAGATATGTCATCTAATCCTAAAAGTGCTGAAATGAAGGTGTATATGTATATTGCAGAACTACTTCATTCAGTTGTCTTTTAAAATGGTATATAGAAATTTCTAACTTGTATCTTAAATATAAGAAGTTAAATAACTGCATCTAAAAATATCAAACAAACAGAATATTGAACCAGCATGTTCTACATGTAAATTGAAGGATTACTTTATATAATCATTGCAAAACTATTCTCTAGTATGCTTTTTTGGTGATCGACTTTTTAGATAATAAAGGAAAAAATATGTTATAAAATTTAAATTTATTTATAGATTATTATTAATTATTTATTATATACATCTGGGTCTCATTTTATGTGGTATATAGGTTCCACAGAAAACCAACATTAAAAAAAATCGCACAAAAATAGACTTAATTTACCTTGAAAAATGGGGCATAGGGTTGGTAATTTTCGAATTCGCATAAAAGCAAAGCAACAAAGAAAAATTACTTTAATTCACATTAAATAAATAAGCTAATAAAGTATGATTAATAAAAAATTTCAAATATTTGAAAAATATTAATACAGGACAACCTTTTTTTCTTTTTTTTATTACTACAGTATTTAATTTTACATTTTTCATACATATTTTAATCATTACTGATAGTGTGGTTTGTATTACTGGTAAGAAATCAGATTCGATGTGATGTGATGTATTGTGGCTTCTCCTTAAATGAAGTCAAGAATCTCTCAGCAATTATGCCAAGAGAAACCTGTTAGCCACTTTATTTTTATTTGTGATGTGATGTACAACTAACGCCACTTTCAGTCTTGTGCTGTGTTAATGGTTTTCTGTTTCTATATTAAAAAAATGAAATCGCAATCAAAACAAAAAGATTATACATTATCATTAGAAAGATTATTTCAGTTTATAAAATCTTCATTTTTTATTTTAAAAATCTAAAAGATTATTTATTTCTGTTATATATAACAAAATACATTTTAAAAGTTTAATTTTTTTGAATATTTATTGCAATATTATTGTGATATTTTTATATGTAAGTATAAATCTGTTATTATTATTATTATTTACTCATTAGTATAAATAGGTTAGTTGCATAGAAGCTTCAGACCATATTCACATTAGCTGCTAATATAACATATTTTTGAAAATAAAAATATTTCAGGTGAAAATAAGTTATTAATAATTTAAATTTCTTGATATCTAATAAATATAGTGAAATATGAAAGACATTAAGAAGAAACATGAATCACATAACTTCAAAATCGCATTAAAATAATCCGCATAAAACTAGATCCAGATGTATATATATTGTACTACATTGATTGAACTAAGCTTTTTAAAGATTGATTGGAAGAATTCCTACTGAGTGTGAATTGCTATAAACTAAAAAACTCTCTTTGATTAAATATATCATTTTTATTGAAAGGATGTAGAATCCAGAATTTTAGCAGAGGTAAAGTTAATGAGTGAAACAATAGTAAATTACCTGTTTAAATTATTTATTATTGATTATTTTATTATAATTAAATATAATTATTAAAAAAAATTTAAAATAAAATTTTGTATTATATAACAAATTCACCTTCAAGCCAAAAAACATAGTATATTTTAATGCAAATTTCTTAGTAGCTAAATTTTTTAAATTAAGAGCAAAGCAAACTACATAAAACACATATAGATATTACATTGTACTGCCGTTTGAGTGCTACCATAGTTCAAATGAGTTATATTGAAGAAACAATGGAAGAGTTGCTTGGGGATGAGTATAAGAACTGGTAAAATACAAAAAGTGGCAAATAGGGTTTTAGATAAAAATATTCAGAAGATTAAAAGTAATAGAATAGTGAGAGTTAGTAAAAGTGTAAAAGAGAGGGGAAAAGCATGCAGAGAATATGTGTGCTATTAAGAACAAAGAAAGTGAAAAAGATGTTAATACTAAATAGGAAAAGTACTTAGAAAAAAAAGTTGCTAAAATAGATAATTATATATAGAGAATGAAATTGAATAGTAAATTGTTGGAAGATATTAATAAAAGTGGAAGAGATGGGAGTAAAAAATTTGGAAATACATTAAAAGAAGGAATGTAGGGAAGAGAGAAATAGTATTACTAGATTCTGAGGGAATAGAGAGTAGCTCTAGCAAAGAATTAGAGATAGTCTTAAACAAGTATGTAATCGATATAGAAAATATGTTAGATGTGAAGGACAGAGTGATAACAAACATGAGAGCATATAGTAATGGGAATATACTATTTACAGAAAATGAACTGAATGAGTGAGTAAGAAATTGAAAGGTGGAAAGGCAAGAGGTTTGGATGGATGGGCAGAAGAGATAGTACTGAATTTAGGACAGAAGGCAAAATTAAAACTATTATCATGTTTTAATAAGATGGCACAGAAGAGAGATTTTCCAGGTAGTTGGAATAATACAAGAGTAAGGCTATTATTTAAAGGGAAGGGTAAGGATCAAAGAAAGTTAAACAATTACAGACTAATGGCATTAATGCCAATGCTATATAAAATTTTCTCATATATGGTGGTTGAAAGGATTGCAAAATGGATGGAAGAAAATAATATAATGGGAGAAATGCAACAAGGTTTTCAATCAGATAAGCGTATAGGAGATAGTTGATTTGTAGTTACACAATTTATAGATATTGTTTTATAGATATAGAGAAGGTGTATAATAGAGCAAATGGAAATAGATTATGGATAAGTTTAGTAAATTTGGGAATGGATGAAGCTTTAGTGGATATTATTAAGAAATTATATGAAAATAATTACTATATGTATCAATTAGGGAATATAGAATCAGTTAAATTGAAAAAATGGGATGGGACTAAGACAAGGAAGGTCTCTGTCACCTATTTTGTTTTAGTTGTATTTGAGAGAAATAGAGAGAGCAATAGAAAGACTAGGAAGAGGAGTAGAGATACCATTAATAAGTGGTTAAGAAATATATACATTGTTGGGTCTTTTATTTGCAGATGTGCAGAGAGAAGGAAAGATATGGAAGTTATGCTAAGGATATGCACAAAGATATGTAAATAGATGGGGATTAAATTTAGTAAAGAAAAATCAAAAGTAATGATGATTAATACTAAGGAAAGAAGACAAAGAATTTTTACTGGGGAATATAAAGTTAAGTATGGTGAATAGATATAACTATTTGAGAATCATCTTAAGTGATCAGTGAAATTGCTTGAATGAATTGGAGAAAAAATTGATAAATGAAGCAACAAAAAAAATTGATAAAGAAATTAGCAGTGTTCTTGTATAATAAATATGATGTAAGTAGAATTATGTGGAAGGGAGTGGTGGTAGCAGAGTTAACATATAGTAATGATTAAAGAGGTATTAGATTACTTAGAAAAGTCCAAAGAGAAGTAGGAAGACATGCATTAGATGCAGATGTGTGAACAGGAAAGGAGGCAATTCAAGGAGAAATGGGATGGTCAAGTTTTTATATGAGAGATGCAAAAAACAAAATGAAAATTTCCATAGATTACAGTTTATGGATAATAAAAGAATAGCCAAAATAGTATTTAATTGGGTTATGAATAAAGGGCAGACAACAAGATGTGTGTGAAAAGTAATGCAATATGCAGAAGATTTAGATAAAGAATTTATATCAGTATACTTATACAAAAAATGGGATGATTGTGTTAGAATTGGAGAGTGTTATAATGTTAAGGAATAAGGTAGAAGAATAGATGCATTAACAATGAATAGGGAGTTGGAGAGCTAGTATGGAGAGTAAATAGAGTTTAATATTTATAGAGATAAACAGAATATTGGGTGTGAGTTAATTTATTATAATAGTAAAGAAAGTAGTTTATTGTTTAAGGCTCGAATGGGATCTTTAGCAATAAGGGAATATACATATAAATGGAAAAATATGGAGGATTTAGTCTGTGAGTTGTGTAAGGAAGGCATAGAAAATATTAAGCATCTATTAATTGAATATAAATGTCAGAAAGCAGAAATGGTACAAATAATGAAGATGTGGAAGAATAAATATGAACAAAGTGATTTTAAAGAAAGTGGTTTATTGTTTTTTATGCTGGGTTTGGGAAAAAGATAGAGAGTTTGGGATATTAAAGCCATGGAGTTGACAAAGATTATGTTGGGGAAATGAAATGGAGAAGGATAGAGAAGAATATGGGAAAACTTGGGGTGGAGAATAGAAAGAGAAGTCAAAGTGGCTAACACATTTCTTTGGGCATAGTTGCTGAGAGATTCCTGACTTCATATAAGAAGAAGCAACCATGTGTCACATCACATTATAGAATTTATAAATATAAATGTAAAAATAAAAAGATTTGGAATTCAGGCAACTGTAATGTGATGGCAGAAATGTCTGCAATTGAATGTCCAGCTGTGCTGATCAACCTGTCGATCGCAATCCATTTGCCGACACTTGATCTAGTGCTCATATCTTATATACAATTTGAAAATAAAAATGATTCTAATATTTTAGTTAGAATGTTTCTTTTCTTGACTTTGAATGTTCATTATGGTTTTCAACTTTTAGTCATTTACCCTCAATATGATCATCTTTATAGTTGTTTAATAAGCAGTTTGATTTGAGGGTTTACTTTGTTCCAGTTGTTTAAATTGCAGTTTGATTTGATGAATTTTTTTTAAAGATTTATTTTTCTCTTATTACAGAAAAGTACTCATTCAATGAGCTAGATCAGATATGAGTCAGAATGATATATCCTTTGGCATGGTAAACAAAAAGTTTTCAAATGTTGTGTTAGGTTTAGATAGGTTATTATTTTATCTAGACATGATGCACAATTTTATCAGATTTACCCAGATATCCTGATAACTATTACAAACATAATTATGGTTTTTATAGTAGTGACAGAGGTACAATAATGAATATTTTTTGTTGCTGGTAAGCTAGCTTGCTTGCTTCACTAAGAACCCAATTTTACACTTAATAATCACTAATAAACTTTGCTGTTATCCTTCATTAGCCATCTATCTTTGCTATTTTACTATCTTAAGTTAAAGATTGTTATCAAATAACTTCTAAGCTAATATCTATTGCTGTTATTTCTGTTCTAATCTAATCTAAATTAATTAGTTTTTAAACTTTAACTCTTTAAACTGTATTATTTAGCTTTCCGAAACGTTGCTACTTTTGTTTCCAATAAATAAGTTTTTTGGAACTCAAACACTAATTTGCCGATATGCACAAGGCATCCTTCAAAAGCATTGATATTTTAAAGTTGTTTTTCAAACCTTAATTATCTATTTCATTTTAATTAGTAATTTTTTTAAAATAATATTTTGCTCAAAATATAATATTGTGGTAAATCTTTATATATATTAAAAGAGATAATAGCAGATGGACAGTTGAAATCTTAAACTGAATTCTAAGAAAATGTAAAAGACCTAGAAAAAGACCACATGTGAGATGAATTGATGAAATAGAAAAGTGAGCTGGAGTAATGTGGTGAAAGAGATTGGAGATCAGATAAACAAGACTAAACTTGGAAAGAATATCATTCTACAATGGATTGATGATGGACGTATTTTTATATTTTTACCATTTTTCCATTTTATGTCTGCATCACAAACGAATTATGTCTTACAATTAATCCAATTGACTTTTACTATTATTTTTATCAATCATGTGCCATTTAAAATATTTATTCAATACTTATATTTTCTGACTGGCCCAAATTTGTACAAACTAAACCTATCTGGTCTCATAAAAATTGGTATCCTTATCTTCAATAAAATGAATGAAAATTTTTAGCTAGATAATTTTCACACACATACATTGTGAAATGTATATAACTTATGCTTCTTGTATAATTGACAAATATACACAAATATTTCAATTTATCAGTTTTGAATAATTTCAGAAGTTCCTCATATATTCCTTTTTCTGCCAGAGGCATGAATTCTGAATACTAAATAAGCAATCAGTAGTAATTTACATATATATATACTTTTATATGTTAAAATTAAGTATTTATTTATTAACAAAGAATAGAATAAAAAGATCTACATTGATTACCAGTTAGTCGAAAGCATGCTCCGCGTACGATGTTAAAATATTTAATATTTTTATTTGTAAAACTTTAATATTTGTGTTAATATCAAAATACACATGCATGTATATATATAAATAAATCAAATCAAATAAATGACAAACTTTTATCGATTTTTTCTAGCGCTTTCAAAGGTATAACCTTCATTTTCAAGAAGTGCAATATGCAAAATAGGGCAGATTAAATATGTAAATAAAAGTGGGAAAAATCTAAATTTGTCACTTCTTAGATGTGGCATAAAATGTCTCTTTTTTATTCATCGCGTGTACATCCGATATAATATAGCATTTTATGCCATATTTAAGAAGTGGCAGATTTAGATTTTTCCCACTTTTATTTGCATATTTAATCTACCCTATTTTGCATATTGCACTTCTTGAAAATGAAGGAATATTATACTTCTTGAAAATGAAGGTTATACCTTTGAAAGCGCTAGAAGAAATCGGTAAAAGTTTGTCATTTATTTGATTTGATTTATTTATATATATATACATGCGTGTGTATTTTGATATTAACACAAATATTAGAGTTTTACAAATATATATTTTCTAACACATGGTTGAACGTTTATATTTTTATTTTAAAGTATTAAACATGTTTTTCTTAGCATACATGTTCCATATACTATTTATATTGAATTACATTTTTCCAAGAAGAGTTTTAAAAAGATAAAAAAATTTTAAAACTATGGAAATTTTAATGTTTGTATAAGTTTCTATCAGTTATTCGCTGAATAAATCTGCACAATCATGTGACTAATGAAGTTCAACAATTTGGCATAATGATATTTCCATCTGGTGAAGTGTAATTAAATAATTATATTGACTTTTGACTTATATATATATTGTAATGGTCAGATTTGTACACTCATACAACAAAATCCAGAGTCCAGACAAAGTGCACTAAAGCTGACCGAAGTGAGGTGGTGAGACTTTTAATCTGACCAAACTTCAATTCATTTTCTAGTACTTAATGATTTAACACCTTATGAATGATTTTTCTGAGGTCACACTCAGTCTCAATTTAACCTGCGAGCTGTTTTAGATCAGGGAGAAACATGAGATTCAATGGATAGCTAATTTAACTCAATGGGTGGAACAGACCACTTAACACATCAATCACATTAACTAAAACAATGTATGTTCAACATATAAATTATTAAGAATTGGAATCAGATAATGTGGATTGGACTGAACTAGAACTACAAGCAAGGAAGATATGAAACAAATTTTGTATTTTAAACATGTTTATTAAAACAATAACAAAATAACGTCAATTAAAGTAACAAAAGATAAGGATTATATAGCATTAAATATTTGTATTCAAAACATGCACGCAGTTTCATAGAGAATGAGACTATTATCAATAAAGCAGTCTCATCTTAACATATTAAAATAATTGTATGTGCTGTTAACAAATTATGCCTATAATCATATAATATACCCATCATTAAACTTACTTCAATAATTTTGTTACAAACACCTTTTAAAATTTTGTTATGGTTACATAAGCATTTATAATTTTGTTATATAAAATGGGTGTATTTCATATTAATGAAAAAGGAGTTCTCTCATTATTAGTTTACAAATGTATTATATATTTTTTTTTAAAAAATCATATTAGTCATTCGTCCGTTGGTTTTAAAATTATGAATTTATTGGCCCATGAAGTTCGAAAAGTTGGTGGCCACTGGGCTAGTATATACATAATCTATATTAATTAAACTTATAAAGTAAATAAAAAAATCAAGATTAATCATGTTTGTTTTGTAAGAATTCGTGTGTTTATTGATTTAAGTTCTTTAAGTATAAATGATTCATGAAAAATATTAGTTTAAAAAGATCAATAAAAGTAAACAGTTACTAACTGAATTAGAAATAATTTTGAGTAAATCATTTTATTTTTAAAATATAAAATTTAGTAAAGTGAAATTACTCAAGAGATTTCAAAATAAAATTATAACATTCTTAAAAATCATACATTGAAATAAAATAACAACTCTATCTATATGGTGTCATCGATCTTATTTTCTATTATAAGAAGGTTTAATGGTAGTAAGCATTAATTCTGAAGAAAATGTTCGTGCACCACTGCTTAAAATAGTCCACACAATTAACATAATTACTAAGTCTATAATGCAACATGCCGGACCTTGCTAGAGAGGACACTATCCCACACTACATAGATACCAGTTCTGATACATCAGCATTATAGAGCCAACCTCAGAGAGGTGGACAATATCAACAGAATGGAATGCTACTTACTCTTACATTAACCTGTTAGTGTGGTTAATGATTATGCCATGCATTTACCAGACCTAGAACACCCACATTACCAAGCCAGCCTTGATGGAAGAAGCTAATACCAGCAATGAAATTGAGCCAACATTAACAAAGTGTATTATAATATTCAACTGTACAAATTTTGTTATGTCAATAAAATATATTTTTTTAAAAATAAAAATAAATGAAAATTAGAAGAATGGAAATGTGCAATATTTAAAACTCATAAAGGAAAAGAATTAAAAATATTTAGATTGGTATTAAAATTCAAATTAATCATTGTATGTTAATTGTTTTATATAAAGAATTGCTATATTTATTAACTATAATATTTTAGTGCAAACATTTAGGAAGATTAATAAAAATAATATTTTCCTGCTGCAAAATAAATAAGACACAAATAAACCTAAAAATATTTCTTCCATTTATTTACAGTGATAATATTTTTACAACAATTAAGATTCACCACCTGTTTTTGATTGGTGGAATTATAAGTGTATAGCTATTGTCAGTAACAATGAAAGTCTTGGGAAATATTCCTTTAATCACTTGCAGTCACATTGGCTTGTTTTATGAAAGATAATATTTGCCATTAATGTTTGTCACTCTGACTTTCTTCATGCCAGAGCACATTCTCATAAATAATGAAAATCATGTGTTGCTATCAGAAGATGTCCAGAACATGATATAATACTGTAACTAATGTAAGACTTATCTATCAGATGTATCTCAGCTAGCTTTCTTACTTACCAAGATTGATTGGGTTTACTGACTTAGGTATATGTTTGCTCCTTTCTACGTCATTGACTGTTTGGTTACATTATTATGTTTTATTAGTCAACTGTATCAAATATATCTTAAAACCTCTACAGTGTGGACAAATCATTTAGGGTAATTTAAGACTAGTCCACAACAAATTTTTTAAAAGATTTACAATGTTTTAAATTAAGGTCATCCAATCTTAAATGATCCAAAGTTTACATCAAAAAATATTTATCCAAAGACTACATTCCAAATAATTTATACAGTACATAATTTGATATATATATACATATATAGTGATATGAAATATTAGATAATAGTACCGGCATCAAGGCTAACAATTATTGTTGGAAGTAAAACATCTTAAATCAAGTTCAAAAAATAATGTTATAAAAAATTCCATATCAGGAACTGCTTTTGCAATAATCCTACAAAATGCTACTGGAATTGAACAAATGGAGTTGACATAAAAGTCTATTACCCAACAATTATATTTGTTTTGATTTTCACCAATAAAAATTAGGTAATATATATCTTTGTCAAACCTTGTTAGGGATACTGTCTCAGATACAGTTCACCTCATGGATCTAAAAAATACAAAGCAAAAAGTAATAACTTTAAAAATGCATCATGAATAGCAAGTAATACAAAGTTTATCAACTTAAATAACATCAAGATCAACAGCACAAATGATGTAATTAAGCTCCCTTCTTTTGGTGAGCTTAATGATTACTGGTACAAAATATCTCTGATTATCAGTATTAAAGAAAATATAATTTGGATGATGGCCAACCACTATTATCACATTGATCTTTCTCTCACTATTTGGCAGAGCTGGAAAAAGACAGTGTACTTAAAGCATTAACAAAGAATGGTTCGATTCATACCAACGCTCTCAAATTTTACCCAGTAATATCAAGATCAAATTTTTCCAATCTATAATCTTCCTCACATGATTATGCAATATTAGAGTATAACACTATTCAAATTTGGATCAGAGTTTAATGAAATTGAACAACTTTCAGTATTATCTACACTATTATAGTTGTATTTTATTACACTTTTCCTATATAACACAAATTTGTTCTACTGTAAATATGTTTATATTTGTATATAATTTGTTATCAGTAAGATTTTTTTATATATAAAAAGTTTAAATTATTTTATTTTTTCACTCGTTCTAATCAAGTATCTCTAGGTGGACCACATCACAACTTGGTGCAGTCTGTGAGTCATGTTTTGAACAGCTCTGTTTTAAAGCTCATTATTTTATGCTGAATTCAATCAACACTTTATAATATCATTATTATATAGTAATTTTAAATTTTATTGTTATTTTTTTCTCCAATGATTTGTCTGGAATCAGTCTATTTTTTTTATAATATACGATTTAGAATGTTTAAACTACAAAAATGTAATATGTTTACTTATATATAATATGTTTATGTTTATATATCACATCAGATTACATGCTTTACATTAATTCGTAATTCAACATCTTTATTTATATGTTACATTATATTCAATTTCATTTATATATATATATTATATATATATAAACACTTTACACACACACACATATATATATATATATATTATTTAAATATACTTCACTTTACATATATATACTTTCACATGGAGACAATAAAAACATATAAACTAACTACACAGTTATTTTAACATTTCAATCAGAGAACTGGTTTTCATTAGAAAATATACCTGATGAAAGCCAATCCTCTATTTAAAATATTGAAACAATGGTATAGACAAATGATTGTACTTTATATATTTTTACATATATACAATCACAAGGATATAATTTTAACAAATTGAATACATTAATATATAATAATCCTTCTATTTTTATTGGATTTTCTATTTTTAATATGTTTACTGTTATTTATTATGTTATGCAAATATATTCATAGTAAACACATCTGCAAATACTGTTTTAAATAATAATGTAAGTAATATTTACTAAGGCTATAACCTCAAGAAAGTGTGCATAAAATGTGAGGGACCTCTACAGGTCTTAACCACAAGCTTACATTTTGGAAGAAAAGAGGAGAACCCTCTTTACTTCAACCTACTTTCTATATAAATAGGTGAAGCTGAAGTGGTTAGATCTGAGAATGTGAAGCTATTCAATACTTCACTGATTAAGTCCACATTACAGCAACATCTAGTTGCCATGTCGCACATTTTGTCTTACTATGACCTATGTTGTTATATAGGAAACTAATCTAAGCAATGTTAATTGTTTATATTAGCTTTCTGTACAACAATTTAGGGTGCATGCAAGATATAATCCATTATTGTTGACATGACAACTAGATGTAACTGTTGCACTGCATTTTATGTTATTTATGTAGAACATTTGTAAATATTTATGCTCTAATAAGTTTAGATAATATTTTATCCTGTAAAAGTTTATAATATTAGATTTAATTTTATATTTAGATATTTATATATAAATGTTTACAAAATTAATTCATCAAATGACCACAAACATTGCAAACGAATTAATAATTTTACTCATATCAATGTATAAAATATAAACTCAATTACTTCACTGCATGAAATACATAATATGTCAGATGAATCTGGAGCTATAGCATTACTATTTCCATATATTGACATGGTGATGTATAATATTCAAATTAGAATTGAGAAATTCTATTTATGAGAGCGAGAGAAAAAAAAATCAAACCACTTGAAAGGTACATATTTAAATATACATTATGACTTATGAATATTATGTCAGGAACTTTATGACATGATGCTAATTATTATACATAATTGTTATAACTAATTATTAAAATTAGAATTGCTGATTCTAATCAAGAGGGGGGAGACTTGTTATTTTTTCTCTCTCAGTTAAAATCAAGCATTTCTAATTTTAATAATCGCATGTAATAATTATATAGAGAAAAAGATAAAGAAAGAGAGCAATTAGTGTTTATAAGGTATAATATAAAGATATGTGTACATATGCTTCAAGTGCTTTGATTTTCCAATAATTTATTGTAATTACGTTATTACATTAGCAGTTATGATATTCTAACATATAGTTTTAAATTTAATTTCCAGGCTAATCATCTTATCTTTTAATTATCAGTCTCTTTATCTCTTCACCATTGGAAAGTGCTTTGATTTTTTTCTTTTTCTTGAGTAGAACCCCACATATCTAATTTAAATATTATATGCCACTATGTTTATGTAAGTGAAAGCTGATATTATATCTCCAAGATTATCTGATGATTTTCTCATTCCAAGATAAAATGTTGTGTAGTATTAAGGCAGATATTGTTTTTCTCTATATATTGATTTGGGTATTTAGTTATTAATTCATTTTCATGATTATATCCATTTTAATGAACCAATTTTGCTATACACATTTAAGCATGTTTTTTAAACATAAAAGTTGGTAAGATAATGATTCACATTATACTTAAACAATATAATATTATACATTGTGTGACATAATATACAATCCTTAACAAATTAATATTAAATAAATTATAAATCTACTCTCTGTATATAAAATTTTAAGTGAAACCAGAAATACAACCAAAAGACATTGTTAGCTAAAAATCCCTGATATAAATCTGTTAATAAATGACTAATATACCACTTATATAAAAAATGATAAACTATTGCTAATCTGTAGTAAAAGAAATACAGTATTATTATTATCTGAAATTAAAAAAAATTAACATTATTTTTAATTTATCAAAATTACAAAAAATTCAATACTGTGAGAATTATTATGTCATTAATGAAGTAATATATGCCAAATAATTCAAATCTTAACATAACAACCTTTAATGTCCTAAAAAGGTTCAGATAGTGATGTCTTGAGCAGAAATACTTTGACTTCATAAGAAACTGTGAATTTATTTCAATTGATGGATATATGGGTTATGTTGCAGAGATGAAGACAGGATGGAATACATATTTGGTGTATGCATTTATTGGAAAGTATGTAGAACATTTATTAGCTTAATTTATAAACATAAACACTCATTGATACCTGCATTGAAAAAGGAATTAAAGTGGGAGTTTTTGCTGATATTAGAATTGCCACTTTTTTAATTTATAGTTTATGGCTAATATGGAGTAAAATTTTCTTCATTTCTAATTGTACAGATCCTCTAAAGATTCTAATCAGGAAATTCAGAACTATAAAAGAGCACATTGAATTGAACTGACATTTAAAGACAAGGTTTGATGAAAGAAATATATATATAAAATTGGTCTTTTTCTTCTACTTTCTTTATAGTATAATAAACCCTTGGCAGGATGTGTCTATTGAACTTTAATTTACCAATTGATTTGATCACATAATGCTAAAGTATTTTTCCCTTTACTTCTAGATTAATAAAGTTTGTTTTTGATAAAAATAAAAAATACAGTATTCCGAAAAAATATTAATTAATAATTATGTTTAACAATAAACTTGTTTTGTCTATTTCTTCTTTAAAATTTTTATGAATGCCCTCTTTTAATTCCTTCCAATTAAATACAGTTTATTTTGACATTTTCTGACACATTCTCTATAGATGTCCGTTCTATTCCAATTGCTTATATATATATATTACTATAACATGTTCAATATTCATTATATTTTTTAAAAAAAATGCTATTTAACCTTAACCATTTTTCTTTGACTTTCTTGAAGATTATAATTATCAATTCTTGTTTAATTTTTACTTTAAAAGTCAAATCTTATATATATATATATTAATAATTCAAACAAATATATTTAACACAGTATTCAAAATTAAATAATATATTCTTTACCAGAAGTACTTTCAATTGTTTCACTGACAATCTTTATCAACTGTTAATACAAACGTACAAAAAATAAAAACTTGCATTACCCATCATTCAATCTATTCAAATTTCCCACAATTCTGTTGTCTTTATATTAGCCGATTGTTTATTCATTAAACCACCTCTATTCCTAGATATCATCATTGCCTCTTTAATTTTACGTTTTTCACTACACCTTATTTTTATATCTCTATTATTAAATTTAAAACCATAATTACATGTTTTATTATGATCAAATATATATATATATATATATATTATATCACACATGTTTGTCCTATATTGATTTTTAATATATTCTGATCCCACCATATGCTATTTATTTCTATAGGTTTTCTAATCAATATATTGGTTATACTTTTATCTTTTATTCTCTTTTGTCTGACATTATGTTAGTCATTTATATGCCTCTCTCTTTCCAATATTATACCCAGCTACATTCCTCTAATACACATACCTTTTGTTTTTATTAAATTAAACTTCAGGCTTTGTTTATATATACTTCTTTATTAATTTTTGAGCTATATAAGTTAAATCATTTTGAACTTGAGCCAAAACTATTTTCTCATTATCCCAGAGCAGTGTATAAAATGTCTTATTATTATGTACACCACTTTACATTTTTCCACATTTCTTTTTTCATATTTTAAGAATCTACTTTAGATAACTTTAAATAATGTGTGTAATATATAACACTTTAATTGAATCCATAAATTATCATTATGTCAATTGAACTCATATTTTCTCTTAGTTTTTGGTTAGTTGGTGAAAATATTTTTAACGTTGGTTAAAGAAAATTTTTATTCTATATCTTTATTTCTTAACAGTCTGAGTACGCCTTTGGCTAGAGAATTACTTTTAGTTTTGCACATTTATTTTTAAAGATGTTTTTGACTGTTTGAATAAAAGTTGCTTTTATAATTAACTGATTGCAGTGTTTTCCATAGTATTTTGTGACTAATACCGTCATATACATTTTAATGCCAAAATACAAAACGCATCTGTTTTGCTATGTTTTATATTACTTGATCAAAATACTCTACAAATGATCTACTATAATTTACCTTCTCTGGAATCTTCCTGTTATCTGCTTCCTAATTTTTTAATTTATGGTCAATTTATTTTTCAGAATATCTGACTCTTTGAATTAGCAATTACTATTCCTTTATAGTCTACACAACTTATCATTCTATTCTTTTAATGAATTGTAATGTTTGACTTTTTTTTTAAATGTCATAGCATCGGCCGGGACGCGAACCCACAACCCGGGCAACTGCCTCCAAATGCAAGGCAGTTGCGCTGACCTCTCGACCACCAATGCAAGACAAAATGTCCACAGAATGGAAAATGTTTGACATTTTCCATTCAGTGGACAACTTATCTGCATTAATGTAGTCTTAAAACAACTTAGTTGAGTGTTCAAACAGCTTTTAAAATGGAATTCCTTTGGGACTAATGACTTTCTGTTCTTTAGTGATTTACATGCAATTATAGCCACACAAGTTTTTTTAAATGTTAATAGGGTATTTTACCATTTGTCTATTAATTTTTAATCAAATTTTTCATGTTCTATCCAAATATCTATTAATAAATATTTAAAATATTGTTTTCATTTTAATTGTAATTGTTCACATTTTATGTCCACTTTCTTTTGTCTTAAACTTGTAATCATTTCCTACTTGTCAATGCTTCTTCTTCCATCCAAATATAAACCAGTTATTCTACAATTTCTATCCTATATTTTATATAGTTTCTTTTTTAATTTTTTTAATTTAATTTTATCTTCATTTGTTTTACTAATTAAATATTTTGACTTTCTTTGCTATTTCATTTTCTTCTCTTATTTCTACAAATATGATATTTTTATTATTTTTATTTGTCATTGGGATGTTATTCACTGACTTCAAAATTATTTTTTATAACTTTTCATTTCATTATAAACTATGCTTTATTCCAACACTCATGTTCTAAATCATCTTAATGTTATTTTTCTTTTTTTATTACTGAATCATACTAATTAATTTATAAGACAACAACTACATTATAATCCTCTATTTATTCTTATTTCCATTAGTTTGAAGTTTATATTTTGTTTACCAATAGATTTGAACCTCCAAGGCCGATACATTATGCACAGAGAGTAATGACATCAAGAGAGAAATCAAGGAAGCTTGTTTTATTAGCAATGACATCAACTCCATAAATAGAAAAGACACTTGTTTTGCCATTTCCAGAAAATGGATAATATAAAAAGTTGTTTTGCATACATTAGCATATAATGACATTGATAATCTAAAAAGGCTATGATTATGGAGTAACAAAACTCTGAAAGTGCTAAGCCTGCATAAATTGTTATATAGAAAAGTTTCACTGCAATGCATCAGCGTATTATTAAAATAATTATTATATATTTTATTGCATTCAACATGTAAATTTAAGCTAGTAAAAACTATTCATTATCCTTAAATTTAAAATTTTATTTATAAAAATTGTAAAAATATATTGAATTAATTATATCAATTTTACTTAAGTAACATAATGCTCACTAGAATATTGCTATAATATGGTTGTTCTAAGAATCCTAACTTCATCTGCATTTACTTGTTGTGTGAAATTTAATGAAAACAGAGTTCAATGAAAAGGCTGTAAAATTCTAGGTTTAGTGAAAAGATAAAGAAAGTCATCATCATGGGGTGTAAGACAAAAGTGGTAACATAATGTCTCAGAATTCTATTTTAATAATGCCATGGTGTATGTAAATTTATACAAAAATTGTTTATTTTATTTGTAGTTATAGATGTTTTTCTTTTGTTTATTTTAGTGTAGTAGATCAAATGCCTTCCGTAATTTTATTCTATATTAACACACTCACACTGGACCTATAAATGTGAGTTTTAATTATTTTCACTTCTAGTAAGCTTTAAATATTAAACTATTATTACTGATCAGAATGTGGTACATTTGATTTCATTTGATAGACTTTTTTGTTTAGAAATGAAGTAAATTCTAAAAAATCACATTTAATTTCTTCAAATATTGATAAAATTATATTGTGATCAAAACAAAAGCACTATTTCATCATATTACAAGAATTATATTTTTTCAATAACAAATGAGATCTTTTTTTAAATTTGATATTTTCATTTAAAATGTGAATAAATAAATATAAATATCTAATATATCTATCAATTTAGGCTGTAAAATAAATTTTTAAAATAATTTGTATAATATTGCAATTGGTATTCTAACATACAATCATCAATTATGTGTTACCAAATGACTTGCACCTGCCTTTCCAACAATTTAACTACTTCAAAAATATAATATTCTATTTTTAATGAAGTTACAGGCTATCAAGAATCATTTAAAACAATCAAGGTAGAATTTCCTGATACCTATAGATTTTTAGTACTAAAATATTATGAGTAATATATCATCATCATCAATGATTATCAATCCACTGCAGGATAAAGGTCTTTCCAAATTCAATATATTTTCTCTGATCTTTAGCTTCTCTTCTTCACATTACCCCTGCACACTTTCTTATTTCATCCACCCATCTCACATGTGGTCTCTTTCTGGGTCTTTGACTATCTCTTGGAATCCAGTTTAAGATTTCAATTGTCCATCTATTATCATCTCTTCTAGCAATATGTCCACCGCAAACTCCACATCACTGATATTTGTTTTTTAAAGTTTGAAAATTTTCTCAATATGTGGAGAATTGGTACTCAAGCATATTGTTTTGGGAAGAAATTAAAGATGTTAAACAGATAAGTAGTGTTAGATTTTGATTATACAAATGGGATTTCTTAATCTGTTTTTTTTTTAGAAAATAATTTTTCTGATATAATGTATTAAAATTATATCAAACTCCATTTATTTTATATTTTTGTAGTATTCTAATTTTTAAAATATATAAATATAAATGTTAGAATTTTATAAACAAATCAAAAATAAAATTTTATATTTCTGTAATATTTCTTTTATTTGACAAATCTGCTTTTCCAAACTTGTCAATTTATTTTGAATTAAATACTTTAAAAATTTTAGTTTTGGAAAACATTAATTACTTTTTCTTCACTTTTTGTACAAAGTGATAAATGTGATATCTTATTTAAGACTATTACACAGCTAGTGGAAGGTTGACTTCTTTATCTGTAGATTTCATTTTTATCTCTACAATTAATCAAAATAGTGAATAAATCAGTTTTAACATGTTATTATTCAGAAGCTACAAAATCACTTATTTTGGCATGCTTTTGGTGTTATGTTGGTATTGCAATCATTATATATTTTCTTCATTATTTTGAGTCTATTGATAACCTTAGATTACAGTATGCAGTTTTATTTTATAGTAAAACTTATTTTAATATTATTAATTGAAAGAAAAATCTAAAATTTTCAACATCAGATAAACCCTTAGAAAATGACAACATATTATTTGCATATAAAAAAATTCATTTCTGTTCTGTTTTGATCTCAATCTTAATAACAAATTCAGATTGGGGGATTGTTTAGACCTAAGGCAAACAGAGAAAAATTTCATTTGAAAAGAAAATTGTAATTATCAGTAATTTGTTTACATATTAAACATGCTCTAAGAAATATTTTTGTATAATTTTTTTTATAAATCAAAAATCTATGTAACTACAATTACATTTTATTTGAAATTATTTGTTTTTAAAAAGAAAAGTTGTAAAAATTTTGTTTTGGCAAAGCAAAGGGAGTTTTTACTGGATAAAAGAATAGTTTTTTGACATTATTAGTAAATAATTTTTAAATTTTTTTTTAATAAGAATAAATTTAATGCTTAATTTTAACACACACACATATATATATATCTTTAACAATAACTAACTTTAAATTTCTTATAAATTTAAGAAATGACATTCAAATATATAATACTTCATTGTATTAACTTAGACACAAGATACTATTGTTATAATTAGAAACTCCATCTAGAAATTAATTTTCCTATTTTACAAAGATAAAATATTAATATTTAAAATGTCTATCCTTTAAAACTTTATGCTTGTAATAAATAATGTAAAGATTGTCAGTATATGATATAGATAAAAAGTTTAATTGCAAAAATAATTTGGGAGAAAATTTATTAGGAACTTTTTAAATAAAGAGTTAGTTGCTAAAAGAGTTAATCCCTTTAATAGCAATACTTTCCAGTACTTTTTGATAGTTTCCTATCACCTCTGGCTTACTTTCACTCTTTTGGATCTAACTGTAGATTTATTTGTCAGTTTTGTATTTATTTGACAACAAAAATTGAATCTAAAATATCTTTTGGTTTATTATATTTAAAAAAATCTGAAAACTTTAGAATAACAAAACAAATCCTAATACAAAAAGCTTTGAGAGTGCCCTTAACAACACACATTTTACCTTTGTGTTACTTTGAGAAAAAAAAGGATATTTCGCATAATTTATTTATTTATTTATGATTATTTTTGCAACATGCTGGTAAAATTTTTATTTTAAATTTATAATATTCATGATTGCAATCAGATTTTATTAAAAAATATTTGTTTTTAAGAAAAGAAATCAAGTGAAATCATTATTAGGTAAAGATAAGATTATAGTTTGCTGAAAATTAAAGACATTTGTAGGTGTTGTAAGAGTTATTTCTTTTATAATAATTTAATAATTATATATGCAATTTAAAATTTAAAATAGAATTTCATTGCTTTTTGATGCCTTAACACTTTAATAGAAGTCTCTGATCATAGACATACATGGCTTCAAGTCTCTCAAAAACCATCAGTTTTTACATTACCATAGTGAATTTATAGTACTTTTAAAGCTTTAAAAAGTGTCATATGATACTGCCCTCTCTAGAATTATTTTACAAGTAAAAAATCAATAATATTCAAATTTAAGTTTTAACAATGGAAGAAGGTGGTATTTCCTAGGAACTGATTGATTGTTGCTCATATTGGACAAAAGAGAGTGTTTGCCAATAATTTTCACAACTCCAACTTCTTTGTTTTCATTTTGAAAATGCAAATGAAAGTTTTAGAGCATTTCTAAAGTATTTTCTTAACATAATTATAAATTATTTAGATAAAATATGCTGAAAATAAAATTATTTAAAAAAATTAGTTAAGATTTTAGTAAAAATTATTTACTTTAACACAACATAAAATTGAGAAAGAAATCAATGATGCCCACAGCACTTTATAATTTGTTACAAACTTTATTTTTAGGTTTTCCACTATCAAATATTTTTATAATTATGAATAAAAAAATATTTTTGAAAAAACCTTTGTTCACTTTCATAATCTGACAAATTATTAATATACTTTTTACAAACAAAACTAAAATGAATATATTATTAAAAGATAAATATATTTTTACTGCTGATTCTGTAATTGACCAATCAAAAGTTTAGAGTTTTAACTCACTCATACAACTGGTGTTTCTACACTGAAAATGTTAATAATAATTCATTCAGATTTTAAAAGTATAGTTCAAATAAGAAATATTTAGTTCCATTTTTTTCTTATCAAGAATAGCATTCATTTCAGCAAGAAAAAAATTATTGTTATTATATATTTTAAATTATTATTGTTTTATATTTTCAGGTTTAAATATTTATTAGAATAATTTATATTTATAAACTTACATTTCTAATAAATAAAAATTATTAAAATATAGTAGAAAGATGTAATCCTAACAATATAAAAATGCTAATATAACCTCAAAACCCACTGGGAATTTCTAAAAAAAAGTTGAAGGACTTTATTACTGAAAAGGTTAAATTAAAATTGATCTTTTATTAAAGTGATTACATTTTAATTTTTTTCTCTGACATCAATAAACTTTTGCTTGATGATAAAACAGTATTCAAATTTAATAAAATTTAAATTAAATATATTTGCTTACAAATAAATAGTTAATAACTTTTTTAAAAATAAATTAAAAATTATATATAAACTTTTTTTTATTTTTCACAAAGAAAAAAATTGCAATTAAACACATGTAAAATTCTATGCAACATGAAACACTCTTTTCATTTGGTTGTAGACACACTCTAGAATTTGGAATTTTTTCCCAATAGCTTCTGACATTTAGGTATTTTAATTACAGATAATAATTCACAACCAATCACTTTTTAAATATAATTTCTACCATTAATAGTTCAAAAGCATTTTTACTACTTTTAACACTCTTAGATAAATAAATGGTGAATCTATTATTTAATGTAAAGTATGCTCTCAAAAATGAGAATTCATAGTAAAACAAATCAGTTAAAAAATTTAAAAATATATCTATGCAGAAAAGTTATTTTCTTGAAAGGAAATTAAAGTCAGCAGTCAAAGTACTTGAACAAATAATTAAATTGAAATAAGCAAATATTAACAGTTAAAATATTAAATAAACTAATAATACTTGAATTTGAAGATGGATCTAACCACAGTAGAAACATCATGTATTTTTGCAAATATTAAATTGCATAAAGAGATTTGCAAAAAATTTTATTAGATGAATTGATGTTTGATAAATTTAGTAGTATTATTAAAATGTCTCAAAGTTTTAAAACCAGTTTATGATAAGAATTACTACAGGATGATGTCTCTGTATGTCAGTGATTTGCACAGATCTGTGGATCATATTTTCATTGAATAATTACAGATTAATAAACATATAAGAAAATTTTTACTAATGCTCAAATCAATTGGAATGTTGTAGCATTATTCAATGGTTATTATTTTCAAATAGAACAATTATGTCCAATGGAGTAGCATTTAGTGGTGTAATTTGTAGTTTATGTGTGAAGAAAAAATCAACTTATGTTGATGTTTTAATTTTCAGACTCTTACACTTAATTTTTAATTGTTATTAAGAAATTGAGTAATGAAAATCATCAATTGAATGTGAAGATAGAAATTGGATTAAATATTTTTGATTTATCAATAAAATATGATAATAAAAGATTAGATTATACAATGCAAATTAAGTCTATTAATATTTAAAAATGTATCAATTCTAAATCATTAATATATAATTAACAAATATGCAGGAATTAAAGTTTTTTTTTTAAAACATGAAAC
This sequence comes from Epiperipatus broadwayi, assembly GCA_028023455.1. Taxonomy (NCBI): domain Eukaryota; kingdom Metazoa; phylum Onychophora; class Udeonychophora; order Euonychophora; family Peripatidae; genus Epiperipatus; species Epiperipatus broadwayi. Next base: position 845,134 of record JAQFVV010006217.1, on the reverse strand, counting down.
CATAATTTGTAAAGCTTTAAAACTGACAAAAGAGATAATATTAATAAATATATTGTGAAATTAATAAAAATAAAATTTATGACAAAGATCCATTGTTTAAACATATAAAATGGTCATATGATATGTTAAAATAGAATAGAAATATAGTTATTGAAAATATGTACTTTGAATTTCAACAAAAATGAAGACATTTTGAGTTTTTGTTCAGCACCCATGTTAAAGTAATTAAATAATAAACATAAGGATAAAATTGGTACCTGAAAATGTTTATTGACTGACTGCACAATTAAATGCCAGGAGTTAAGCTACTCTTATATTTACTATTACATGATCAAAGTTGATCATTAATGTAAAGTTAAAACAATATATATATATATATATATATTGTATTTAATTCTATCCCTAATATATATATATATATATATATATATATATTAGGGATAGAATTTAATCCCCACATCTATATTATTAAATCCAGAGATAAGCAGCCCCATTTTTTTCTGTTTTTGTGTGTGTATTATAAATACTTATATATCTGATTTTTATTTGTGAGTAGTAATGGGAAAAAAAAAAGATGAATATTAAAAGAAATCATTAGTTTTAAACCCTAGTATTTTTTTATTAAATAATATAATAGTTCTTTTACAGAATTTATTTTATAAGTTAAAACAGGCTAACATAGATAGTAGAGCTGTTAAATCTAACATACGTGTGGTTTGAAGTGAAATATATGAATGTGTGAATAGATATTAACAGTATTTGTAATCTCACTTACACACATATTCAGATTTGTTTTGTTGTATAAATTTTGACTTGTAAAAAAAGAAATTTGTCAGAAAGAGGAATATTTTTTGATATAAGGGAAGAAATAATTTTTATTTTAAAGGAAGCTGACAGCAAAGTTACCAGTTATTAGTTTTAAGTTTTTTTGTGTGTGTCAAAAGATCAAAGCCTTTTGGTTTGTTTAAAAAAATCCTAGCTAATTGATGAAAGCAACTTTAGCAGTGATTGGGAAAGTTTTTTGTACAGCTGCATTTAGATTATGAAATATAAAAATGACTAGTTTAGATAGAAGTTAAGTTAGTATTATTTTTTCCTCGTTAAAATCTTACTGAGGAGAGTAAAAATGGCATTATTATTGCGATGTTCCAAATCTTATTCTGAACTGTGAGTGAAGAAAGCAGAAAAATGAGTTTTAGATTTTCAAAAAGAAAAAATGTTAAAGGACTGCTCTAAATAAAATAACCAAAAATGAACTGACAATTTATTAGTTTTGAGAGCTTGAAGGAAAAGGAAATCCAAGAGGAAAAAGTTTGATGTGCCAAGAGAAACAGGGAAGTATTTTATATACAGGAGTCATGAGAAGTATTTTTTTAAAAAAGGAGCTGAATGGGAAAATAAGTTTTTACAGTGATCAATAAAATCAAACCATGAGAATCAAAATTAAAATGATGTTATAATAGATTGTAATATAGGTAGTTGCTTGAAAGAAATGGACTCAGTATTTATGTTTTTATTAGCATTTAGAGAAGAAATAATGCCTTGTTAGTTGCATTTATTTTGTCCTGAGACCCAGGGAGTGGCTGCATTTTTTGTTAACCATGCCAGTACCATATTTTGTCTCAAAGACTTCTTTGCCACTCCCTGGTTTATTAAAGCATTATCATCATCAGTCAAGAGAAAGAAGAGAAGAAAGAAGATGTATATGATCTACACTTCTAGCTTCAACTAATCTAATAAGCAGTTTTTTTAAAGTTTCTATTATTTCATTAGTAGTGGCAAGAAATTCAAGAATGTTTTAATTGATTTATGCAAGTTTCTTAAAAATGCAAAGAATGGCAGGAACTTTGTCCAATTTTAAATTTGTTTTATAAAATTACAAACAGAGAAATATGACATGCCAAAAAACAATCTAAATATTGGGAAAGTGAAATCTGCTGTGCCAGCTTAGATACTCATCTCAAGAACTGAAATATGGATTGGTAAACATTTAGAACTTTATTAATAATTTTTTTTTATTTAGTTAAAAGTAATCATTTAAATCTTCCATTGATCAAACATTTATTTTTACAATTTTTTTAATACACAAACATTAAAAGCTTGTTGTTTTTTTTATTAATTACTATTATTCATAACAACATTGCAAATATATTTTGAAGTTATTAACCTTAATTTTTTTTTTTTGAATATTTATTTTTATTGCTCTTTAATATGTTTGTTATTTATTATGTCATGTAATGTGTTACCTAGATATTAATAGGATAATCAAATGTATTTGAGTCATATGTCAGTATATATTTTATGTTTTGTTTTATATTTATTTTGCATATTTCAGTAGATATAAATGTCATTTTGCCCAAGATTTAAATCATTTTTTTTACACATGACTTATTTGTAATTTAATAATATAAAAGAAAAAAATGTTTTAACATTATATATATGCCAACATGTCATGAGTCTGTATGGATGCCTGCATATACAAATATAGGTCAATCAGCATAAGTTAGAATAAGTTATACTAAAATATTAATGCTTGATATATTTTTTTCATTAAGTGAACAAATATTAGAGTAGGGATTTACATGTATGAAAGTGAACACACACATAACATATATAGTAAAGTTGGGAGAACTATTGAATAAAGATTACATAGAATTTTTTTTTTTTTAAATTGGAATATCTCATTTTAAACCAGCTCATTTTAAATAGATAGGAGCATATGTAATTAATTTTTATATTTGGTTAGACATATAGTACATTTTCTGTATTTATATATTATTTTATTAATATAATATAATTAAAGTCAATTGGATGATTAGAAATTTATTTTATTAAAAGAAATGAATCTTAATAAACACAGTTATATAATATTTTTTGCTTTGATGATATTATTATTAGTATTATAGTTATTTTTAGTTTTTTATTATTTAATTAATTCATTACATGTACACCTCATCAGGGAGGTGGTTGGTTGTCATCATCATTGGTTTGATTTAATCTCATGATTAATAGGGATTTAAAAATTCATGCCTAGTTCAAGAATGATAGATATAGGTTATGTTAGTTTGTTATAATTTATTCCTCATTATCATGGATGATTGTATAAGGTGTTTATATAAATATTGAAATTGTGGTTGTCATACCTTATTAAGTGATTATAGGGATTTATAAAAATAATCCCAAACACATAATAGAAATGGGATATGAATATGTAAATTGTATAAGTTATTTAATTATTGAATATGACATATAGGGCTTGATAGTTACATTGCTGATAGCATGTAATGATGGTTGCAATACAAACCTTGAACCTGTCCATGGTCTTATTTATTAGGTGGTTATACTTGCTAAAATGGTTCCATTTCATTCAACGTTGTGTACTGGTACAATATATATATATATATATATATATGAAACAAAGCCACAATTGATTATTCTTAAACAAATATATTAATAATATTATTTACAATATTAAAGAAATATTTTTAAAGTGAAGATATTTAAGAAAGAATTTGAAAAAAATGTAAAAGTTTAAATCACCATAAAACAGTAGAAAATCTCTCCATATAGTAGCACCATTCAATGCATGTCATAATAATTAAAAGAAAGTTTAGGTATTTAACTTTTTCAAAGATTTGTTTATTTTTATTAATAAAAAATATTTTCACACAACTTACATCACATAATCATATTGGATGAGTAAGCAATAGATAGAAATTTTATTTTGCATTCATTGATTACTCTGACTTGCACTGGGTGACACTACTGTATGGAAAGTTTTACTTTGTTATAATTTAAGCTATAACAATATTTAATTTGTTTATACATTCAAGAGGGTCTATACATTTGTATATATTTTTTTGTTTAAAAAGTCACTACTATTGTTAGGATGGCAGAAATTTTTACTAAATATTGGTTATATATTTTATTTATTTGGAAAAATTTCAAAGATAAATATAAAAATAGTGGTATATATAAAGTATATTTTTAGATGACTGTTTCAGCTTACTTTAAGTATCCGCTTTAGAAGTAGTTAGAAATTTAATTCTTCTTCTTAATGGTCAGATGCTTATACTTAGTATATAAATAAGATTACTCAAATGTAAAGTTATTTTTCAATATCAGAAGTATTTCATTTCAAAATTTTAAAAAGTTTGAATTTCAGATAATTATCTTGGATAGTTCAAAAGAAGTAAAAATGTCTAGTGGATACATATGTGCTGCTTTTCACTCTAAAATATAATCGAGTGGCTTTACTTTTTTAGGAGTTCGTAAAGTTTAATCTAGAATTGTGAGAACTGGAATCGATCCAAGGATCTTTTGCTCTCACACTACTACTGTGCTAATCTATATAAAGCATTGATTTTCACTGATAAATAATCTATAGATTCTTCCATTTAGTAATCTTTCTTACAATTGATGGATTTGAATTAGAATAACAAATTTGGTTTAATCCTAATGTATAGTCTTTATTCCTTTTCATAAATCGTCAAAACACATCATGTCATCATTTTATATGCTTATACCAGCTGTTAATAACAATAGCAATCTCACCAAGTACAAACTTTAATAATCAGTAGATGCAAATATGAATACTTGCATTTGATGGCACTACTGGATGGACAGTTAACTACTGTTATTATCAGTCTGTGAATGGATATAAAGTGGTGATCATATGATATTTTGATGGTTTTATACCTATCCTGTCTATAAGAAATTTTTGGAAAAACCAAAGACATCAAAATATGCAAATGCTGAACTGAGTTCAAATTTATATGACTATATAAGCAAATCAGTTTGGATTGAAAACATAATGGTTTTTTCATTTCGGGCTTCTCACTTTATAGTTAACCCAATAGGTAAAAGGTGGCTTCTGGAGGATTGCATTAGATCCTAAGATCTAGGGGCAGTATTTTCATATTCAAGGCTCTTCATTAATAAAATCCATAAAGTAGAAACTAGTCTGGAATATTGGGCGATTAGGCACTAGATGGGGATTTTAAGCACAAACCTTTTTGCATCCATTGATTACAGAGGCTGGAACTTGGTAGGCACTACTATATGGAGAATTAGCTACTGTTAAAATTATTCTTATTAAACAAATAAAATTAAGAAAAACCGGTTAAAGCATTGAAATCAGTTTAAAATTAGTCGTCTTTAAGTATTATAATACATAGGCAATCTATGCAGCTACAAAACGTCTGTACAGAAAGATAATCATGGTTTTGTTTTATAAAATGTTTGAGCTATACATGCATATATTCCATGTATTCATTTAAATTTGAATTTTTAGAAATAAAAAAAATAATTGCTATTTTTAATAACTTTTAATTAATTTTTATATTTCCTTTGGGGTTTTAATAATTTTCATCAATTCATTACCAGAAAAATCAATTTTTTAGCTGGATCATGTGATCTATAGTCTTAACCCTTCATCTTCCATATAATACAAAGCCAGCAGAGAAATAAAAAAAATCACCAATTATCACACAGAATATAATAAACAATGTTTTTTTATTTTATTTTAAAAAATGAACATATTATTTTATATGTCTTTCTCAGTATATCTACCTATTAAAACTAAAATGGCTACCTCATTTTTCCAAAGTAATACCTGTAATGAAGACGATATATTATCAGTAACTAATTCTCCTAAAAATGCAATGTATGTACTTTAGAATAGAAGAAGAAATAAAGTGAAATTTAATATACGTTTTTTGACAAATGCGACATTGGCTTTCCGTTAATGTCTAGTAGAACACCTCTGATGACATTTATTGACGATCACTGAGCTTATGGAGGTTCCAATAAACCAATTCTTATTACTATAAAAAAAAAACAAATATGAAATGTTCAACTTACCTTTAACTTCATTTTTTTTATTACTTTCTAACTCAATTCTAGTATCTATTTTTTAAAAGAAAATCCTTTGTAATATAATACAGTATTTACTTGAACATTTACAAACATTAATAATATATTTTATCTTACAAAATTGTTGATTCACTTAATAACACATCCGTCTGCTGCATCTGAGAAAGACATTTTTACAAGCAAAGTAAAGAAAAATTTCAAAAATTATTTTGACATTTATATTCAAAAGAATTTATTGCACTGTGAATTTAAAAATACAGAATTTTAAAGTTTTGTAGCACAGATATTAAAAAGTAAATATTAAAACTTATTTAAATATCAATTTTTATACAAAGAACTGGATGTATTATAGATTTACAAAAGTTGGATCTTGAAATTTTATGATACAATTATCAACCAAATGTTAATAAAAGCAATTTTTGTGAAAAAAAAAAACTTAATTTAAATCAAATTTGGAACAAAAACAAACAAAACATCACAGGGCACAAGTCTAAGCATTCTTTCTAGTAGTGAATTTTTTTTCCATCCCTAGTTACGCCTCCTAGTGTAAGCTTCAATAAAACAACAGAGTTTGGATGTAGTGCTTAATAAAAAACACACTGTAATAAATGGATACGGAGCTGATTTCATATCTATGTAATTATATAAAAAAGTAGATTGGATTTTAAACAAAGTGTTTTTCAAATTGAGCTGAGATTGATAGAAAAGCAAAAATAAAATATGGTTGCTATAGGATAGATGCATTAGATTTTAAACAAATCAGATACACGATTTCGAAATTTAAAACTCTTTACTGATGAAAACCATAAGCTAGAAACTAGTCTGGAGAGATGTGGTTAAAAAAGCACTGCATAGAAATTTACTACTATCATCTAGCATCAATTGATTACTCAAGATAACTGGAGTGAAAAAAATAAAATTTTATTAAATTTAAAATTTAAATTCTCTTTCTCATAAGAGGTTAATTTAGATTATTGTAATAAAAAATACTTTGAAAATAAAGACAATTATCAATATTATTTGGATCCATTATTTTGGTAATAGGCAACACTGTGGATGAACTGCTATTACTTCCTCTCATTTTTTGCATACTTTTAATATTGTTAGCCATGGCCATTTTTCCAGTATAACCAAGTGTCTCACTTTTTTTTGCTTTTTTATCTCTGACAGTTATGTTTGGTAATTTATTTTTACTTTTAGTTCTCCAAGATAAATACAGAGCCCTGTAATAATCTATTACAAAAGCATCAGTCCTTGCCTTCCTTTGTTTTTTTAGTGTCCATGATTCCCTACCATACATTGTAATGAACAATATTAAGATCTTCAATGGTATAGATTTTTGATTCAATTTTTATTATGGGCATCAATTTTATAAATGACACCAAAGTTAACATACAATGCATTTTTTGTACATTGTCTGCCTTTGATTTAGTTTAAAACCCAGACAGACAACTTTCCATTTAAATACTATATCTACTGTTTTTCAAGTTAATCATAGTATTTTCATCTTGCTTGTCTTTAGCCATAATCTTTACTTAATCTTGCTCTTAATCCTCAATCTACCATACCCTGTAGTTTTTTCTCTGCTGTTGCTATCAAAACAATAACATCTGCACTATCAGTTGCATACTCTATTTTTTTGGAATATATATTTTCCCCTTTTGATAGGTAGTCAAAAGCACTTTTATTACCATAACTGCTACAATGCCATATCACAGTGATCTTTTTATTTATAAATGAAAAAGAAAAAGTTATTTACTGAAGATGGCTAAAAGAAATATGTAGTAAGCAAAGGCATGTTATAGTTATGTAGTATAATTAAATATTAATTTTATAATTCATTTGATTGTTATTAAGTGTAGTTTATTATATAACATGCACATAGTTAATGAGTTATTTTATGTAAATCATATCATCCCCAGAAAATTCTTAAAATTAGTGAATAGATTATCAGTAAACTATTGGCAAAGCATTATATATATATATATATATATATGATCAATAGATGGCGTCTTTACCAATATGATTTCAAGCTGATATATATATATATATATATATCAATAAAGTAAGTCATATATCATGTGATTTTGCTTTTTAATCTTGTATTACAGAAATGTAATATACCAATAGCTCTAACAAGAGTTTATTAAGAAGTGCCAAAAAGAAAGCTATAAAATCTCTATTTAGAATTATTCCCATCCTCAGACTGATCGATTTTGAACTTTTGGCTCATGTCAGTGAGGATCTATAAGATTCAGACACTAGACATAAAATACCAACTCAAAAGTCAGCACCGATCTAATATGCAACTATTAAGTAGAAAATCTGAAATTTTTAGACACATAAATGTCTTAAAATCTAGCTATCTAACTTAAATAGCTATATGGGACTGAACCAAAATCAGATCCACCATATATTAATAGCCTTAGATATATAACATTACCAAAGCCTCAAAGGCAAAATTATAATAATCAATAAAGCAAGTCATATATCATGTGACTTTGCTTTTTAAGCTTGTATTGCAGAAATTTAATATAGGGAAGATACCAATAGCTCTACCAAGATTTTTTTGATAAGTGCCAAAGAAAAAGCCTGTAAAATCTCTATCTAGAATTATTCCTATCCTCAGATTAGTCAGTTTCAAGCTTTTGGCTTATATCAGTTACACATTAGATAAGTACTGGCTTTTGAGTTGGTATTTTAGATGTAGTTTCTGAATGTTCTACTTCCTCACTGGCATGGACCAAAAGCTCGAAACTGATTCGTCTGAAGATAGGAATAATTCTAGATAGAGATTTTATAGGCTTTCTCTTCAACACTTATCAATAAAAGCTTGTTATCATTATTCATACCCTCCCTATATTACTTTTAATATTCTCACAGATAAATTAATTCATAGTATTATTTCCAGGAGTTTCCATGTAGTAAAAATATAATAGCTAAGTAGCTGACCTTACAGTAAAATAGCAAGTACTTTATTCAAAGCTTTTTTCTTCACAAATTATAAGAATACAATTTGAGAATGAGGAGAAAAATAACAAAGAAAAAAATAAGAATTTTAAATCTCACCACACACATTCAAATGATCTGAGAAAGAAGAAGCTCTGAGGCAAGTACTTGTTATTATACTGAAATATCAACTATTTACTTATTATATCTTTACTATATAGAAGTTTCTGGAAATAATACTATGAATTCATATATATGTATTGTAACAGTCAGATTTGTACATTCATGTAACAAAATCCAGAGTCCAGATAAAATACACCAACACCAATCAAAAAAGTGATGATGAGATTTTGAATCCGACCAAACTCTAACTCATTCACCATTGCCCTGTGATTTAATACCTTATGAATGATATTTCTCCAGTTGCACACAGGTCTTGATTTAATATGTGAATCAGCTCCAAACAGGGAGAAACAAGAGACTTCATACCTGACTATCCAAAATGGCTAACCAAAGGGTCAATTGAATTAAATAATATGTTAATTAACTAAATATAAAGTTAACACTTAAAACTGTAATGTATACCATATATATGTAAGATAATAAATGAATTGGGAATTGGATTAGGTTTAGACTGTGAGCAAAAATTATATGAAATGAATTAAATTTAAAATGATTTGTTAATAATTCAAATTAATAAAATAAACAGTAATTATATGGGTTTATTATGTGGGGTCAGATGTACACAGGCATTACATAGCAGATGAGATTCAATAGAATTACAGCAATTCTCATGATATGCGGTTAATAAATTATGCTTATAAATTTAATATGCCAATATCCTACATTAATGAGATGGTTTGCTATTTTATAAATGAACATGATAGCCAAGAATAGAACATTGATTACAGCACTAAAGTGACTGCTTATATATATATATATATATATATATATATATATATATATATATATATATATATATATATGAGTATAATCAAGCTCAAGGATGGTGCAGATTTAGTATAATAATCGATATTTGGCTTCAGACTAATGCTGAATAATTACCTAACTTGTAGCAACTTATGTCTTGGGCACATTGGACAATGAGTGTAGTGACTCTCTCATTCTCTGGATATGTGGCATGGTCCAGATGTTTTTCTCCTTGTGGCTTCTCATTGATTTGAATGTCTATTATTTCTACATTAGTGATGACATGCTAATAGGCATGTAGGATGGAACTAGAGATCACCATCCTCCTACAGGAAACTGGCAAATCTATTCCCTCCTACTTTACTATGGTCAAAATAACAATGTGTATGGAGATTAGTGACAACATTCTAAAATTACAAAGTATATCCCCCAATGTATAAAATATAGTCTATTTATATGATTTTGAGACTACACTATATTGCTGTCAACAGAATTGTTTACTGCTAGTAAATATATTAGTACTTAGTCAAAATTTTAGATTTTTAATTTATGAAAATTATTTAAACTTTTATTTTAGTCTTTTTCTGAGATGTTTGTGGTTAAGTTTGACCACTACAGGTCCCTAAGTACCTGGTAATAGTTTCATTTCAGTAAGACTTGTTTATTAGAAATGATATGTTAGGAAAATATTATTGCTAAAAATTAAGATTTTTGGTTTTATCTTATATTATACTAACACAGGTGTGCATGGTGTGATTCTTGTTTTCAACACTTTAAGGTTAAATTGAAGAATCACAAAAAACTTTTAGATAATGTTGCATTATATATGTATCATGGTAATATGTGGAATACACACATATATATATATAAATGCAGTTTTAACCTTAAAAATGATAAATCAACTCTTTAAAGGGCAAAATTTATAATTCAAAATGTATTATTTTTAAATCAAAATACTCACTGCAATATAATTATATCTATGATATCAGCATTTGTTCCCATATATATTATAATGATCCAAAAAAAGGTGGAGATTGAATCTTACCATAATCTGCACTACAAGGGTGCTATCTAGGCATTTGAACCTAGAAAAATGTATATAGCAGGCAGATACGTAAGTTAAGATTCCACTTTATTTAAATATTTAGACCGCACTGCCAGTAATTAACACACAAACATTTATTTACGCACATATAAATTTTGAATCATTTTAAATTTTGAGGAATATTTATTATTTTAGATTTTAATATTTTTTTAATTTAACTTATTATTTTAAAATTTTAAATCATCTACACAGATGAAATTTATATTTATTTTAAGATTGTCAAGTATAAATAAACTATATAGATCTGCATTTGAAAAGAAAATATTCTATCCATTATTTAACCTTAGGCCAAAAGTTCGCAGTCAAACCGGTATCAATCCATCTGATACATTTATGCATTCAATGTTGCATGAAAATACGACAGCACCAATATATACCATACTGTCCAGGAATGTACATCTGAACAGCATGGTTAGAGAAGACATTGACTCTTGTCCAATACAGGAATGTTACATCTATATGGCAAGAAGAACAATAAAATAAAAACTCCATAGGAAGGAACTGCGGTCCTTTTTGCCGACCTACAATCCCATCCATAGGCAAAAAGAGTTTGTGCAGCATATACAGTGATTCTTCATATCCAATCCATTGACCCAATTTAACTACAAAACAAATAACCTAAGATTACCCTCCCCTAATTTATTAATATAACTTTACAAATCTATATAGCCATTTGTGCCCGACTTAAATTTAACATTTATATACGTTCGCACAGATGAATTTTATAAAATTTGTTTTATAATGTTGAGTATAGATCGACTGCATAGATTCCATGGTTAAAAACATTTCAAAATAAACATAACCAATCAAAATACAAAGTCATTGATAACGTCAATTGCAGAGGGAATACAAGAAACCCAATGGCATTCATCATAAGATGCCGCATTGATATCGATAACTTATATATTCTAATCGAATATGAAAACCACAACATACTTAACCGCTAACGCCTCTATGCAATGTCCATACCCAACTTAAATTTCATGCATTTAAACAATTTATACAAAAATATTAATAAGAAATGAAAATGGAAATGATTTTAGTAAACTTAACTATATAAAATTTAAACATCAATAATTGATTTGGAAACTTTAAGTCAGATAAAAGTTTATTTAAAAAAAAAATTATTCTTAGCTTGTTAAATCTTTAAAGTTCTTAATTATTTGTAGTCAGATTTTTTTGTTTACACCTTACAGTAGAAGAGCTCACGGTTCCTGTTGTCAATTCCCATGAAGACTTTCATGAAAGACCGGTCTGATATTCTGGAGGTAACCTTAGCTGGATCCATTCTGGTATCACAGTCATTTCATTTTTAAAATAAGTGAGAGAGAACGACAAGTGCGTCTTGTCGCTCTTCTCACAAACTCAAGTTGGAACTGTCAGGAAAACTGTTTTAATGTTTAATTGTTTTCCTTTTATAATGGTCCTCTGGATTCAACGAACAAAAAACGTCACTGTTCCAATTTTTTGGTTATGGTCCGGGCCTTTATAGCTGCTGCTATATTGAACAAGTTAATTCTTTTCATTCTCTTATCTATATCTTTTAACTGACTTTTTTTATAAGAGCCCCAAGGGCTAGTTTGTTTTCCAATTAATTTATAAAACAATCATTTCCATTTCCAGAGATTATATATAAATCTTTTTACAAAAATATTTTATCTTTACATCTTGTACTTTTTTCTAAAAAAAATACGTTCAAATACCTCTTCTTTTTTTTTTTATTTAAAAAAATAAATAATATTTTTTTAAAGTTTTGCATCTGTGCGAATATATATACATATACACGTTTAACAACTCTTTTAATTTTTTTAGCATTTAGTTTTTAATAAATTTATTTTTATTTGCGAACTTAAAAGTTTTTATTTTAAATTAATGTAACGGCATATTTATATATCTTTACAATATATATATATATATATATGGTGATACATATACAAGTGTGTTAGTGACTTTATATATGTTCTTAGAGTGAGTTTAAATCTGGTATGAGTAGAGTTATAGAGAAAAATAGGTAAAATAGATATGAAGTCAGAAATATACTGTTTCAATCTGTATATATAATGTTAAACATAATTGTATTTAAAAGTAAATACTGTTATACCAAATAGTACACACTCTGACTTGAGTACAAGACAATACTGTAATAAGAAAATGAAATCACTTACTTCATGGTTCTCTTTGTATATAAAAAAGATTATCTTCAATACTTAGAGCAGAATGTGCGAATATGAATTAAACCAATAATTTTATTGTTCTGACATTGATCAAACTGATTGATTTTTATTAACAAAAAAAAAAAACCTTTTTATTTTTTTTATCTTAACTTTGAATAAACATTAAATAATCTATATCTAATAAAATAATTCACAATGTTAATGTACAATCACATTTTAAATAATAAATGCTGTTATAGTAAATAATGCACATTCTTATCTTGATGTTTAACAATACCTAATAAGAAAATGAAATTATTTTGTTATTGGTTCTCACTCTATGCCTTAAATATTGAAGACAATATTCTTTATATACAAAGAGAACCAATAAAAAAATGATTTCATTTTCTTATTAAAATATTGTCAAGTAATGAGGTGTGAGTTCGTATTATTTACTACAGTAGCTTTTATAATTCATTGTTTAACATTATGTTTATTCACAATGTGAGTTACTTTATTACACATAAATTATTTAATGTGTATTACAAAATTAAAAAGGAATAACAAAATGAGACGGAATTTATTTATTTTGTTAAATAAAGTCAATCTTTTTAATCAATTACAGAATATTAAAGTAATTAAATTGATTAATATTTGCCCTCTCTGCTTTAAGTGTTGAAAACAATCTTCTTTATATATAAACAGAACCAATAAAAATGGGATATCATTTCTTTATTATAGTATTATCAAGTACTAATATGGGAATATGTATTATTTATTGTTTTAAAAAACGATTGTATTTAATATATATATATATATTGATTTTGTCAATCAATTTATACCATATATTTTGGGGACTCCAAACATTACCTTGAAATATAACATAAAGCTTTAAATAATGTTTAATAAAATGTGCAGGTCAACAGATACTGTAAATTTTAGAAGCTGTAAATCATAAAAATGATTTTCCGGAGTAAATAAATATCTCTGTCAAAATATTAATTCTGCATACTTCAAATTGCATCAAAAAGATGAAGTTGTTTTTACAAAAAATATATTAATTATATTCAGAAGGTAATTGCCCCTTCTCACTAGGTCTTTACTTGTAATATTAAATATGAGATGTTAAATGCAAGGACATTCTCACTCTAGCCACAAGATAAAGACTTTGAAAAAATACAACCGTCTCTGCTGTTTCATATTATAATTAGGGTACCAGAAAGGAGAGATGATATTCTTCTAAATATGTAAATTTTATTGATCATTACATGAATTAACATCTAATATCAGCACAAAGTAAATGATAATACTTCATAAATGTTAATAAGTTTATAGAGAAATGGATTTAAAGTGAATATGAGTTATATATGCATGATCTCAGTTCAACACACTTAAGATTTGCCTATATAAGAGCAAATAGGTTTGAAAATCAGATGGCCACTTTTATTTTCTCAAAGTCCTTATCTTGTGGCTGGGGCAAGAGGTCTTTGCATTTAACAACTGCTGTTTAATATTATAAATACAGTGCTAGAGAAAAGATGATTACCTTCTAAATATAATTATAATTTATATTGCATTAGTAAAATGTAAAAATACATTTAGTCTTGCATTGGTGGTCGAGAGGTCAGCGTGACTGCCTTGCACTAGCAGGCAGTTGCCCGGGTTGTGGGTTCATGTCCCGGCCGATGCTATGACACTTAAAAAAAAATACATTTAAAAAGTTAATTTAGAGATGGTAGATATAATTAAAGAAATAATGAATAAATTAAACATATTTATTATATACTATAATACTAGTTATAATTATAATGTTGAACTCATCAAGTAGTAATTCTTTGATTATTTATTTTTATATTTATATAAGCATTAAATATGAAAAACACTGATTTCAAAACATTAAAAAAGAAGTGCTGTAATCTCTAGAGCATTAGAACATTTATTAAATTAAAATTTAATAATATCGTTAATTTAAAATATATAATTCTTCTTTAAAGTTTTACTCTTTTATAGAAATAGAACAATCATATTGTGAAGGTAATTTAAATTTATTACTAAGATATAATAGTATATGTATACACACACAAAGAATACCCATTTATAAATGTAAATTATAGAAAATCAATTTCATAAAATTCAGTAATCAGAGGAAACAATATTATTCTGAATTTCAGTAAAAGATATCCTAAAATTAAAAGCAAAACTAAATATAAAAAGAAAAATCTAAAAAATTTAGAGGCTCAATATTATAAAAAATCATAGAAGCATATAATAGAATATATTACTGAAATTTTGTTATTTAACCCATTTTATTGAATGATAATATTATATAATAAAATAGTGTCCTTTATTAAAAATCTATTAGAATAAAAATGGCAGTAAAGATAATGCGTTTGCTAATGACATTCCAACTGCTACTGCAAGGAAAAAAATTAAAATAGGTTTATAATGAAAACAAATATGATGTTAAATAAATATATTAAAAATCTATGTTAATGTTGAGTTAAAACACCTCTGTATATTATAATCATTATATTCTATAATGATTATAGTAATGTCTAAAAGTATTTTGACAAAAAATAGCTATTAAACATAATATATAATTAACTAGTACTTAGCAGCATATGCAAATACTTTTAGCAAAGGCCTTTCTAATAAAATAAAAATCAGTATAGATTGTAGCATGTTGAACATAGTAAATAAAATCTAAAAACATTTATAGATAAGAGGGCATGTTAAGTTCACGATTGGAATCAAAAAAATAATGCAATGATTTTAAAAAATTAGGTTATATAGTTAAAATATATAAACATAAATAAAGAACAGTACTTTTTAGTTAGATTCCAAGATCATCCTAATATTCCAAAGAAAATAAAAGGAAAGTATATATTTTGTTTAGAGAATGTTGTGGACCATAAATAATGCTTGCAATATATAGAGTAACACAAAAGATTTTAAAATATAATAATTTGGTCGATCAATATTTTTTATTAAATATTTATTTAATAAAATTGATAAAATAAAAAAAAATTAAATCAAGTTTGGAGATATCTCTCTCAATCTCAAATTTGTTACAGCGGAATGTTTATATAAGGTTGTCACTATTTGCAACACCAGTGCTCTGATTTCGAATGAATGTTGAAATAATCTATTAGATTATATGATGCTTCTTAAAATACATACCATTTTTGAGTTTTTGTCTTAAAGAATAAATCAAGTGCTTTCGAATCTGCTGCCATGATAGTCAGTTGCTATCGAAATTTTTCTAGATTATTCCAAACTAAAAATAATTTTATCAAGCTGCATTATGAATCTAGACACATGGATAACGTTTTTATCTTGAAGAAGTTAAACTATATCTAAGATAATATAATATTATAATAAGTCTTAAGTGATGTTTAATCATCATTAAGTGTTGTTTGATAGTGATTTTTGTTGGTCTGTTATATTCATTTTTTTCAATAAAAGTATTAAAGCAGGCAAAATTCTCCATACAGTAGCACCACTCAGTGCAAGCCAGAGTAATCAGTGGATTACAGAAGGCTTGTGGATAAAATCACTATCTAATGCCTACTCATCCAATATCCCCAGACTAGTTTCTGGCTTGTGGCCTACATCAATGAGGAGCCTTGCATATGAGAGCACTGCAACTAGATCTTAGGATCTAATGATGATTGTGTGATAAAAGTAAAAGTGAATGTAATTTGCAATAAAATATTGTACCAAAATATGTATTTTAGAGTGAGGGGATAATTGACATTAGAATAGTGGTAAAGTTTTTTTATTCCCTAAAATGTAAATTTTTTATTTTTACAATTATTCTATTAGACATAAACGTTATTATTCATAATAAAATTGTAATAATTTGTTTGCTTCTCATTTATTTTTGAAAGTAAATTATAAATGCAATTGAACATCTAATAGATTTAATTTCAAGCCAACTAAACTTTATATGAGTTCAAATTAATTTTTTATATAAAGTATTGTGCAGTAAATATGATTAAGATGATATGTTTTTGATACTTCTGAAGTATATATTGCCTTATACATATTGACTGAATGTGGTTGTAGAAAATTGTATATAAATATTTTCTTCAAATAAACAAAGTCTTATTATTTTTATTGGTCAGTTCTTTATATTAAAAGGTCAGTAATATGCTTCTGTAGAAACTATAATGGATTTTTGATTAAAAAAGTAAAATTCTTATGCAAATTAATTGTGAAAAACATAATCTGAAATTAAAATTTAAACTGACATAATAAAGAAAAACAGGCAAATTTTAACTTTTATTCATTTTCCTATTGTAATATATATATAATTTACAAACTTATATATCTGAAATCAAAAGCCAGCGATCTCCACCCGCAACAAAGACGGTTGAGTTGGCGGCAGTAATGTGGAAATGCGACTATCACTGATGTAACTCAACTGTAACACATACATATTTTATATTTTCGCAGAAAATAAAACTACTCTCTACTTTAATAATAGATTCAAAGTTTAATAAAATAATAAATTCATTTGTCAGGGTTATTCAATAATATTTCCATATTTTGTAATTTAATGAAAATCTTTGCAAAATATTGTTTCTGACTGTAAGAATTAATTAAGAGTAATTTAATCTGGGTTGTAAATTCAGACTAGCAATTTTAAATATAAAGTTGACTAATGATTTATTTCGAGATTATATAAAATAAGAAAATAAATGCGTGGATCTAAATGTGTTTACTCATCTTAGGATAAAACAATTTAAAAAGGATTTTATGTACATCAACTTACCCATTACTTTTGTTTTTTAGATAGCATCCATAACAATAATGATGTATTGAAATCCAAATAGAATTATATGGAATTTAATATCTTAAATATGACCTTTATTTCGTAAATATGCAAAGACGATGTTTTTTTTAATAACGACAAAAGAGAAATATTTTTAAAAAAATTACTGCCTTATTACGAATAATAACAATAAAGAAAATTATATAAAATATCTAATAAATGTTAATATTTATTTCCTAAATCTAATTTTAAGTTTAGGGTATGAAAAATATGTTATCATACAGTGTATGTTGTATTTAATTAGTTTGTTTCAAAATTATTAATCAATCTCGCTTAATAATATTGGAGAAGTTTTCACTTTTTTAAAACAAGCAAATCCAATCATTGCTTAGCATATCTAAATTATATTTATGACATTGAGCTTATTTATTTCATCTCAATATCATTTACTATAGATTCATTTGCAGGCTTTTAAACGTTAGGAATGATACTCTACTAACAAAATATAACTAGATAATTAGGATGCCTTATTACATACCATATAACATTTTAAAATTCATACTAATATGTAAGAGTGATAGATAAAATATTTCTTACAGATTTCATCATTCAAATAAGGATGATTAATTTCATTTTAACCTTGACGTTGAAACTTAAAAACCCATAAAACTTATAATAATTGCAATATAGCAAAGTTTTGTATAAGACTAATAGTTACTTGCATTTATACAACCTAAACCTAAGATAAATCACATTTAATCATATTCAATATCAACAAATAATAATAATAAACAAAAATATTAGCTGTACATTTGTATTATGGTAATATCTGTGGAATTGTTATATTTTTATTACATTAATAATAATAATAATAATAATAGAATGCGCATGCGTGTATATGCCTAAGTCATCAAGAATGAAGGTCTTATTAATAATCTTTTTTTCCCCATATTCTAATCGTTTTCACACTTAAAAACTGTGATTTATATCTGTGATAGATAAAGACAGCGATGGCTGATTACTGAACAGTTGTTTTCTAGCAAAAAGTAAGTAATACAGTCGTTCATAACAAAAAATAAATTCTAATGTCATAAACAAGCATGGCGTTGCGCCAAGAAGCAAATGACGTAAATTGCGCTCAAACAAATGGCGATAAAATGAAAACTGCGACTATCGCAAAAACATACGCAAACGTAACAAAAATAAACCAGCAGCTTCACAGCATCGAAAAAAGTCCAGCATTAACACAGACAGCAAGATTTAGGAAGGTAAATCAAGCTGACATAAATTATTTAAACCTCATAAAAAACAATAATGAAGAGCCCTCCCCAACGATATGGAATCAAGATGAACTGCAAGAAATAAACGTTAATTTCAACAGCACCATCCCAAAAAAATTATTCGCAACTTTCCAAAAATTTTTTTCACCGAGATCATTAGTGTTAGCTGTCACTGATAGGAATTTAACACTCTATAAATTCCCCAGAGAGCTTTTTTATGAGAAGCTGACAGCAACAGCATTATGGGATACAGTCTCTACTATTGGAAAGCATCCAAACTCATGATACATTGCAATTCAGTTTTTCGATGAACATCAGCGTGCAAGATTTCAAACTAAAATAAAAACTTTGGGAAGCTATGCGCTAATAATAGTCGATCAAAGCTTGCAAAACGATTGTAATGGAATAATTAAAAACACTTACTTCAGATATACCATTCAGGATTTTCAAAAATTAATACAGTCATTTGGCAAAGCTATTTATATAAAACAAATCTACTTATCCGACACCCCCATACCAGTTTTCAGCAACAACTTTCATTTCAAAATAAATCTGAATGACAATGTAAACCCAGAGGATATTCCAACACAAATAATTGACCAGAATGCAATACTGACTATTCATATAAAAGGATTAAGGCCCAGATGTTTTGCGTATGGTGAAACCGGCCACTTAGCAATCGATTGCAACACCAAAATCAAACAGAAAAAACAACCGAGCTCTGAAGATCAACCAACAGAAGCTCACCAATCAGAATCAAACAGTACAAAACAGATAACGAAAACAACTAATAAACAATAAAAAATTAATAAAAAAACCCACAGATCAACAGCAATTGAATAATAAAAAAACTGCACACACATTGCCAGCTGAAATTCTGGATTTATAAACAAAATCAACCAATAGAATTCAAATCCCCACTGATAAAAAAACAGAAAGTCAACAGCCTCAAGAGGCTCCGATGGAAAAAACAGCTCACAATCTAAGTCAGCCTACCAAAGATACTGATGAAAAAGAGATAATAAAAGAATAAATAAACTCACACAGCAATATTGATCAAGAAAAAATATATATAACACACCAAACACCCAATATTAAAAATAATACAACAATGGAAATTATGGAAGCTATCACCCCAAATATGCCTCAAATCATCAAAGCTGACACAGAACAAAGAAGAAGACCAGGCCACCCACGAAAGAAAAATAGAGGGCCCAAATAAATCAAAACAGAATCCAACCTTAGCCTTTCTGATCACAACAATACAACTACAGTGGAAACAGATGAAGATATGGAAATGGAATATGAGAATGAATGGGAAGAAACACCAGATCAACCTTAATATTTAAATCTCAACCAAAAAACATATAATGAAAATAAAAATTGCAGCAATCAATGTTAGGGGTTTGAATTCAACCTCAAAAATTAATAAGTTAAAACATTGGATCAATGATATACAACCACCCATGCTTAGTATACTTGAGACAAAAATTTATGTTGGATCACAAACTGACCCAGCCAAACATTTAAATATGGAAGGTTTCTGTGCATGCTCCAGAGACTCTTCCTCTCCCTCAGCTGGCACTGGACTCATAATTGCTAGAAATTTCCCATTCACAATGTTCAAAATAATTTACATTGACATGAACTTATTAATTGCAACCTTCAACCAAAAAAGCATAACAATAAATCTGGTTTTTGTATATATGCCTTTACAGGATAAAAAAATAGATACCATAATTGCAAACATTAATTCAAGGTTAGTTACAACTTCAAACCCAACCGTCTTAATTGAGGATTTTAATTTAAAATATCAGGAATTTACCCAACATTGGCTTCACAGAATAAACATACCACTAATGAGTGGCCAAGATTTTTTGCCAGATGATGCCATCTCTTTCCACAATAATCGCTTCTCTTCACTTATTGATCTGTGCTTTTATTCTCCAATGCTTCATCACCTTATTGAAATAAAACTAACTCCCTCAACTTTTTCCGATCACTCAGCTCAAAGAGTCACAATTGACTATGCCCAAATTCAAATATCACCCTTTCCACTTACAAGAACAATAAGAGTTTTACTCCCAGAAACAACCTCTGAATTTCTGTTCTCTGAGACTTACATAATGCTAAACAAAATCAAAGATATAACTTTGAACCTGGTCCAGAAATATCTAGCATTTATGGGAATGTTGTCCTTTAACATCAACCATATAACAAAAAAACAACCTCCACCATCAAGACTTTTGTCTCTGGCAGATCAGTTACACCAGAGAATAATCATGATTAACCCATCACACTGCACCCAGCAGTATATATTCAAGCTTACCCATGCATACAATAAAGCATGTGATGAACTCAAAAGCTATCTGAAGATAAAGAAAAGCAAGGTATGCCTAACCAGGCCACACACTTGGACAAGAGCTTATATAAGATGTGCATTGGGGAACCAACCAGATGCAATGGCAGTGGAACATATGCAGGAAACAATATGATTATGCCAATTTTTGAATATTTTAAAGAGAAATTACAAGAAAAACAACCATATAAAATACCACATAATCTGTT
Source organism: Epiperipatus broadwayi (assembly GCA_028023455.1). Classification (NCBI taxonomy): domain Eukaryota; kingdom Metazoa; phylum Onychophora; class Udeonychophora; order Euonychophora; family Peripatidae; genus Epiperipatus; species Epiperipatus broadwayi. Next base: position 823,498 of record JAQFVV010006217.1, on the reverse strand, counting down.
TGGCCCACCAGAGACAAAGAGACAAAAACCTCACTCACAAAAGATCTATTCACAACAAAACTAAATACTATTCGAAACACTTGCCATCCGGGTAGTCCTGGAGTCCCATTGTTTGTATTAAAGCATCTAAGTAAATTCACAACAGAATATTTGTGTCAGTTAGCAAACCATCTAGCACAACAAATTCAAACCATGGAGAGTGTCTATCTAATAGCCATAGTACCCTATAATAAAAAGAAAGCAATTATCTCACCTATTACAGACCTCAGACCAATATCTATGGGACCTTTGCCGATCAAAATTATGGAGAAAATTATTAAAGATGAAATTGAACTGTATATAATGCCACTTATCTCCAAAGCACAATATGCAAAGAAAAACTCTTCAACAACAGAAGCCACAGTAAAACAGTGGAAAAAATACGGACCCGTTGTTGTGCAGCTTGACATAGAAGCTGCATTTGACTTAGTCAATATATACACACTTCTAAAAATGCTAAAAGACACAGAAATTTTTAGAACACATCTATATATAATTGCTAACCTGCTACTGAACAGAGAGATCCATATAACTTTAAATGGAAGAAACTCACCATCTTTCACACCCACCAAATCTATATCCCAAGGATTCCCTCTTAGTTCACTATTGTTTATATTTTACATCAATCCCCTTATTAAAAGCATACAAAATGCATTTACTGGGATCGAGATACCAGACACAACACAGCACACTACATGCATCCCTATATGGATGATGTTACCATATTCCTAACATCAAAAAAACAAATACCGCAACTCCAAAAGATATTACAAGAATATTCACAAAAATATGAATTAACATTTAATCTGGCAAAAACTACAGCCTGGTCACTATATACTGGTAAACCATGTACATCAATTTATAAATCAAAACCAAACTCTTTCCTTGGGTTCCCATTTCATATGGGAATTACAGGAATAAGATGCCATATCCAAAATAAACTTAAAGAAGAAGCCACAAAAATTATAAACTCCTTGTCCAAGGCATATCTTTCACTATATTCCAAAGTACAGTTAATTAACCAGCTTATCACAACCAAAATAACTTACTATGTACCGGTTATTTTATTCTCAAAGGGGTTCATTTCAAAAATTAAAACCATATTTAATAAACTACTTTGGGCCAGAAAAACAGTAGCAATTTCCACAAAAAAACTTAGCCAACCCCTAATAAAAAAGGACTTGGCTTGCATAACATCAATATTTTTCATCTACAAAAGTTAAGAAACTCAATAATCACAATACTTGCCAAATACCCAAAAATTAACCACTTGCTAGAAGTTACTTCAACAGATAGACCACCTCCAAAAGGTTCTTTTTTCACCAACATTATATACCAATGCAAAACCACAGACAAGATTCCAGAACAGTATTTGCATAAGTATTCATACTGGGATATTTATGGTTTAATAAACAGAGAAGTAGATACTAATGTTATACAACCTATGCTAGGAATTAACAACAAGAGACTACTCAAGGAATGTAAAAAATGGGCTCTAGAGCCCAAATACTTTGATTTTATCATGAAAATCAATCTCATTGCCTTGCCAACAACCCACTTTCTTTATCATAAAAGAATGTATATATCTATTGACCCCTTCTGTGGACTCTGCCATCGAGCAGAAGAGACACTGGACCAGCAGAAGAGACACTGAACCACTTTATTTATCAATGTGTAGCACTTAACCAAACATGACAGATGATGTGTAACACCTACAGAAAACTGGGTACAATCATTAATCGCATAATAGCTGTTTTTCAGGGAAGATCAATACCTAGCATTAGGGCAGCCACATTTGTTCTATATGCATACTGGTGCACCCGATGTACTTTCTTAATTGGCAATAACACCAGACGACACCCAGATACATTTAGCAACAAACTGCTACACATTCGAAATAGAAATAAAATAATAACCAACCCCCACTTATGTGCAGCAACCTGGTCATTGTTAAAACAACCATCAATGCTGTGAATGCTGCAAAGAAAACTATCATATAACTAACATTCAAAGTGATATGCAGACAAAACTAAATAAGCTCCTCAAACTTTAGAACTCTGATTATTTTTGCTTTTTTATTTTTTATATTGTTATAGTCCATTAACTACAAAGTGTAACCACTAAATTCATTTATATGTGTTTACCCTAATATTATTCATTGTATGTTAAATTTCAAATTTTCTAGATGTAAACTTATGTAAACCATTGAGATCAATAAAGCCTTTATTGAAACGAATAATAATAATAATAAATAATAATAATAATAATAATAATAATAATAATAATAATAATAATAATAATAAATAATAATAATAAATAATAATAATAATAATAATAATAATAATAATAATAATAATAATAATAATAATAATAATAATAATAATAATAATAATAATAATAATAATAATAATAATAATAATAAATAATAATAATAATAAATAATAATAATAATAATAATAATAATAATAATAATAATAATAATAATATTAATAATAATTAATAATAATAAATAATAAATAATAATAATAATAATAAATAAATAATAATAATAATAATAATAATAATAATAATAATAATAATAATAATAATAATAATAATAATAATAATAATAATAATAATAATAATAATAATAATAATAATAATAATAATAATAATAATAATAATAATAATAATAATAATAATAATAATAATAATAATAATAAATAATAAATAATAATAAAAACTAAGAAAGAAGCAATTATAACCAAGTTTACTAAATAATCCATCAGTTTATACTCCAATAATTATAATGACTTTAAAATTTTTTCTAATGCAATATTGATATGTAACAACATTCTTAAGTTGTTGAGAATTCACAAACACTTTTTGAAATAACAGCATTCAAGATGATATAAAGCACAATTAAACTCCTTTTCCAGTAATATAATCTTTTCTGGAAATCAATATAAACATTAATAAATTCATTAAGCACATGTTTAACCCAAGGTGAGATACATTCAAGACAATCAATTTTAAGAATTGCTTATAAATTTGATACTTATCACATTTAATACTTCATTCATGAGAAGCATTTAAACATTTAGCATTCATAATTCATTGTCCATAAAATGGAATTTAAATATTTTGTTTGATAATCCATAATGCATTTCTTTAAGCAGTTGAGGCTATTTTGTAAGTAATTACATGAAGCAGTTTAATCCATTTAAAAAGAAATTACAATTTTATCCAGAAGATTAGCATTCTTTTCATTTAAATTATCTTATTAATCCATTAGTTTATAAATATTTAATCTATATTGCTAAATAGTTCTGATTATATATATGATTAAGCAAATCGATTTTATTATCCATAAATTGAGTGATTTTCATTAAGTTTGAATTAAATTTTTGTATTTCTCCAAGCAATAAAGTTTATAGCAATATATTTGAGTTTTTTTTTAAAAAAATATGATTATTCAAAGTTTTTCTTTCCATTATTCACAACAAGATAAATTCACAATATTATGATGTAATATACTCATCTTTGAAGTAAAGAGAACAAATATTTTACCACTATTTGAACATAAGTATCTACAACTTGTTTGAAGTTAATAAATATAATTTCCCAAATATATTACTTATTTACTATTATTTTCAATTGAAAAAATCCAGTAATTTAATTTGAAGTTGTTAGATAGCATTCCATGAGTCAATCTATTTTCCATTACCAATTGATTTGCAATAAGTGAGATTTCTTGAAATAATAATTAATTAATTAATGACAATTTCTACTTTATCTGTTGTTGTTCATCTTTTTATTAGCAGGATGAAAAGAAGTCATTTTAACTATCAAATGCAAAATGCCTAGACTCATTAGTCTACACAACCATGATGAAAACAAACAAAATAGCTATTTTTTCAAGTTTTAATCTGCTTAGTTTTTGAATGTAAAATTTTTTTGTAAAGACTAACTTCAGCTTACTTATTGCTGTTTTAGCACAGGATATAGATTTATTAAACACTGCCATCTGACATCTATTACTATTTTCTAAAGCTATCAGTAAGTAGCATATAAAAAGTGAAAATATATGCTGATAAAAAAAAAATAAAAGAAATAATTTTAATAAATAAAAACAAGATATCTTTAATGAATAGACAATTTCAAGAACTATTTTCATGAATCTTGAGATATAATCTGATGATGTTTACTTCCGCAAAATTTAAATTTAAATGATTTTCAGTTACAGAAGTTTAAAAAAATATCTTTAAGTATTTTGCCTTTTATTATAGTTTTTTTTTTTCTCATGTGTCATAGCATCAGCCGGGATGCCAACCCGCTTTGTTATATTTTATTTTATTATATCTCTATATAATTATGATTTTTTAATACTATGTTTATATTTGTTTGTGTACAAATATAAATTAATTTGAATTTTATATAAATTTTTGAATTGCCATAAAAACCATCTACTAAAACAGTTTCATATTAGTTTTAATAATAGTTTAAAATAGTGATTCCCAACAAGAGGCATTTGGATTTTTAAGAGGAGTAATTTGAGAATGAGAATTAGTAATAGTAATTTTTAAAAAATTTTTTTTTAGTCATTAACAATGAATTTGAAAGCCTGCAAATTGTTCTTATTTGTTATTATTCATAAATTAAGAATATTTTTAAGTTTCTTTCTACACTATTTTTTTCTAGGCATATTTTCTGTTTAGATAATCTTTACTCTTTACCTCTCTATTGTTATTTAAAGTAAATGGTTTAAAATTCCATTGTTCGTCAACTGTCTTTTAATTAATGGTCCTTGAGACTTTCTCTATGTGAATAGATAGTTCATTTTTTGAATAATAAGATTTGTATGTGTCATGGAAAGGGGGCAGAATTTTAGAGATTCTTAGGTAAGGCTTGGCCGTAAAGGATTGAGAACCACTGATTTAAAATAGTTATTCATCAAATAATGTATTTTTTAATTAAAATATTTTTTTTATTATTTAAAACTGTAATACATGACTTTTTCTGCCTTAAAAACAAAAACTATGCCTATTCATTTTCCTTTAAAGTAATCTATTATAAATTTTGAGTAACAAAAGGTCAGTAGACAATATTTTCATATGATACCATTTACAACTTTCTTATACACTTAACAATACTATTTTTTATCCCAAAACTTTACTCTTACAGTAAAGTTTTGGTGTAAAAAATAGTATTGATAAATATAAAAGAAGATTGGAAATGGTATCATATGTAAATATAAAAATAAATACATAAAGAAAGGAGGAAAAAGAAAAAAATTGTAGACAATATTTTATATGCACATTTGTCTGAATATTGTTTTTTTTACTAAAGAGTATCAGATTTTCTATCAATATATATAACAGAAAAAAATCATGTGATATGTTTAAAATAAAATATTCAATTTACTTTCTAATTTTTTACATTGTTTATAATTTTAACAAAACTATAATTAAACACACTTTTTTCCCAACATTTTTTATTATAATACTTTTTTTTATAACCAGTTTTGACTATTCAACAGACTTCTTCAGAATAGTAAATGCAATTTTATTTTTTTAAATTTACTCAGATATAAATACTAATCTTATGTTGATAATTTTTACTATAATCATGTTCATTCATGAACATATCATTCTTTTATATATATATTGTAACGAGCACAGATGTTCATTACATTCTTTTTTTTTTATATTATTAAACAAGTTAAAATAAGAAGTTCGCATTTAAACATTTTCTTTAAGAATTAAAAATTGAAATTAAATATCATCTTAAACTTGTATATATTAAATCGCACAGATAATGAAAAATTATTAAAATAAAACTTTATTAAAGAAAAAGTATTTTAAAACTAAATTTTAAAAAGATTTGGAGATAAAATTATATCTTTAAATTTATCTTTAAATATATCTTTGATTTGGAAAACAGGTTAATTAATCAGAAATGGAAATGATTGTTAATTAGTTAAATGTAAACCAGCCTTGGGTATTTAAATGTAAAAACATCAGTCAAATAGGAAAACAATAGAAACAAATAGCCAATGAAAGAAATCCATCAGAGAATTGGACCGCAGCGAAAGGACCATCGCATTGGTGACGTAATGTAAATTTAATCCTACACAGTAATATAAAAAGGATAAGTTTGGAAATTATTGGTGACTAGAATGATTATTACGATGTGAGAGATATGTGCTAGTGCGGAAGTGAAGGAGAAGGGATTGAAAAAAAGACGCACGATTCAATCCCTTCAGCTTTGCTAAGAAAGAAAGAGAAATGAACTATCGTTTTTCTACATTGAGGACCAGTTAAAGCAAAAAACCTCCGGATGGATAAATAAAGCGGCCAACAGAATACCAATTTTAGGACGGCGTGGGAATTCACGTTCATGGCAAGCAACTGATAAAGATGGACTGTTTTAAACCGTAAGAACTTTATAAATAATGAACATTAAATTAAAACTTTCCATATTTAAATGATTGCAATATTATCCTATCTGACCAACTTAATTTATTAATAATGTTATTTGATGTATTTTTTTTTTATTTATTTAAAATCATTTCCATTTATTTAATTTTGTTCTTTAAGTTTTACCACTAAACATCACATGATCACTATGTCATACTAGCACAATAATTGTAAACAATTCAAAATACAGCAAAACTCTCCATACAGTAGTGCCATCTTGTGCTAACAAGAGCAATCAATGGATGCCAGAAGGCTTGTGCATAAAATCCCTATCTAGTGCCTACTCATCCAATATCCCCAGACTAGTTTCTGGCTTGTGGCCTTCATCAGTGAGGAGCCTTGGATCTGAGAGCACTGCACCTAGATCTTAGGATCTAATGCAACCCTCCAGCAACCACCTTTTAACTCTTTTTAACTACAAAACTATGAGAATGAAATTGAAAACACTATTAATATTTTCAATCCAAGCTCAATAGCTTATATAGTCATATGGGTCTGAACTCAATTCAGTACCCATATATTTTGGTGTCTTTGGCTCTTTAACAACCATAGCCACCACTATCCTATTAGGCAGGATTGGTGTTAAACCACTATACATCACATGATCACTATGTCATACTAGCACAATAACTGTATTTTGAATTGTTTACAATTATTGTGCTAGTATGACATAGTGATCATGTGATGTTTAGTGGTTTAACACCAATCCTGCCTAATAGGATAGTGGTGGCTATGGTTGTTAAAGAGCCAAAGACACCAAAATGTATGGGTACTGAATTGAGTTCAGACCCATATGACTATATAAGCTATTGAGCTTGGATTGAAAATATTAATAGTGTTTTCAATTTCATTCTCATAGTTTTGTAGTTAAATAGAGTTAAAAGGTGGGTGCTGGAGGGTTGCATTAGATCCTAAGATCTAGGTGCAGTGCTCTCAGATCCAAGGCTCCTCACTGATGAAGGCCACAAGCCAGAAACTAGTCTGGGGATATTGGATGAGTAGGCACTAGATAGAAATTTTATGCACAAGCCTTCTGGCATCCATTGATTGCTCTTGTTAGCACAAGATGGCACTACTATATGGAGAGTTTTGCTGTATTTTGAATTGTTTACAATTATTGTGCTAGTATGACATAGTGATCATGTGATGTTTAGTGGTTTAACACCAATCCTGCCTAATAGGATAGTGGTGGCTATGGTTGTTAAAGAGCCAAAGACACCAAAATGTATGGGTACTGAATTGAGTTCAGACCCATATGACTATATAAGCTATTGAGCTTGGATTGAAAATATTAATAGTGTTTTCAATTTCATTCTCATAGTTTTGTAGTTAAATAGAGTTAAAAGGTGGGTGCTGGAGGGTTGCATTAGATCCTAAGATCTAGGTGCAGTGCTCTCAGATCCAAGGCTCCTCACTGATGAAGGCCACAAGCCAGAAACTAGTCTGGGGATATTGGATGAGTAGGCACTAGATAGGGATTTTATGCACAAGCCTTCTGGCATCCATTGATTGCTCTTGTTAGCACAAGATGGCACTACTATATGGAGAGTTTTGCTGTATTTTGAATTCTTTAAGTTTTATTATGATTTCTGTTTTCCGTTAAGTTAAATTATATAAATGTTAAACTTAAGTCGGGCGTGAATGGCTGTATAGATTTGTAAAGTTATATTAGGGGAGGGTAATCTTAGGTTATTTGTTTCATTGTTAAATTGGGTCAATGGATTGGATATATTGATGTAGTTAGTAGATGTAGTCGGAGATTCGCTATGGGCTGAATCGTTTATATATACGCCGCACTCTCCCGTTTTGCCTATGGAAGGAATTATAAGACGCAGAGCGCAGTTCCTTTCTATGGAGTTTTTTTTTATTGTTCTTCTCGTTAGATAGATGTAATATTCCTATCTGATTGAGAGTCAATGTCTTTTCTTAATCTCTTTGGTGCTGCCGTATTCCGAATTACATTGAATACATCGATATATCAGATGGATTGATGCCAGTTTGACTGCGAATTTTAGCCTAAGGTTAAATAGGGATAGAATGTTTATTGTCAAAAGCAAATTTATATGGTCTATTCATACTCGACCCTAAATAAAAATGCATTAAATTTAAGTTGTTTATAGACGCTTGCATGGATTGTTTATTGGTTAACTATGTTTTGCGTCTCATATTTGATCAAAATATATAGACATTCAATAAATAATGATACCTTACGGTGAGTATCAAAAATGTATTTATTCGGATGTCTTTTAAGTCATTGGTGACAATGCAAGTATCTTATGGTGAATACTACTGGGTTACTTATAAATTTTCCTCTGCAATTGCCAGTATCAATGATTTTATATTTTGATTGTTTATGTTTACTTTGAAATGTTTTTAACCGTGTAATCTATGTAACCGATCTATAGCAACATATTAAAACAAGCTTTTATAATCCCATCTGTGCGAACTTAATTAAAAATGTAAAATTAGAATATAATAGTAATTAAATGTAAATTAAAGTCAAAAATCAAAGTTAAAAATAATGTTAAATGTAAAAATGTAAATTAATACTAAAATAATTTCAAATCTTATATATATGTGCATAAATAAATGTTTGTATGCTAATTACTGGCAGTGGCTTATTTTATTTATTTTTTTAATGTTGAAATCTAAGTAGATAGGATATTATATTATTTAATCTCTGCTATTCCACTGAGCTAGTGACATGGGCTAACGACCGGAATCAAAATAGAAAAAAAATTTTTTTTTTTGACTTACGTATCTGCCTACTTTATAAATTTTTCTAGGTTCAAATGCCTAGATGGCGCCCCATAGTGCAGTTTACGTTAAGGCTTTCTCCGCACATATCTCTCACATCGTAATAATCATTCTAGTCACCAATAATTTCCAAACTTATCCTTTTTATATTACTGTGTAGGATTAAATTTACATTACGTCACCGATGCGATGGTCCTTTCGCTGCGGTCCGATTCCCCGATGGATTTCTTTCATTGGCTATTTGTTTCTATTGTTTTCCTATCTGACTGATGTTTTTACATTTAAATACCCAAGGCTGGTTTACATTTAACTAATTAACAATCATTTCCATTTCTGATTAATTAACCTGTTTTCCAAATCAAAGATATATTTAAAGATAAATTTAAAGATATAATTTTATCTCCAAATCTTTTTAAAATTTAGTTTTAAAATACTTTTTCTTTAATAAAGTTTTATTTTAATAATTTTTCATTATCTGTGCGATTTAATATATACAAGTTTAAGATGATATTTAATTTCAATTTTTAATTCTTAAAGAAAATGTTTGAATGCGAACTTCTTATTTTAACTTGTTTAATAATATATAAAAAAAACAATGTAATGAACGTCTGTGCTCGTTACATATCAGTAAAGTTACTTAAAAAAAAATGATCAAAAAAAAAATTTTACTTAGGGTTAGTAATTACGGTACACGATTGACGAAGACATTTACAAAACATCCGGTTAATAATTTTACAAAAAGACTATACAAAAAGAAAAATGTTTACTATCGCCTACCTAAGGACCATTTACGTTTACACCTCCTCCCCCCGAGAATTCTATTTTATTTTATACATTTTATTTTTACTCACGGCATGACAAGCAAATTATTTAAATTATTTAGGAAGGTTGCATTGAGATAAATATGTTTTAAGATAATGGATTTATACGTGTATATTTGCAGCACAATTATAAATACCACTACTTATTTATGACTGATTAAAATGCTTAAATAGGATTACGCTGAAGTAAATTCCCAACGGTACTCATCGTAAGGTACCACATTTCGATCATAAACTTACGTGGCTGTGCACACCTATACACATAAAAGCATAATATATATCAACACAAAAAAAAAAAAATATCAATTGCAACCTTTTGACTTTTTTTTTTTTTTAAACAAAATTTAGTTTTAAAATTATTTATACGTTCTTGTGTTTAATATATATGCGCAATTTCTTCTGGCAGTGCTTTTATAAGATTCAAAGTATACGACTTTATGTAACAGATAAAAATATTTCATTTTGAAAAAAGAAATTTACTCAGGGTATATGTGGTTTATTAAAGATCGGCCCGAGTTGGTTCGCCATTGTAACGATCCGGAATCAAAATAGAAAAAAAATTTTTTTTTTTTTTGACTTACGTATCTGCCTACTTTATAAATTTTTCTAGGTTCAAATGCCTAGATGGCGCCCCGTAGTGCAGTTTACGTTAAGGCTTTCTCCAGATCGTTACAATATATATATATATAATTTTCTAATCTGTCTAATATGAAGTTGTTAACCATACACACATATACACACTTTTATATTTCTTTATATTTTTATTTGTTTTGAATTTTCTATGCATTTGTACATTCATTTATAATTTTTATTATGAAAAAAACTACTTTTTGCATATGCACTATTAAATTGATACATACTCTCCCATCAACAATCAGTTTAAAAGCATAGATCAGTTCATTTATGCTTAGTGAGTATTGTAGAAATAAATCAACATTTATCGGTTGTGCTTAATTTAGGAAATGATCTGGTGTGGTTCTAATTTCTTTTAAATTGGCACATTACTTGCACAACTTCAGATTATATATCACAAGGAAAAGGAAGTTTTTTACATTTAACTATCTGTCACCCTGCATTTTATTACTTAGTATATATGTCATGATTAATAATATAGTGATTTATACACATAGGAAATACTGTTAAAGGAAACTACTTTTTATGCATGTGCTTCAATAAATATTTCAAAAGTATACATAGTATACCTATACTTAGACCTTACCCTTTAAATAAACCAACATTTAATGATTGGATCCAAATACAGGTGGACTATCTATGCTTTTAAAACATTTAATGAAGGAAGTCTGTGTTTCTATTTTATGGTGAATGTGGGAAGAGTAAATTCATATGTATAGATATCACTATATTATAAATTATTATAATTTTAAGTAAAAATCCTAGTGGTACTTTTATAAATTTAATTGTTAGCAAATAGCACTATAAAAAATAAAAATAAATGCACAATATTAATAACTATTCATAAAATCAAATCAATATTTATAGTATAGATTACAGATAACATTATTTATTTTATTCTAAATATATCAAACTTAATTTAAAATAGGACAAATATAAATTACTATTATTTTTAAATTACCTGTTTTATTAAAAAATGTAATCAATTTTAGGGATACATATGTTGTGTTTAAAAAAATTACAATTTTTACATATGGAAACAAATATTTTTAAAAAAAATCGATATATAATTGTATCTATGTTTATTAATCAAATTACAAACAAGTGTATATAAAATGCATGGAAGGTTTATAAAAGTATGTACCAAATCTATTTTAAATATTAATTGGTAAATTTCACATAATATTATGTTTGTTCAATATTAAAATATTATTTATTATTACATATATTGATTAAATTTATTAGCACTGCTATTAATAACCACAAAGGACTTCATTAGGAAATCTCTGGAAAACTTCAGTATTTAAACATTCTTTCACTTTTCTATGTCTACCTGTAACACTATTCTACTGGATTTCCATTCATTTTAACAGCAGAAACTACTTATCTATTAATTAAAAAAATTGGAAACGGATAGAAGATGGCAGCAAAATAAACTTGAAGAATATAAAGCACATATACTTAGGTGCTGCTCGAAAGAGAACAGTTGTGAGAATAGTTTTATATTCAATTCCAATGTTGTTAATAATCAGGAAAATATTGCCTGTTTTCACAGTTCATTAACCTGTTTTTTATCCAAAGACAAGCTTGTGTTGAGAAAATTGAGGGAAAATGTTGGAGTTGATTTCCTTGTATGCCATCTATTGAGGCATTTCACTACTTTCTTTTTAAATTGAGAAATTCACAGATATTTTAATTCTAAATAAATCTAAAGATGGCAGTATAATGGAAAATGTGGTAATTTGAAAAAATTAAATTCCACCTTAATATGTGTCTTCTATCATATTTTCATTTGCTTTGCAATATTATTTTGAGAAAAAAAATTTAAATGACTAAAATTTTGACTTTTTTTGCAAAGTTTATTAAGATTCACAATTATTTTTGCATAATAATTGAGAAAGAATTATTAGCCATTTTTTTTATTCAGACAATCAAGCTGTATTTGAGATTTATAGAAATTAAATTTGCATTTTTCTTTCGCTGATGAAAATTTTGTGAAACATTTTTTTTACAGCTTTAAAATTTACATATATTTATTTTATATACAGAAAAAGAATCAGAATTAAAAACAATTCATTTTTTATGTTGCACTTCAAGTATACAATAGTCAAATATGTTTAAAAATACATATATACAAGCAACAAAGATTACAAATTATAAAATTATTATAAAAAAGCCTTTTTTGGCAAATTCTGTTTTTTGCCCTTTTCAATATGTCTCCATGATTTAAAGCACATACAGTGACATCTGCATCAATACATGAGAGAAGACAGATAAACAAATGGATATCTGACACAATCTATTATGTGATTCCCCCCCCATTTCTACTACAAAATTACTCTGTTATATATATTGAATGTATATATATCCACATATATTAATTAATTAACTATCCATTCTTTATCCATTAACCACTTATTATTTAACTTAATGGATGTTTTGTATATATTCATACAGTTGTTTTTATTATACATGATATAGCTTGTTTCATATATTTTACATCTATTAACATTTTTAATATAATCAAGAAGAACCCAATGATGCTATTGCTAGAAAAGATGATAGATCTGCATTATATGTTCATTATTTGCAGTACGGACATAAAATAAATTGTATTGATAATATAAGTGTTCTTGATTATATTAAAAATGTTAATAGATGTAAAATATATGAAACAAACTACATCATGTATAATAAAAACAACTGTATGAATATATACAAAACATCCATTAAGTTAAATAATAAGTGGTTAATGGATAAAGAATGGATAGTTAATTAATTAATATATGTGGATATATATATATATATATACATTCAATATATATAATAGAGTAATTTTGTAGTAGAATTGAAGAAAAAAAAAATTACATAATAGATCGTGTCAGATATCCATTTGTTTATCTGTCTTCTCTCATGTATTGATATAGATGTTGCTGTATGTGCTTTAAATCGTGGAGACATATTGAAAAGGGCAAAAACATAATTGGCTGAAAAAGGCTTTTTTATAATACTTTTATAATTTGTAATCTTTGTTGCTTGTATATATGTATTTTTAAACATATTTGACTATTTATTTTATAATATTGTAAATACAAAAAATTCAAAATATGATAGGAAAAATCAAATAGATGGTTCATTAATGAATTTCAATCTCTGACAATGATGGACACTCATTATATATTTTGCACTCTCAAATTTTGCTAGATTACTTCAAGAAAATATTAGATCATCAAAAAAAATATTATGATGGTCTAAAAATGTGATTTTTTAAAAAATGTATGATCATATTTGCATGATAAATGTGCAATAATTAATGAACATCAAAAATAAATTATATTACATATTTATTTTTTACAGAAATATTTTATTTTTAAATATAAAAGAATATTTTCTTTTGAATATTGTTGCTAGAAAGATTACAGTTGCAGAAAACATTGATGTCTAAAAATGAGGTCACTCACCTGATTGTTATAATATCTAGTGGCATCATAAAAATTACAAACAAATTGTAAACTTTTAAAGTATAAATTGATAGATTTAATAGTTATTAAAAATAATTTATTCATATTTTTAAAACAAATATCAAACAAAGAAGATTTTATTTATTTTGCAAATTGAATTGGCTCCACACGAAATTTAATGATGTGATAACACATTTTGCTTTGATTAAAATATAATTGTTAAAATAATTCCAAAAATAAAATGTGATTTTTTACAATTTATTTAATTTCTAAACAAAAATATCTATCGAATGAGATCAAGTTTATTATATTCTGATAAATAATAATGGTTTAATATCAAAATGAAAGGTGAAAGCTTAAATCTAGTTGGAACAAATAAATCTATCAGGATGTTAATTAAAAATAAGATGGTTAAATATCTAAAATATACATTTATACACATTTATTCAATATGTATGTTTTATTTTTAAAAATAAAAGGTTAAAAGTACTAGTTAACAAAGAAAGTTATGACATTCCAGAAGACCCACTTTGTTAAACAGATTGTGAATATATATTTCAAAATTGAAATGTTTTAATGCATGATTTAATAGGTTTATCAGATATTGATATTTATTTATTCACATTTTGATAAGAAATGTCAATAAAAACAAGTTTATTTGTCTTAGCAAGCAATTTGCTCTTCATATATAATGAATTGTTTTTTTTTATGTTCTTATTATTCAATATTTGCAACTTTAAATATAATTTTTTAAATTTTATTTCATTTGTAAATGTATATTACTACTGAATTAAATTCAATGTATTATATCCTGATATAGAATAAAATTAAATCCAAGATTGGAAGCTTATGATAACAACAAATCAATGACACTATAGTAGGGTTAAGTATTTATGATCATTTGGCACAATAGTTGTATGATGATTATTTTCAAAGAAAAATGTGCATTACTGCAATTTAATTTTATTTGAATATATTTTATTTTTAAAAATATAAATCTATTATTATAAAGCACTGAAAATCTTAAAATTATTAGATTGGAAGTCAAATTCTAATAATGCATGATTACTTTAAATATTATAAATCTTGTTAAAACAGGCAAAACTCACTATACGTATGCCATACACAGCAAGTTAGAGTAATCAATGGATGCCAGAAGGCTTGTGCATAAAAACCCCATCTAGTGCCTACTCATCCAATATCCCCAGACTAGTTTCTGGCTTGTGGCCTTCATCAGTGAGGAGCCTTGGATCTGAGAGCACTGCATCTAGATCTTAGGATCTAATGCAGCCCTGCTCTCAGATCCAAGGCTCCTCACTGACGAAGGCCACAAGCCAGAAACTAGTCTGGGGATATTGGATGAGTAGGCACTAGATTGGGATTTTATGCACAAGCTTTCTGGCATCCATTGATTACTCTAGCTTGCTGTGTGTGGCATACATATAGTGAATTTTGCCTGTTTTAACAACAGTTATACACAAGCATAAGAGATGGTGGTCATGTGATGTTTATTATAAATCTCCATGCACTCAAACATCAGTAAGAGTTTTAAAAAACTTAAGTGAATAACTTAAGTTTAGAGTGCATTTTTATAAACACACCTACTTTTACTGACCATGCTAAATCAGGGCTTGATTCTATAGTGTGCCTAATATTATAATCAAATTTTGAATTGTAGAACTCTATTTAATATATCACAGAAGAAAGACAGTGTCTCATTTTTAACCACCCATGATTAGACAGACATGGCTTATAAATGTAAATCTATTATTATAAATTGCTCAAATTCTTAAAATTCTTTGACTGGAAGTCAAATTCCAATAATGCACTATTACATTAAATATTATAAATCTCCACACATTCACACATCAGTAAGAATTTAAAAACTTAAGTGAATCAGGCACACAATAGACTCAAATCGTGATTTAGCATGGTCAGTGAAAATTGGTGAATTTATAGAAATGCACTGTAAACTTAAGTGATTCACTTAAGTTCTTTAAACTCTTACTAACATGTGAGTGCATGAAGGTTTATAATATTTAAAGTAATAGAGCATTATCAGAGTTTGACTTCTGATCTAACAATTTAAAAATATATTAAAAAATTCAATCATAACATAAACAGAAAACTACACAATAAAATTATTATCACCTTTTTTAAAATAGTATTCTGTAAAGTTTGTAATATTTTAAAAATTATAAAAGCAATTTTAAAATAAAATGTTATAGATTTATAATGGCTTCACATTTATTCAATCACATTTAAAAAAAGAATGTTTAATTAATGAAGGTATTGTTCGTTAATTTTTTAACCTGGCCAAAAATTTTCATTGTTCTCATTACGCATTATCTTTATTTGTTTTCTATATTTGCAAGGTTCAAATTTGATTTTTAAGAATGTTATTTTATTCATAATCTTATTTTTTTAATAAATCAAGTCAAATTTATGAAATTCTAATACATCAAAAAGATTTAATATTAAAATCAAATATTGAATAATTATACAAACCAGGGAAAACAGTGGATATGTTTTCACCAGCTGAAGGCTTAAAAAATTAAAATAAAATAAAAAATAGAAAAGTATGAAAAAAATGTGCACATGTGTGGACACATGTATATAAACATAATAATCTTATATTAATGTATTGTGTAAAAAATAATAATGTAATACAAATATGTTTTACAGCGGTGAAAACGTTTGCTGGTCAGTTGAAATTGATAGTAAAAACATCTTAACAAAAACATTGTTAAAAAGTGAAAGAAGAGAGATATTTAATTAGACTTAAAACCTTATGGCAATTTTTGAGTGGTTAATTTGAATATTATAAAAAGATGTGCAAATGCTGAATATATAGCACAAATCTGATGGTTCACATTAAAAAGACCTATACACCTGGGTCTCGTTTTACGCGATAAATGAAATCACTCAAAAATAGACATAACTTACATTGAAAAAGAGGGATGCAGTCTGTGATTTTTCAAAATTTGCATAAAAGCACCAATGTAAAATTACTTTAAAATTAGCACAAAAAAAAAAAAAATAAGGAAGTAAAATGACTAATAAAAAATTTCAAATTTGAAAAAAAATTGATACAAGACAAACTTCTTTTAACTATAATATTTAATTTTATTCAAAATAAAATATTTGTATGCATAATTTACAGTAAAGTAAATTATGTTTTTTTATACACATTTTAATTATTATTATTTTCTGATGACAACGTAATTAGTAATTAATCTTTGAGATGATGATTTTATTAATTGTTTATGAAGCTCGCGATATCCAGACATACAACCAGTTAGCACTCGTTGGAATTTAAGAGCACATTAATGATTAGTGTCATTAATAAGAAAATAATAATTGATTACATTCTTTTTTAAAAAGCAAAAACAGAATGTGATTTAAAATGCAAAATTAACACGCACAATGTTTGAACAAATTTACATTATAATTTTGTAAAATTTAATGGGTGTATACATAAAATGTGGAAATCATGATTTTAATTTCATTATTGCATAAAATCTTACTATTATAAAGCACTGAAAATATTGAAATTACTAAGATGAAAGTCGAATTCCAATAATGTGCTATTACTTTCAATATAACGTAAGTGCGCAAAATTTATTAGTTAAAGTAATAGCGCACTATCGGAAATCGACTTCCAGTGAAACACGAATCGCGTAACTTCAAAATCGTGTTAAATAAGTCTGCGTAAAAAGAGACACAGGTGTATTTAGATACTTATCTGAGGATATAGATTTTGTATTTTCATTTAATGGCACTAAATGGCTGTAGAGTAGAGTAAGTAGAGCAAAGGGGACAGACTTTTTTTAGGGCAATGTTTATTTGAAATTTTTTTCAAGGCTTGCATTCCACTACCTATATATAACAATGTAATAATAATAATAATAATAATAATAATAATAATAATAATTATTATTATTATTATTATTATTATTATTATTATTATTATTATTATTATAAATAATATAGATTTTCACAAATAATATTAATTATAAACAAATTCAATATACAATAAACTTTCAGAATATACAACTGAATCCTTGACTACTAACCAAGACCCAGAATTCAATCCAAAGAAGCAGAATCCAATTAGTATCAACAAATAAGAATCATAGTAAACCATGAAAGTCTTTATAGTTGGATGAGTTGAACAGATATTGTGAACATTTGCAGACACAGGAGGTTGGTAATGATTACAGACTTTCAGTTCTATTGACCTCAGTGTGCAATGTGATATGGACAAATGGTGTGTACTCATGATGTACAAGTAAATCTGGCTTGATTACAGATTACAATGAATCCACTGTTGCATTGGTGGGCATGGATCTGCACTCTTTTTCCTCATGTGTGGTGGGGGTGGTCATGAGGGCTTAATTCATTTGTGGGGGTGGTCAGCCATCACTGCCAAGCCCAGGTGAGGGTCACTGTCCTCCATTGAACTTTTCCCTGAGAGACTGCTGCACCACTTTGATGGATTGTTTATTAGGACAGTGTTAATTTGAGCTCATTATTTTTGTTTCCTTAGTTAACTTTAAAATTAGACTATTTGTAAGGTGGTTGGTCTGCTTTGGGCCATTGACATATTTTGTAGCTTTGATGGAGTTGTTGCTGCAATATTTTGCAGGCATGGCTCTGCACTCCTATTTTCTTCCTCAGGGGTGGTGGCAGTCATTAGGGGCCTGGTTTATTGGTGCAGGCTGTTGACAATTTATTGCCGCTACCTGGAAAACCTGCCAGAAGGGTACCTGGTCAAAGTCTCAGTGCCATTCTTGCTCTGGTCGGCTGCTGTGCTCTTGATAGATTGGTTTTGGGCAGTGCAGATATGTGCTTGTTACTTGTTGGTTTCTCTCTAGTTGGCTTTCCAATTCTGGGCAGTAGACCTAATGTGGTCGCTGCACATTTGGACTGCTATTGGGAGAAAGAGGTACCTCTAATAATCTTGACATGGCTCAGCTGCAGATCAAGAGTTTATTATCCATGTACAGATACACATTAATCAAAATTATAATAACCCTTTTATGGACATAATTTTTATCGAGCATATGCACTTTATATAAACCTTGTAACATTAAACACTTTGTAATCCTCAACGGGTAAAGTATACCCGAAAATTTTTGTAATCTTTTAACTAATAAAGGTTACTTTTGAGAAAAAAAAAAAAATAAAAATTTACAATAATATATAGATTTCACATAGAAACATGATAATTTATAAAGTTGTCAAAGATTGGCCCTGCATGTTGGTCTCTAAACTTGAATATCTGGGTATATAATTACAAATTATTCTCTTGCACAGCAGTGATCTATGTGGCCTTCTATAAGATGAGAATGGACATGGGAATTTTAGAGGAAATTATATATCTTTAATTGTGATAAATAATTTCATTTTTATTCATAAATGAACCCAAAAATGAATCTCAGCTTTCCCAAAGTGCATATTTTATCATTTCCCCATCTGTGAAACTTTTTTATATTTTGTTAACACAAAATTACCACAAAATAATGATCTTGTTGCAGCTTTAGATTTAATTATAAGTTTAATAAAATATAATTGTTTATCTAGTCAGTTAGATTTAAAAGAATTTAATTTTTGTTTATGTAATTTTCAAAAATTTACATGGATGGTTTTAAAACGTCTTTCAGCATTTTCTTTTCTTTTTGGAAGTGATATAAATACATAACAACAACAGCATACATCACTATTGTGGAAAAAATCTGCTTTTCTCCTTCTGTATTAAAATTATTTTCATTGTACTTGTTCAGATATTACAAAACATTTTTAAAATATGATAAAATATTTTATTTTTTACAATAAACTATTAAATCAGTTCACAACAAAAACACAGTTCTGGATTTCATGAATAATGCTGTGTTTTGTCTGAAACATTCATCATTTGGCTTACCTATTTGTGAAGAGCTGACTCTAGTCTGTAGTGGCCCTGCATAATTAACAAATGTCTTTTACATACAGCTGTCTAAGTTTGCATAATGTAGCATCAATTATTATTAATTTCTTTTAATTCTGCTGACTACATTAAATTTTTTGAAGGTCTACTAGTGGACCAAATCGATATGTTTACCTCTTAAGTAGATACATTATTACTTCTAAAGCAGATTACTGAAATGATATAACCAAGTCGGAATTGAGAAAAGTCAATAAATTGACTATGCTTTCAGTATGTGTTGATTATTAGAATAGATTAACAGAAAATGTTCTATAGTTAAAGTACGGAATGGAAAAGTTAGTATATTTTATGTTGATAACAACTTTTCTAATCAATCTTACTACTATGTTCAAAAATGTCATCGCTTATTATCTATCGCCTTAAATCACAGTATAAATCTAGCTTTTAAATATCTAAACATTACTTTTACTGCATATTAAAATCATAATTCAAAATATTTTTTATTCATTATTACTCTAGAAATGATAAAATTAAAAAAAACATATTGATAATGGAGTGTGGATTTATCTATATATATATATATAACTATTGGTATCTAAAATGGAGTATTCATATGTCAAAGCGTTGACCGGGAAGCGAACCCGGGCCAGCTGCTTGGAAAACAGCTATGCTAACCGCTAGGCCACTAATGCTTGACTATTCATTTTTTTAATTAATAATATTATTGATATCTCTGATGGGATATTAATAAACGCCTTAATTAACAAATAACTATCACAGATGAGATGTTAATAGATTTCTAAATTAGTAATATTACACATATCTCATATAAGATATTAATGGCTTCTTATTTAATAATCGTACTAATGTCTCAGATAGCATATTGATTATAACTTAAATTCTTTTTGAGTTAATGCTTTTTTTAACAGTATGTTATTGAGTCAACGATTTCTTTAAATATTGTCTAGAAAGAAAACAGACAACTTTCAGTAAATATTTTTTATAAAATACATTTCCAGAGTTGAAATTTTATACTAGTTTTTCCATTCACGTTTTAATAAAAATATAAATGTAAAATTTTTTTGTTGAAAATTTAGTTAAAAGTTTTTATTTTAATAAAGTCAAACCTTTTTTCTTTCTCTAACAAAGAGAATCTTTTCCATGAGAGAAGTGATTGAATTCAACCAAAAACAAATTGATTTAATATACAGATTCAATTTTTTGATAAATATAACACTCTGAGAAAAAGAAAAAAAACATTCTAAATTATCAGATTTTTGTTTTTGTTCAAAGCAAAATAATGTTAATTCAGTTTTTCTATTTCGTTTTTTTTATTAAACATCTAGTATTAAAAAAACGTTGCTTATCTGAAGTGTGTGACATTCGAATGTTAGACACAAACAAATAATAGTTCTATACAGAAGTAGAATGTTACGTTTAAACTATTGTCTAAGCTAGTATTTTAATCATAAGAAGCAAATTTATGTCGAGAAAATGATAGTTGTATTCTTATAAATAAAAACAATCTCAGTACCTCCACTTTAGAAAAAAATATCAGCCGAGTCAAAAAAAAAAATGAAGTCCTCACCAGTTTACCAGGACTATCTGGACTTGTGAAATTGTACCTTAAGTATGCTTTTATTATTCCAATTTTTAAAAGCAAAGGGAATGGATAAGATCACAGCAGTTATCATGGAATATCATTATTATCTTTTATAGAAAAGGTTCTTTAAGAATTTTGTTTAGATTGTTTCCAGTTATATATGAATATTCACCAGAGATTCCATGTGGTTTTAGAGACCAAGAAGCATTATGGGCATGGTTTTTGTTTCCAGATAAATGCAAAAAATATATCTGGATCATAGGAATATTTACATATTGCTTTTGTTAATTTGGTCAAGACATTGGATCCAGTTATTAGACAAGGTCTATGACATTATTTGAAAGTAGTTGATTAATCATCAAAATATACTTATATAATACAGTTTTTACATAGTGGGATAAGACGAAGCATACTTACAAAAGGTGGAAATTCTGAGGCATAAACAAGGATGTATACTGGATGTAGTTATTTATGAAAATTATGCTTTAGAGCTGCAGGAAATGCTGCAGGAGTTATCAGATGAAAATAGGAAAGTAGGACTAAAGATAAGTGTTAAAAAGACTAAAGTAATGTTCAATGGATTTTCTGAAAGTATGAAAATAAAGATTGATTGTGATGGGTTAGAAGAAGTTAACAGCTACAAATACCTTGGTCAGATTATTAATACAGATTTAAACATAATGTTTGAAATTAATCATAGAATTAAATGTGGTTGGAGTGCTTTTGGTAGAAATAACTTGATACTAAAAGGAAATATGCCTATGTGTTTGAAAAAGAAGCTTTTTAATAAATATCTTTGTCCCATTTTTACTTATGGATCTGAGACTTGGAAACTTAATAGAATAGCAATACAGAGATTTCACACTATTCAAAAAGTATGGAAAGATGCATTTTGGGAGTAACAAGAAGAGATCAAAACACAATATATGGGTAAGAGAACAAACAGGTGTTATTGACCTCATTGAAAAAAATTAAAAGACTAAAGTGGAATTGGGCTGGACATATTGCTAGAAGAGATGATAATAGATGAACAATTGAAATCTTAAACAGGATTCCAAGATATTGTAAAAGACCCAGGAAGAGACCACATGTGAGATGGATGGATGAAATAAGCAAATGTGCAGGAGTGATGTGGAGAAAAGAAGCTAAAGATCAGAGGAGATGAATTTAACTCAGAGAGATCTTCATTTTGCAGTGGATTGATAATGGTTGATGATGATGATGATAATACTTGTTTCAAAATATTTTCAATTTTTATGACTGCAGCCTTTGAAATTGTGTAAAAACAACACAATCAAACAGGAATTAATTAGATTTTATACTAAAAGTGTAAACAGAGCAAAACTTATAAGTATTATTGATCATTGTTCTGTTTAAGTGAGGGGTGTATCAGGAATTAAGATTGATACAGATTTGACAGTGGGATTTTTAATTTAAATGGATTAAAAGTGATGACTTCTTGGATTCTGGATTTACAGAATGCATCAATCATTATGGGTATTTTTTAGTTAAAAAATGATTTACAACATTTTTTAAGGTTTTGAATAAAACACATAATTACTTTGATTTATTAATTAATTTTCAAAAAACTCAAATTCGTTATCAACCAATAATTGAAGAAAAGTCCTTAACAGCTTTTAACTTGGATGTTTATCAACTTGAAAATATAAATCAGTTTAAATATTTTGATAAGTTTATAAGAAGAAAAAACATGGGTTTATTAGACTTTGAAGTATAGCACAGATTTCTATAAGCTGCTATTTTTAATAAATTAAAAGATAGAGTATTTTATTACAGAGAAATAACTATACGATGGTCTTTTTACCTAATTTACAGTATGAAAGCCATAATTGGAAACCCTATTGGTGAAATACAAAGGCATTAGAGAAATTTCATTTAACAATGTTTTGTAAAATTTCTAAAATACAATTGCAAAATCATAAAACTAATCAATATATTCTCCAGCTTGTTGGATATGATCCTATTGAGCCCACTATTGTAAAATCATCCATTCATTGGATTAGACATGTACAATGAAGAAATACTGCAAACCTTTCTCAAAGGGTCAATAAGAAATAAAAAAGTCATATATCACATGATCCCACATCTTTTAAGCATGTAAAATATAAACAAAGAACTTTGCTAATTGCTTAACAAGCTTTGTGATAAATGCTTGGCTAAGACTATTAATATGGTTTGGCTGAAGATCTCTCAGCCCCATATAGCTATTACTGTTAGATAGCTGGGTTTGAATGCATTTAAGTGTCTGAAAATTTCAGATTTTCTACTCACTAGTTAACTTTTAGATAAATGCTGGCTTTGGGTTGGTATTTTTAGATCTAGTGTCTGAAACTATCCCAGCACCACTCTGAGGAATGCCAAAGCATGAAACCATTGGTCAGGAGTTTTGGTGTGTTTTTTTGATAGGAGTATTTTAAATGATTTCTTTGGCTAAACATTTATCACAAAGCTTGTTAAGCCATTAGCAATGCGCTTTATTCTCAAAGGGTATTTTGTAGTGAACTTTAACATGGCTTCCATAAAAGATGTAGGTTCATTTACAATATAAGGATTATCTCAAAGAGTGCCATATTGATTGTTTCCATGAATAATATGGAAGAGAATGCAATATATTGGAGAACAGTAGTTAGATATGATATTGAAGTATTTTAGAAAGAAATGATTTCTATTAAAGAAAATAAAAGTCAGCATTGTAAAATGTCAAGTAAGCAGAAAAATGGTCTACCGTCTATATATGAACACATATGTAGTTTATAAATGGTTTGTATAATCATTACAAAACTCATTCTAGAGTAGTTTTTACTCTTTTCTTTCTTTTTTCACTTTTTTTTTTACTGAAAGCTGGAGTGGTCATCCTCATTTATGAGTTGCTGTTTATTAATATTAGATACAAAAAATGTCAATAATTATATATAATAGGTAAAGAAAATATAAAAATCATTAAAAAATATAAACCCCTACAATGATAGAAAGATAGATAAAAAACTTTTATGTTATTTGATATATTTATGTCCTCCCCTCAAACAAAAACTGACTTGTCATCAAAAGAAATGTACATATTTTTTAAATAAAATTAAATTAAAAGTGTAAATATTCTTAATTATTTGAAATAAACTGTAGCAAATATCTACAATTCAAAAATGTAGTTAAAATATGAATTAAAAAATAATAATTATGAATAAAATCTTCTGAAAAGAATAAGAAAAACTAAGCATTAACTAAAAAGCATGAGTTTCTTAGCAAATATCTTGTGTGTCTCCAGGTAAATCAGGAGTGGAATAATTACAACATTTTGGTAGTTTGAAATTTCAAGCAAGTCTAGAATTTTTTAGATGAATAGTCCACAGATAATCCAAAAAATGTTCATTAAATAAATATTATTATTGTTAATGGTGGAGTAAATATTCAGATTAATCCAAAGTTTTTCAGACAGTGCATTAACTATAGAACACAAATACTATTGTAATATGGTAAATGTAGTCTCCTAGAGTGGGAGAAGATGTCTACTTCAGCTGAAGATTTATGGATTATATCTCAACATTCATTAATCATCTTCATTTTTAATTATTATCATTCCACTGCAAGATGAAGGTCTCTCCAAGTTTAATTTAGCTATTCCAATCTCTAGGTTTTCATCTCCACAAAATAACAGAAAATTTCCTTATTTCATCCATTCATTTCACATGTGATCTCTTTCTAAAATCTTTTATGATGTAAAACTAATTTTCCATCGATTATTATCTTTTCTAGCAATATGTCCAGCCATGACCCATTTCAGTCTCTTAATTCTTTCAACAATAATCACTAATGTTCTTTCAAACATGTGTTTTGTTTCTGATCTCTCATTAGTTTTTGGCATATATCCATCCACACTTCATTGAGTCTTCTAAAATATTTGTATTGCTTTTGTGTTAAGTGACCAAATCTCAGATCCATAAATAAAAATTGGAAAACATGTACAATTAAATACATCCATAAGGAAAAATTGTAAACACATCAAATTACTTACATTGACTAGAGATGAACTTTTATCTTTAGGAGAGTCTTTATCTTAAAAATGCATTTGTCCTATAATTTGATTATTTATTTTTATAGATACAGATGAAATTATTTTGATTGAGAGAACAAAAGAAATGAATTCGCAGATCAATACTAAATGCAAACACAATTATATCTGAAAGAAATATGTTTCAGAATCAGTATTTATTTTTATCAAATTATCATAATATGCATCAGTTGTCTTCAAAAAGTCATATTTTATACATCTGATCAAAATAAATTTGTTAGTTATACTTTTCCTTTTTTTAAAAAAAATCATATCTATTTTCATATTTTCATCTTTTTTATTCTTCTTCTTCTCTCTTTCATCATAGTTCTTCCAACTTATTCTTTATTATTTCTCTAATTTATAATCACAATCTTATTCTTCAATTTTTAAAAAAAATTATCTTATTTCACATGTTCTTTTCAATATAAATATATTTCTGACCTCAATGTTTCAATCAACATCTTTAAGACATACATTTATATGTAATTTATATTTTCATTTTATGAAAAGTTTGAATTTTACTTATATTTATTGATTAAAAAATGAAATAAAAAATTGCATGTTGGACTTTAAATATTTTATTTTTATTTAGAATTGTTTTTTTTTTTTTGTCAGACATGCTTAATTCACCTTATTGTTCATTTTATGTAAGTTGATAGAAAATATGCAAGTAAAGGTTTAAAAATTTATAATTATATTAACTAAAAATAATTATTTTATTAACATTTAATAATCATTATGTTATCAATAAAAAAATAACAGATATCCAAATCTTTTTATTTTTATGAAATTGCATTAAAACATTTGATAATTTTCTATTCCAATTTTGAATTAATTAGAACAAATTTGAATTCTGACTTTCAAACTGCCTTTAGTGATTCACTCCTTCTTTTACAAGCAATATGCATGACCACATACATATGAAAAATATAAATGATCTCCAATAAACATATTTCATGCTGAAACATCACTCCTCAGTTGATCTATATCATCAACTAATGAGTGTTGGCTCAGCACAATATATATATATATATATATATATATATATATTATAAATCGTATTTTATTTATTTATTATATATATATATATAATATATCGATGCCTGTATTTCTTCAAAATAATATACACAAATTTATAAATCAATATTTAAAAATACAGTATTTAAAAATTTATAAAAAATATATGTATAACCATCACTTAGGAGTGCTTTCAACTAACTTGTAGCTTTGTCAACTATCACGTGATAGTTGACAAAGCTACAAGTTAGTTGAAAGCGCTCCTAAGTGACGGTTATACATATATTTTTTATAAGTTTTTAAATACTGTATTTTTAAATATTGATTTATAAATTTATATATATATATATTGGAGATCATTTATCCTTTTTGCATTATGTGGTTGTGTGCATTGGTTGTATAAAATGAAATGGATATAATTGAAGGGAGGTTGTAAGTCTGGATTCAAATCCCTTCTAATTACAACTGGCTTAAATATATATTATACTTGTATTTAAATATTACATTCGTACATTTTTAAAATAATATATCAAAATTTTGCTTGAATATTTAAATGCACTCTAAAATCTCATTTTACCTAAGTTGCAGACTTCAAACTCACTTTTTTAAATGTTCTAACTTTTACTTATATAAAGTTACATTTAAATAAATGTATAACACAATGTTTTCAATATATAACTTCCATTGATAACACAGATTAACCTATTGCTTATATTTAAAACTTGGTTCTTGCAATATTTTTTCATAACTGTTTTTTTCAACCTCACTCATTAAACACACATATATTTAAAGACCCTGATACATTTATTAAATACATTTTCACTAACTACAATATTACCATATTATTAGGGAAACATGATATTATGTCTTCTTTTTCCCAATACTAACTCTAGTCATGATATGGTATTATTGTTTGATATTTTAGTCTTATAAGAAATTACGTGATCTTAAAACATGTTTTGTCTTATTAACATAGTTTTCTAACAATTTTCTCTCCAATACTTCTAGTTTTTTGTTGAAAATATCCATCAAAGCAACCAAATTCACTTACCAAATGTTTTTTCAATATCCTTAAAATAGTTCATTAACATCACTTTCAGCCATTATCAGTTCAGTGCAGAATAACTTCTCCAAATGTAATCCAGTTTCTTTTTTTTTTCTCATGTGTCATAGCAACAGCCAGGAAGTGAACCCACTAACCTGGGAAAACTGCTTGTAAAGCAGCTATTGCTGACCTCTCAACCACCAAATGCTTGACTAATCCAGTTTCTTTGACTTAGAGCTTCACTATTTTACAACTTTCAAATAAATGTATTTATCTTATCTACTTATTTGTATGCAGTCACTCTTTTAAGCTTTATAAGCAACTTTTTGAGATCTAGTTTACAACTTTTCTGATCATCTATTGATATCTCTTTTAATAATATACTGCATTCAATTGAGTTCCATGTCAATGTAGGAGTCAGATATTGATGGAATACATAAAACAAATAGAATAAAAATAGCTTTACATTTTTCTCACCCAGTAGTAGTTTAACAAATGAAAGGAATAGCATAAAAAAGAATGTTAGTTTTAATGAATATCCAATTGATATAAATCAAAGATTATTTAAAACAAAAATGAATAATGAAGATTTTTTTTATTGGTTTTAAGGTAAATAAAAATAGTTATTATAAATTTTATAAAATTTTAAAATATTAAATTGGAAATATAAAAGAATAAATTAAATTATTAAAATTGTAATATAAAGATGATTTGCACTACAGATGCATAAACACACAAAGCTGACTTTTTTTTATTAAAATTCTTTGTATATTAAAACAATGCTGCAAATGTGGCTGAGTGCTTTCAAGGGACACAGCCCTCATAATCATAGCCATAAAAAGAATGAACTAGAAATATTACCAAATTCACCACTTCCTTTTAATTTTTTGTAATATGTTACATAAATGCAATTTTTCCACTCTACTTTGAACACTTTTTAGCAAAAAAAAAAACATTTAATTATACTTATATGTACCACAATCTTACATTTCGACTGCTCTCAAGTCTTTTTCAGAATTATAATATAATAAAATAAGATAAAATAGATAACTATATAAATCATAACATAAAAATGTAAACAATAAAATTAATAAAATAATAAAAAAACAATATCAAATATAACAAACTATAATAAAACTGCAATAAATGTAATCAAATTCTAATAAAATAATCTGGGTAATATTAAATAAAATATACAATATAAAATAAATATAAATTATACATGTGTATTTCTAACTGTATATATAATTATTCATAAACAACTATTAATTTAAATATATTACTCATTTTTATTATTTTTAATAATTTCCTAATTGTTTCTATTTCTTATAAACTTAAACTTTAATTATATACTTAATAATTTTATTTCTACATAATTCTCAGTTCAACCTTAAATCATTTATGAAGAATATTCTTTTAAATTTTTAAATCATATACTATCAATTATTTTCTTTATTCTTCTGTTATTAATGATATTTTATATTTATCTTTTTTATTATAATATCTAAAAAAACATAAATGTAATAATCTTTTAACTTATCCACTTTCATTTTAATATCTTAAAAATAAAAATTTAAATGTAGAAAAAGCAATAAATTTAGCTATAGAAATGTATATTAAAAAAAAATAAAAATAAATAAAATTACCTATTTATACATTGGTAGATTCAATGGAATTATGTTGTAAGAATGAAACTTTTGAATATATAATAAATTTCATAAACAAAAGAATGGATTATTAATGGGAGGAGCTCTAAGTGCAATTCTAAGCAATATTTATAGGGATGATTTTAATAAAAATATAACAGAAAATAAAAATGCTCCTTTATTTTTTAACTGATATGTAGATGATTATTTGATGATTTTTAATAAAAGTCAAGATAAATAAATTGGTTTATTAATGATATTAATAAGGTGGAAGGAAATATAAAATTTACAGTTAAAAAGGAAGAAAATATTCCAATTGCATATCTGGATATAATGTTTCAAAAGAAATTATTAGATAAAAAATGTATTTTCAAACAAATATTTATAAGAAAAACAATATTGATAATAATAACAAGTTGATTCTCCAACATTTATAAAAAATATAAAAATTAGTTGTATATATTAAAGAATATACAGGCCTATAATGTATTGTTCGATAAAACAAAACTATATTAAACAAAAAGATTTAATAATCAAAGAGTTAAAAAAGAGTAGATTCCCTGTACATATAATTAAAAGAAGTATTGCAAAAAAAAATTATAGGATAAATAGAATTAGAAAAAAAAAAGAAAAAAAAAAGTGAAAACCGATATATAGGGATAAAAACAAATAATATTATAGTGAATAAGTTTAATAAAATTGTAAAGAAGATTAATAAAAATGCTGAAGAATAATTAACACAAGAACAGTTTATAAAAAAGAGAAATCTATTAAATTTACTGAATAACAAATATATAGGATATAATAAAGATAATAAAGAAATAATTAATGGGGTATATGTGATAAAATGCAAATAATATTTAGATAGTGTGGTTGAAAACAAATATATGGGAGAAAATAACAATTCTATAAAAATAAGATTAGGGCAACATATGTCAGATAATAAATCACCAATATATATATATATTATAATCGTCATGGTGTGGGTCATGAGGTTTCCAGTCTTACCATATCTACTGTACAGGGTGCCACTAGGACATTTGAACCTAGAAAATTTATAGACTAGGCAGATACGTGCTGTTAAAAATCCAATTTTTATTTTATTGACCATTTGCCCTTGCCACTAGCTCATGGAATAGCAGAGGTTTAAAACATAAAAATATATTTTCAATAAAGATTAAAAAGAATAAACTAGATCACTGCCAGTACGAATAACACAACAGATTTTATTAACACACATTTAAAATTGAGGAATAAAATTTATATTTAGATTTTAACATTTTTAAATTTCTATTTTAAATAGACCACACAGATGGACATTTTAATAATATTTATTTTAGCATGTTAAGTATAGATAGGCTACATAGATTTTTCACTTAAAAAAAACTTATCAACACTCATTCAATCTCAGACTAAAAGTTTGTAGCCAAACCAACGCCTGTTTCCAGATATATAGATGCAACCAATGCAATATAAAGATGCTAGCATAAAATTATGCCGACAGGAATGTGCATCTGACAGCATGATATTATTTGAAGGACATGATCCTCATCCAGTACAGGAATGGGCATCTGTCTGGTGAAGAAATCATGTATATAAATTAATTAAAGAGTGCTACATATGGGGGAGAGCGGTCTTTCTGAACTTATAAATCCCTGTCCATAGAGTTAGAAGGGGTCAATGGTGCAGGAAATATGTCTGTGACCATTGCAATGATATGACTACCTCTTTGGGGTCATGCATTCAGTTGGGCATGTTTCCCTGTATGCTAAACATGCTTCACATTACATTGATATAAACTCCCATATATCCGTCCACAAGCATCATCCTAACTATGAAACAAATAGCCTGAAATTAGCCCCTTAAAATAAACATAAACGAATTTAAACATAGTTATTAATTTTTATCCATGCATCTATCTATACCCAACTTTAATTTGATACATTTTAATTAACATTTAACACACACACACACACACAAAAGAAATGGAAATGATTGCTTAAACAGATGCATAAAAAAATTACTAATAATTGATTTTGAATTCTTTAGGCCAGATAATAGTTCTTATTTTCAGCTATTAATTGAAAATTTAGGAAAAGTTCATATTATATAAACACAAGAGTTCATACTTTATGGATTGAGCAGATTTAAAGGTCCATCTTCATGATCACTTTCATAGATTGTCCTTCTTTGAAACAAAACCACTATGTGCCATGCATTTGGTCAGGAACTGTCATTCAGAGGCCTCAGCTGGTTGTCCAGAAAATTAAATTTATTGCAGATTTCTACATCATGAAAATCTGCAATATAGCTAGTTATAACGGTATATTCATAGTCAGCTCTAAGATCCCAATTATAATAATCATTTTGCTTTTATATTTTATTAGCCTCTTATCATCCAAATCTTTGGATTCAACGAGCAAGACATCACTAATCCTCTTGTGTTTCATTTACAGTCTGTGCTGTCATTTCATGCTTGCATTGGTCATTTAATTTCTTTTTATTCTCTTATCTGACCATTTAATTATTTGAGTGCCCCAAGGGCTAGTGTGCTTTAGAACAATCATTTAATTAATAAAACAATCATTTCCATTTTCTAAGATTATAGAAATCAACACTATTTCTATTTTCAAAAATATCAAATCTTTACATCTTTACTTTTTTACAAAAAAAAATACTTTCAAATCTTTTATTTTTAAAATAGTTTTTAAAGTTTCCCATCTGTGCGATATATACATGTTAAACAACTTTTGATTTTCAGTTTTTAAGTTAAGTTTTTTTTTCTTTTTAATAAATCAATTTTTATTTATGATCTTTTTATTTTCATTTTAAAATAATGTAACAGCATTTTGTATACCGTTACAATATATATATATATATATATAAAATACATATTTTGCGGGTTCATCCATGTTAAAAACTTTTAATATTAATATACTGACATTTTGACTTGGTCACACAAGCCATCCACAGAGTTATAAAAGGTAGAAAGATGGTTGTAGAGGCGCTACAATCACTGATTTGAATAAAATGTTAAAATTCCCACCAATAGCAAAAAATGTTAAATTTAGGAATGTTTTTTTAAAAAAATCTTTCCAAATAGGAGGAAGTTTGCATGTATCATCTCGCTTATTGATACAATCTGGCCTTTTAAGTATCTCAATGGCTTCTCTAATTTTGCATTGGTAGAGATTATCACATCTGGATATGATCCTGGTACTAGAAAAATCAATTTTATGACCTGAATCTATAGTATGGAGTGAGAGTGCTGATGATGATGAGTGTTGTTTAACTGCATTAGCATGCTCATCTCTCCTAACACTGATGCGATGATTACTCATACCTATGTAAGAAGCTTTACAATTTTTACATGAGATTTGATAGACACCATGAGATTCAAGAGGGATTGAATCCTTAGGCTTGGTTATTATATTGCTGATCTTTTGATGAGCAGAAAATGCTGTATCTATATTATAGCATTTTAATATACGTCCGATACTGTCTGTAGTTCCTTTTACATATGGAACACAAATCCTAATAGCTGATTTATCATCTTTTTGTTTCCTATTTTGTCTATTTTGGGCTTGAAATAAGGCTTTTTTTTATAAATTTGTAATTATAACTATTTGCTAATAAAACACTATTAATATGATTTATTTCTTCTTTCAGATGTGTCTCATCTGAAAGGTTAATTGCTCTATTTAAAAGAGTTTTGGCTACAGAAACTATCTGAGTTGGGTGATGATGAGAATGGAAATGCAAATATCTGTCTGTGTGTGTATCCTTTCTGTAAATAGAAAAAGATAAACTATTTGGTGTTCTGGTGACTAGAACATCAAGAAAAGGGAGTTTTCCATCAGACTCTGTCTCCATTGTAAATTTAATATGAGGATGCATATTATTTAAATGTAAGAAAAAAATCATCTAATTTATTTTTTCCATGTTGCCATATGACAAAAGTGTCATCTATGTATCTGAGCCAAATGAGAGGTTTTAAAGATGATGATTCTAAAGCACGAGTTTCTATATATTCCATGAATAAATCAGCTATTACTCCTGAGATAGGTGAGCCCATAGGAGTACCAAAAACTTGTCTGTAATGCTGTCCATTGTATACAAAATATGTATTTAAGAGACAATGTTTAATTAAAGCAATAATATGGTCTGGTAAATTGCAACGTTGTGAGATTATATTTAAAGCTTCATCAATTGGAATGTTTGTAAACAAAGACACGACATCAAAACTGACCAGAATGTCATTAGCATTAATTTTTAAACTTTTTAAAACAGAAATAAAATGAAGAGAGTTTTTAATATATGATTTAATAGATGGGATTGTAGGTTTAATGAAATCCGATAAGTATCTGGCTAAAATATGAGTTGGAGAACCTATTGCACTTACTATTGGATGAAGGGGGGTATCTGGTTTGTGAATTTTTGGAAGTCCATAAAATTTTGGACAGACACAAGATTTTTCATGAGGGATTATTTTATTTTTTATCTCTGTTTCAATAGGTGATTTATTAATAATAGCTTTTGTTGTTTTTTCCAAATACGTAGTATGATCTCTTTTTGATAGTTTATAAGTTTTATCATTAAGCAGATCTAAAATTTTATTATGGTAAATGTCACAATCCATTACAACTGTGGCATTACCTTTATCAGCTGGAAGTACAACAATTGATTTGTCTGATTTTATATTATTTAATACTTGTCTTTCTTAAACATATATTTGAAAGAACGTGGATTAAGAAATGTAAGTTACTTTGTAATTTATCTTTTTTATTAGCATGCAAAAATCACAATGTTATACCCACTTGCTGTAAAATTGTATTTTACAAGAACAATTATAATGTTAGTAAAATTCTAAGGAAAACTAGCAATATTATTTTAAACTCTTTTATTAAAGAAACTCGAAAAAATTTAGACAAAATTGATAAAGTATTGCTACATTTACGTTTATTCCTTAGTAATAAAATACATCCTTTACTGTGGACTAGTTTTGATCGTATTGCAAGTTTTAGATCGTTTAAAGATTCGGAATTTGTAACAGCAAAGCAAAAGAAAAAATTGCAAATGCTAATTAGAACACAATCCCCAAACATTATGTATCCAAATCAAAAAACCGTTTATAATTTATCTAGGAAAGCCCTCTCTACAGATGAAATTTCGGTTTTAGAAAAAGGTTTCAATTTTGCTTTAACACCTTCCCGGATACCTTTTGAGAAAATTGTTTGTAATGTTGAATCAGCTCTCGATAAAATTGATTCTACATCGGCTGATTTGGCTAGAGCTGAGATTTGTAATATTTTTAAAAAAGCTAAGCTTCCTAAAAATAATATTTCAAAGAAAGAAAGACAAGCATTAAATAATATAAAATCGGACAAATCAATTGTTGTACTTCCAGCTGATAAAGGTAATGCCACAGTTGTAATGGATCGTGACATTTACCATAATAAAATTTTAGATCTGCTTAATGATAAAACTTATAAACTATCAAAAAGAGATCATACTACGTATTTGGAAAAAACAACAAAAGCTATTATTAATAAATCACCTATTGAAACAGAGATAAAAAATAAAATAATCCCTCGTGAAAAATCTTGTGTCTGTCCAAAATTTTATGGACTTCCAAAAATTCACAAACCAGATACCCCCCTTCATCCAATAGTAAGTGCAATAGGTTCTCCAACTCATATTTTAGCCAGATACTTATCGGATTTCATTAAACCTACAATCCCATCTATTAAATCATATATTAAAAACTCTCTTCATTTTATTTCTGTTTTAAAAAGTTTAAAAATTAATGCTAATGACATTCTGGTCAGTTTTGATGTCGTGTCTTTGTTTACAAACATTCCAATTGATGAAGCTTTAAATATAATCTCACAACGTTGCAATTTACCAGACCATATTATTGCTTTAATTAAACATTGTCTCTTAAATACATATTTTGTATACAATGGACAGCATTACAGACAAGTTTTTGGTACTCCTATGGGCTCACCTATCTCAGGAGTAATAGCTGATTTATTCATGGAATATATAGAAACTCGTGCTTTAGAATCATCATCTTTAAAACCTCTCATTTGGCTCAGATACATAGATGACACTTTTGTCATATGGCAACATGGAAAAAATAAATTAGATGATTTTTTCTTACATTTAAATAATATGCATCCTCATATTAAATTTACAATGGAGACAGAGTCTGATGGAAAACTCCCTTTTCTTGATGTTCTAGTCACCAGAACACCAAATAGTTTATCTTTTTCTATTTACAGAAAGGATACACACACAGACAGATATTTGCATTTCCATTCTCATCATCACCCAACTCAGATAGTTTCTGTAGCCAAAACTCTTTTAAATAGAGCAATTAACCTTTCAGATGAGACACATCTGAAAGAAGAAATAAATCATATTAATAGTGTTTTATTAGCAAATAGTTATAATTACAAATTTATAAAAAAAAGCCTTATTTCAAGCCCAAAATAGACAAAATAGGAAACAAAAAGATGATAAATCAGCTATTAGGATTTGTGTTCCATATGTAAAAGGAACTACAGACAGTATCGGACATATATTAAAATGCTATAATATAGATACAGCATTTTCTGCTCATCAAAAGATCAGCAATATAATAACCAAGCCTAAGGATTCAATCCCTCTTGAATCTCATGGTGTCTATCAAATCTCATGTAAAAATTGTAAAGCTTCTTACATAGGTATGAGTAATCATCGCATCAGTGTTAGGAGAGATGAGCATGCTAATGCAGTTAAACAACACTCATCATCATCAGCACTCTCACTCCATACTATAGATTCAGGTCATAAAATTGATTTTTCTAGTACCAGGATCATATCCAGATGTGATAATCTCTACCAATGCAAAATTAGAGAAGCCATTGAGATACTTAAAAGGCCAGATTGTATCAATAAGCGAGATGATACATGCAAACTTCCTCCTATTTGGAAAGATTTTTTTAAAAAACATTCCTAAATTTAACATTTTTTGCTATTGGTGGGATTTTTAACATTTTATTCAAATCAGTGATTGTAGCGCCTCTACAACCGTCTTTCTACCTTTTATAACTCTGTGGATGGCTTGTGTGACCAAGTCGAAACGTCAGTATATTAATATTAAAAGTTTTTAACATGGATGAACCCGCAAAATATGTATTTTATATATTTAACCCATGCAAATCTTCATTTTAACATATATATATATAAATTATTAATCAATGTATGTATTCCAGTTATGATAAAATATATATAATTATTCAAACAATACAATAATACCATTTATTTGTAATGAACAAGTGAAATTTATAAAACAGATATATAAAAATATATGTTGAGTAGCATTTTATACTATTCCTAATTTAAATAGATTGATAAATAATTAAAAAAATATATGTAATATTTTAAATCAAAGTTGTGTAATATATAAATAGCTGTGTGTTTTTGGAAAGGCATATATAGGTGAATCTCTATGTACATTGGAAAAAAGTTCAAAAGAGCATTTGTTGTTATATAAACGAGTACACATATCAAGACAAGAGAATGTTAGAAATGATGACATATCACCTTCAGTATTTTTTGATCATAATGTAACATGTAATTATGGTTTTGATTTTGATTTCAATAAAGTTAAGATTTTGTGTATTGAAAGAAATAATAATAAACGCAAAATTAAAGAAGCTATGTTAATAAAAAGTGAAAAGCAATATTTGATAAATAGACAGGCTGCCAATATAAAAATTAATGAATTTTGAGAAAATTGATGTATGATATATTTCTTTTTGTTTACATTTGTAACGTTTTTTGTAATACAATTTGAATCTAGTTGATACCGACTACATAGATAGTTGAAAGTACTTCTATTAAATTGTGGTATATATTTGTTTTTAATATATTTTTTACTGTATTAATTATTGTATTGTTTTGAATAATTATATATATATTGTAACGGAATATATGCCGTTACATTATTTTAAAATGAAAATAAAAAGATCGTAAATAAAATTTGATTTATTAAAAAGAAAAAAAAACTTAAAAAAACTGAAAATTAAAAGTTGTTTAATATATATAGATCGCATGATGGACAACTTTAAAAACTTTTAAAAAATAAAAATATTTGAAAGTAATTTTTTTTTGTAAAAAGTAAAGATATAAAGATTGATATTTTAAAAATAGAAATAATGTTGATTTCTATAGTCTTAGAAAATGGAAATGATTGTCTTATTAATTAAATGATTGTTCAAAAGCAAACTACCTCGTGAGGCATGTAAAATAAATTAAATGGTCAGATAAGAGAATACAAAGGAATTAAATGACCAATCCAAACACGAAAATGACAGCACGGACCATAGCTGAAACACGAATGGATTAGTGACGTCTTGCTCGTTGAATCTCAAGATCTAATGATAAGAGACTAATAAAAATATAAAAGCCAAATTATTATTATAATTATTAGCTGAGAGCTGACTATGAATAGATCGTTATAACTAGCTATATTGCAGATTTTCACGATGTGGAAGTCTGCAATAAATTTAATTTTCCGGACAACCAGTTGAGGCCTCTGGATAACAGTTCCTGACCAAATGCATGGCAAGTCGCAGTTTCATTTCAAAGGACAAAATCTACGAAAGTGATCACGAAGATGGACTTCTCAATCTATTAAATCCGTAAAGTATAAACTATTGTGTCTATCTAATAAGAACTTTCCTAAAGTTGCAAGTAATTAATAACTGAAAATAACTCTTATCTGACTTAAAGAATGCAAATTCAATTATTGCTATTTTTTATGTAGATGTTTAAGCAATCATTTCCAGTTCATTTTTTTTGTGTGTGTATTATGTTTTAACTAAAATGTATTAAATTTAAGTTGTTTATAGACGCTTGCATGGATTCGTTTGCGGTTAATTATATTTTGGTTTTCATATTTTGTCGGAATATATAGACATTCGATAAATAATGATACCTTACGGTGAGTATCTAAAATGTATTTATTCGGATGTCTTTTAAGTTATTGGTGACAACGCAAGTATCTTATGGTGAATACTATTGGGTTACTTATAAGTTTCCCTCTGCGATTGTCGGTATCAATAATTTTGTATTTTGATCATTTATGTTTATTTTGAAATGTTTTTGACCATGGAATCTATGTAGGGGATCTATACCACCATTTTTAAGCAAATCTGTGCGATCTATTTAAAATAGTAATTTAAATTAAAAAAAAAAAAATATTAATGTTAAAATCTAAAAATAAATTTAATCCTCAATTTTAAAATGCGTTAATAAAAATCTATTTGTGTGTTAATTACTGGCAGTGGCTTCTTTTATTTTATTGTTCTAAATATTTAATATATACTTTGAGAATAGAAGTCTATTGAAACTTATAAATGTTTTAAAATCTCTGCTATTCCACTGAGCTAGTGACATGGGCTAACGACCGGAATCAAAATTTAAAAAAAAAAAAAAATTTTTTTTTTTTTGACTTACGTATCTGCCTACTTTATAAATTTTTCTAGGTTCAAATGCCTAGATGGCGCCCTGTAGTGCAGTTTACGTAAGTCTCCTTCCCCGATCGTTAAAATATATTGTAAGAGATGGCTTACAACTAGTTTATACAAACCTGTCCCAATGGCTTTTTCAATACCTGAATTCAAACCCGGTGGGAGGAAAAATAAATATCTTACATACTTGATTATATAAATGTAATATATACCTTCATAAACATACATATACACCGATATGTTTGAGAGATTAATGTTTTTTTTTATCTATCGTGAGTAAGTAAATAAATCGTTTGTTCACAATGTGTGTATATATGTATGTAGATAAACATATGCATAGAAAATAATATGTTCGTTTATTGGTAGAAATTAATTGTTTTCCTATTTGTTTATTCATCTAATTTTATTAATAAATAAAATACTAGTTGACTGATAAAACGGACATAATTAAAGATTAAAATTGATGTGAAGTTTAAAGTCTTGTTAGATGATCGAATTAGAATAATACAAATGAAATAAATATAATAACATTTTGTAAATTGATTTTTTTTTGTATCAAGTTTATAGTAGGTTTTTAGCAATCACGTGATGAAAGAGCGGTTCTCTTTACAATTGAAAAGAAAAGCAGATGATGTTAGGGAGAAGAGATGGGGATTTTGAACAGATAACAATGGGAAAAAAAAGTTAAGTTTTTATTTTTTCTTAAAAAAATAAGAAAAAAGCAAAGAACTTTTTTGGCATTTTTAAAAGAAAAATGTTTATAATGTCCAGGAGTTAAACTGTAATTCAAAATTAATAGTTTCTGAACTTGTAAATTAAGATCTTCTATAAGTAAATTTCTTTATAACAATATAAATGAAAAGGAAATCTGAAATTAATAAGGATTAACTATTGTCTTTAAAATCATTTTTGAACATAATTAAGATAAATTATAAACAATGGTTGATAAGATAAGAAACATTACAATGTGTTTGGAGTAGAAAACTAATGCTGTTGGGATTTTTCTAGCCAACCTCCAGGCCATTACTTGATTATGAAATCATAAAATCTGTCCTCAGAATGTCTATTTTGAAAAAGAAAATGCTGGTACACAAACATTTTTCCATGGATTTATATGATCAGGAATGCATAAATAAAAATAACAGAGCTGATAAACTGGAATGTTTAGCCATGGACATGGACATCTTCTTTGAATGAACGCTTTCTGTAATTTAGATAAACTATATATTGGATTCACGTGATGATTGATTATTATTTTTTTGGCTTTTGTAATTTTCTAATTGAAAGTATGTATTGTTTTTTTTTTTTTATTGTGTGCTTAAAATGTTTTTTTTTTTTTTTCTAATTCGATCAACTACAACTTAAAGTGAACAAATGGATGGAAAAATCTTTTGTTGATATAAACTCAAAAGGAAATTCTCTTTAATTAATAGATATATATACACTTTTTTTTTTTTAATAAAGTAAATTTTTAGATTCCTCTAGAAGTCAATAATAACCCATCCAGGTGATCTCATCTCAAGTAAGACTTTTACATATATAATATTGAGAGTAAGACTTTGAGACAATATACTAATCAATGATACTAATCTTTTCTTGTAGTTTTATTTATTCTGAATATACGATTAATCCTTCCGAATAAATGGTCTTTAGCTATCATTAATTTCTACCATAACCGTAACCGACATATAGATAAATGGTAGTGGGCAGTTATAATGATAATATATTTAATTTAACTATAAATACTGTAACAATTATTTTAATGGGTAGTTTTATAAGTAATGAACTTTTATTATGATTTTCTCTATCTTGTGTTATGTATATATTTAATGAATCAGAGAATAATGTTGTATCTAATAGGAGCTGACTATTGCATTTTTATTTCTTGTATGAAGTCACCAAGATGATAAAGAAACCATTAGTTTTTTTTATTATAACTAAATATTAATTTATCTTATTATTTCTTGCTTGTAAATAGTTATATTTTTTATATATGTTGTTAATAAATTAGTTGTTTAAATCAATCTGATCTCTGTTTGGTCATCACCACCATCACTATGCATTTATACCAACAGATGTTCATCATCATCATCACATGATGCTTTTACACTATTATAGGTTTGATGATCATCATCATCACTAAATATTGCTTTAATAAATAATTGATCATCATCAGTATTTTCCTATAACTATGCTTATACATAAGCCTAATTCATTTAAAATTGAGTAGGTCCATCCCTAAAGAGAGTTGATTGTAAGAACTCCTGAGTTTGAATTCCGTGGTGTAATGGGAATTAAAAGGGAGATGTTTGAACATGCGCTAAACATTTTTAAGTAGATTATGGGATAGTATATTAAAAGTACATGTGACTTGGAACTGGGCATTTCATTGTGACATCTGTAGCAACCTATTTGAAGGCTCAGATCTGTTGAGTAGTGAGATGTGCTCCCTTTATTATCTGTCATTGCTAATTCTGAAACATCTGACACACCCAAATGTGTTGTCAAATCACAAAGTTATGATATGATTTGTTGTGGTAAGTTGACACATTTCATCCAAGTTATCCAATTACTTAGTCATATTTGTGTCATCATGTGGTGTACATTGTGGTCCTGGTATATATGGCACCAGTAACTTTGGGGTGGTGGGTTTCATTTTATCTGGCACACAATGTGTTAGGTATGAAGATGTTACAGGTGATAGAAATATCCCAGTGTAATTTCGGACTGGGACATCTGTGTATGACCGTCCATTGTATCTGATGCCGCAACAGGATATGGCAGGTAAACCTTAGGTTGTGTTTTTTTATATTATTTTTATGCTGGCCTGGTTTAATTTTGGATTTGGGGTAGTTTTGATTTTATATTGACTAGTTTAGCTTTATGCTTGTAATGTTTATGTTTATATATTGTACTGGTAAAAATCACCATGCTTAATCACACACAGTAATCCGAATTCAAACCCAGTCCATGTCTAGGAATAAATTC
>JAQFVV010006217.1:648322-781011 GCA_028023455.1 Epiperipatus broadwayi | reverse complement strand
ATATATATAAACTATATGTTAGTTTGATAAAGAATACATATTTTATTTTTTTAAATGTTTATCAACAAAGCATTAGCTATTATACACTACATACATTGAACATGGTCAGTTCTTGGAACAAAATGTAGCCTAGTTCACAACTCCACCCATTTATTATTTGGTTTATGTAATCATTTTAACACTATTTTTTTAACTTTTTCTTTTTTTTTTGTTCCATAATTAAATGACACTACTAATCTTGAGTAGTTCCTAATAATTATGATAGAGCAATAATAAAAGGAATAAAAAAGGAACAAAGAA
Source organism: Epiperipatus broadwayi (assembly GCA_028023455.1). NCBI lineage: Eukaryota > Metazoa > Onychophora > Udeonychophora > Euonychophora > Peripatidae > Epiperipatus > Epiperipatus broadwayi. The sequence goes on along the minus strand of JAQFVV010006217.1, from coordinate 780,711 downwards.
TAATTAAATAAAAGACAATGAGTTGTTGTTGAATAATATCTACAAACAGTAACCAAAGATAGTAATCTGTAAAAAGAAAAGTAGTAAAAACATATTAAAATGTTACTCATAGTGGTTTACTGCCAAATTGCTTTTGGCCTGAAAACATATTTTTGTTTTAAAAAAACATATTATTTATATTTATTAAATCTTATTATTAGAAGTATATACTCTTATTCTTCTCCTTTACTTTTTTTGCATTTCCTTTTTTTTTAAAAAAAAAAAGCAGAGGAAATTTGACAAAGCTCTGACGAAGACTGCTGGACAGTTGAAACTGTCAGGAAAATAAAAAAGTTTTATTAAAATTTTTTTTGCATTAATGTGTATATGAAAGAAGTTATTATAAGCAATTTATTAAATCTCACAGTTTATAAACAAAAATGGTTGTATTTCTATATATAATATAGATAAATTTTTAAGTGCTACATTAATAATGAGTAATTGGTTTCCAATAAGAGCATGATAAATGAATTTATGATAAAGGATTAACTTTTTATAGGACTGATATTAGGATTTAATTGGAGCTAACATTGGAGGTTATTCTGAAAATTACATCTATAGCAGAAAATTATTTTTCTCACTGCATTTTTGCCATCTAGTATAAGCTTTATTTATCAATACATGCCAGGTATGATTTGACATCTTATTGGTTAAATACATGCATAGAGAGGATTGTCAATCGTTTCACTGGTCAGTAGCTGATATGTGAAACTTTATATGTTCTCTTCAGCATAGTATTTAATTATTACATGAATAGATTTCTAAAACAGCAATATATAATATTTCATTAGTATTATGAGGTGACTAGAAAATTATTTCATTCATCAATAGATGTTTAGAGTATTTCATTATAATCATGTGCATGTGTGTTTCAATGCATATATTTATATTTAAATTTGAACTTCAATAAATGTCCTACTATTATTTAAATATAGAGATGGGTGTTATTTATGGAAGGCAGTTTCAGAGGTGTAAACCTATAGCTTATCAAATAATTTTAAATTGTTCTGAAGAAACGTGTAGGGTAAGAAAAATCAATCTGTTATCGGTTTTATTGGTCATAGGACTTATTAGAAAAACTATAAATTAATTTAAATGATTTCATGTAAATTTCTATATTTTCTTCAACAATTAATGAGTTTGCATTGAATATTTTAAATCATTTCAGTTTGTTTAAAAATATTTATTATTTTTTAAGTGTATTTTCGATTTAATGAAATATTTTGTATACTCACAGTTGTTTTATTAATAATGTGTTTTATTTTAATTTACATTTGTTATTGTTTATATACTTTGTTATACAATCTTAACACTGATTTAATACAGTCATTACGTTTACCAAATATGTGTTCTTTTTTAAATAATATATATATTATTAAGAATCAATTTTGTTAAATATAAATGAAATTTGTTTTTTTCAAATTTGTTATTTTGAAATATTTATTTTTATTTGTTTTATTTTTTTCTGTTTTAATTACTTTATCGATGAAGTTCTCTTACCAGTTTAAATTGGATATATTTTGAAAATCAGTTATAAATAATTTTCATTAAAATCAATTAGTTTATTTACGTTTAGATTTTTGTTTTCTAATTAAACATAATCTTAATTAAACAACTGTTTTAAAAATAAATATTTAAACAAAATATTTTTTTTTTTTTAATATGATAAATATTTACATATATACATGTTTAGTGTATGTTATTATTAGTTCATGTTCTCTATAAATTTAATTTAATTATTATATATATATTCTCATGTGTCATAGCATCAGCCGGGAAGCGAACCCGCTAACCCGGGACAACTGCTTGTAAAGCAGCTGTCGCTGACCTCTCGACCACCAATGCTTGACAATTATTATATATTTTACGACTATTGAGTTTATTGTTAATAATTTTTAAAAGATTGCATGTATATACATATAAGCAATAGACAAATACAAATTTTAAAAAATGTTAATATAGGGGATTTGAACTCAGACTTTCAAGGCACTTCACTACACACACTATCTCATATTACTGATATACATGACCACCCACATACTGTATTATAAGTGAGGAGTCAGAGTGGCTTGAGGTTAACATGGGTATGACAACAATATTGGAATCAGCATGGGATTTGGGAATTCTATCATCAGATTTTCAATGGTATGGATGACTGAGGAGTTGGAGGTTGGAGTAGGTTGAAGCTTGTCCATTAAAGTATGAAGACTTAATATAAACTGAGAACTTAATATATATGTGTGTGGAGGATGATGATCTGGATCAACTGATGAGTACTGCTTCAGCACGAAATATGTATATTGGTGATTATTTATCTTTTCTACCTGTGTATGGTCATGTGTATAAGTTGTAAAAGATAGTGTGGATAGTTGAAGGGTGCTTGAAAGTCTGTGTTCAGGTCCCATATATTTAAAACTAAGCTCCAGATATATGAAGAATGCCTGTATTTCAAATCTTAAAAAAATATATATATTAGATTTCAGCAAATATAGTATAGAGGAATTTTTTTTTCACTCTAAATTTAGATGAAAATCTAATAATAATAATTTTTATTAGTCATTGACTAACCTAGATATTATCTGACCAATAAAAAATATTTATATATTTCCATCAAGTGTTTTGTTGCAATCTTGTGAGGGCAGTAAGTATTTGACACAACAATTAAACTGTAGTAATTCTCTATGTATATATACTGAATAATGATAAAGATGTATTTAAGTGATTGTGATCTGCACAAATTAATAAATGCTGATTAACTTGAAATGTACATTTTGCTAATCACATGTTTTTTGCATGTCTTGGGTCATATGCTTATGATTATTCCCCTCCACAAGAAAAAATGATAGAAATCAGTCCCTACCCTGTGTGGGGAGTAGTGTGGTAAAACATTATAGAAATATTATTCATTAAGTGGATAATCTCTAGTCTAATGACTGTTGAATAAAAATTATTAGTATACTTCCATTAAATGGTTTGTGTCAAAGTGGTGAAAGCAGTAAGTTTTTGACACATAAATTAAAGTGTAACAGTGACAAAGATATATGTAAGAGATTGTAATTTAGTTCAACTGATGAGTACTGGTTCAGCATGAAATGTGCACCTTCAGGATTTTATATCCTTTTTACATGTCTTTGTTCATATGTTTATGTTCACATCTCATGGCAAGTGTTAAAAATGAAAGAAACCCAGTCTCTATCATGCATAAGTAAGGTGTCAGAAAAATTACACTACAGAAATGTTATTCTTTAAATTCTAATAGTATTTTTGTAATTAGCATATGTATTAAATGAAAAATGGTCATAATCGATAATCAAATTGCATTACTTCTAAACAGCAAAATAAAATAGTGAATAACCACTTTGAAAATGTATAAAGTCATATATTTTTACAAATCAACTCAGATTACAACATCAGGCAAAGTATTGATTAATGTTTAAGCCTCTGAAATAACATCGGTTTTTGCCTCATATATATATATATATATATTGTGAATGTATTACTTTCACTATTCACTATCGATTTAAGCACAATTTTTATGGATATTTTTTTTTTTACAAATTATTTATTTTAGATTACTATTCTTTTAGAATTCCCAATATATTTCTAATTAGTCCACATGATATTATGGAAACTGTACCTCTGTTATATACTAAAATACTTCATCAATGAAATATTGTTTCTAAAATAGAGTTTGTTAACTTTTTGCTGCTTTACAAAAACTAAAATTCATATCATTTGATACCACACATTTTACAGAAAACAGTATAGAAGGTTGTGCATAAAGTATACAAATTGTAAATGTTGATATTAAGTTCCAAGTAAAATTGTCATCAAGTGAAAAGATATTCAGATGCAAGAGTTTTCTCTGTGAGATGTCACCAATCATCTCTAATATAGTAAAGGGGAGTTAGGATCTGAATGTCTTATAGTGATTGTTCTATTGAAAAGCTATTTTAAGTGAAGATACCAAAGAAGTATCATTTAAAAATGTGTTAGATTCAGATTAACCCATTTACTATTTAAAGATGACAGACATAAAATGTATTGATGCAATAGGCTGGTAAAGATAAGACGTATATAGTAACAGTGTGTTTTATTTTATATTAGAAGAGATTGATGCGTTTGATTTTCCTTGATATTATAATTAAACCATTTTCAATGTTTTTTCAATAAAACAAATATGAAAAATACAGTAAGATAAAATTTCTCCTATTTAATGGAATTCTTTAACTTTATTTTTTACTAACGAAAGTTCTTTTAAATTGTAGACTATAATTTATATAAGTATCATACGACTTCTGTAGGACGTTTAGAAATATTTAGAAGATTCATTTAATATTTTTTTCAGCTCTTACTAAGTACAGCAAAAAAAAAAAAGTTTCGCCTATTAGTTAATTAAACATTAATGTTTTTAAGCTATATTCTTGACAAGTGCAACCAATTCTTTTGATTACTTGACGTCTTGTCTTTTCAAGTCACAAGTGATGTGATATCAAAAGAAAGAAAAAGGTTTTAAGATAGATTAGAATGAAAAGAACCTGATCTCTTAGAGTTCATTTAACTGTATTTTAATTTTTTTTAGAAAGTTAATGGTTTTAGCTATTAATTTGTTTTGCTTTAGCCTTATATATATATATAAACTTACAATTTCTCGGTGTGATTTATTATTACTATACCATTTATGCATCTGGTTAAGAGTTGGTGGCCTAGTGGTTAGCACAGCTGCCTTCCAAGCAGCTGGTCCGGGTTTGCTTCCCAGTCAATGCAGTTGGCATATGAAAAAAAAATATGCATGTGTTAATCAGAAGTTAACATTATTAATCTTCTTATATGGTTTTTAAAGTTTTCTAATACTTTTTATTTTGTAAAATAAAATAAAAATAAAGCAGATGTGTATATATAAATTTGTTTATAAATATTTCAAAATCTTGGAATATATAAAAAAGTAAATGATTTTATTGTCTGTTAGTAGATCAACTTCCATGATGTATAAGACGCAGTACCAACCAGCTTAAAAGAACTTGATTAATTTATTGTTTGTCAGAAAGTTAGTCATAATGGTATTTTGGTAGAATATTATATGTAGGATGATTTTCATCTAAATGTCTCAAATGTTATTTAAATTTTTCAAATACATTCGACTGTTAGTAGTAGCATATATATCAGAATATAACAAAATGTTTCAGGATCTTCTTCAGTGTTGCTGCCCTGGTCAGTGATTGTACTAGCATAAAAATCAAACTTTAAATTTAATATTCATGAATATAAAGGTCCAGGTTTTATTCCCATGCAAGAGAGAATAGAAGACTAATACCACTTAAAATAGGGTGTGTTGTGCAAACCTATGTGTAATTACAAACTGCTGAATATGTTTGAAAAGTTTAAGTTTGAATTTTTCTAATGATATCTAGTAATTAATATCAGATGATGGACGTAGTCCAACATATGATTAACTTATTCTGACTTTTACAATAACATAATTTATTTCAAATGCTCAAAGATCTGCATAAAATAATCATTTAAATATTAATATTATTAAATGATAAAGATAAACTAGAATATACATAATTTAGATACATTAAGTTTATACCAAGATCATGTTGTCATAATTATAATCTATGTGTAACAGCTCTAAAATTACAGAATTCAAAACTTCCCTCCAATACTATCCACTAATGAGGCATGACTTTACAAATATTACCTTCTATTAAAAAATGACTTAAAAATTAGAGTTGGCACTATATTAAAGCGATCAGTGGTCCTTTAAAATAAAATGACCATCCGAGTAAAAATTAGTCATTCTTAATGCAAATAAATCACTCACTTCTATCTGGATGTTTACCTAATTTTCATAAACTCAATAAATCTATTAGATAACTGTTTAAATAGAAATAAGTGTATAAACTATTTTTGTCAAAACCATTTATTTATTCTAATATTAAAATTATATTGTTTGAGAAGTCTTTTTTTTTTTGAAGACATAGACAAAAATATTTCACTTTAGTTTGTAATGGTTATGTCATGAATCTGGAGCTAAGTTTAGAATTCTTATTTTTTCTTTCAATAGATTAAAAACAAAATCAAGAATACAAATCATTCAATGCATATATTTAAAATATATATTTATACCTAAGAATTTATGGTACTTTTGTATTATCTGGGCAGTTAAATTTTAGTGTTTATTACTTATGATTATTTATGATTGTTAAATATTTGATAGTATGTTTTATTTAACCGAATAAGTAAATGTAACTTTCAAAGGTTTAAAGAATCATTTTTAACAAAGTTGTAAATAACAACTCCACTTTCTGTATTATTTACACGGCAAAAGTTGGCCATCTTTAAACCATAAGTAGTTCTGTGGTGGTTAGAAGTTAACAAAGAATGTATAGTAGATATAAAAATACTCTAGAGATTTTCAACAATTTATCTTTGAATGATTAATTAAATAAAACTTACTATAATATATATATATATTTCTACAGCATGGGCTTGATTATACCTTCACTATGATATGTATATATAGGGGGTTTGAACTCAGACTTTCACACGAGTATGTGTAAGTCCCTTATATGTGTATATATAATCTTTTTTATATTTAAAGAGAACCATTAACAGTCTTTTTATTTAATTTTTATCAAATTGTCCAATATTAATGTGGGAGTTTTCGCTGTTACTATCACAATATTTATTATTTAAAATCATTGTATGTAGCATTATATATATATATATAATCTGCAAAATTAAATTTTGCTTAATGCTATACTATTAATAATAAATAAAACAAAAAATCATAAAATATTAAATACTAGTTTAAAGAACAAATTTGGATTAAAATTCTCTCACAGTCAATACTTCATCTATTAATAAATAGACTTTCTCAAGTTAAAATAAATAAGTACAAAACACACACACACACATATGTAAAACAATGTGTTTCATAAGATTAAAGAAGAATGGATTATTGATTATGTAATTTCTTCTTTAATTTGTTCTATTTATATTGAGTTTTTAGACAAATATTATTATTGATTTTTCTGTTTCTTTAAAATTATTTATTAGATATATTGATAATTGTGTGTTTATTATTCAGAAAGATAAATTGGTGCATCTTTTGATGGATTGAAAGCCGTCTTAGTTTTTCTGTTGGGGATAAAAAGGACTTTTGATTTTGTTAAATTAAAATTTTTAGATTCAAATGTTAATAACGTTGATAATATTTTTTGTAGCCATTTATTAAACGAAATGAAAGAAATGTGAAAAGGCATGACAATTATCAGCTTTTTGTCAAGCATTGTTGGTCGAGAAATCAGCGACAGCCGCTTTACAAACAGTTGTCCCGGATTAGCGGGTTCGCTTACCGGCTGATGCTATGACACGTGAGAAAAAAAAATCAACTTTTTATTTATAAAAAAAATATTTATTAGACTTAAGATCTCATAATAATTTTAAAAATAATGCTTATATTCAAAGAGGTCAACAAATCAATTGGGTTATAATCATGAATTTATTAGGAATATTATATTTAATAAATCTAGCTATAGGGTTGATGTTAATAAAAATTGAAATGTTAGTGAGAATAAAAAGTTTATTTCTGTTCATTAAAATCTTCAATTTATATATTACTTTATAAGAATAGTTATTTATTGAGTAATGTGAAAGTGGCCAGAAAAAAGTCCTTGATTTAAATTCATTATTAAATAGTTCAAAACACACTGTTGATGATATATGTATTTCTGATAAAGTTTTTAAGATGCTTCGCAATTGTCATGAAATTGATATAGGTCAGAATAAATTAAGTCTTAATGAAAAAGATAAAATTCATAAGAGTAGAATTAAAAATATCATAACTTGGTTTTATATATTCATGAACTGAATACAGGTCATAAAATATTATTTGATAATGCAGAGGTTATCTTTTATGAAAAAAATCATATTAAAAAGAAGAATTTAAAAAAACTGTAATGGCAAAACTTTTTATTAAAACAGGCAAAACTTATTATACGTATTGCAACGCACAGCAATCTAGAATAATCAATAAGTACCAAAAGGCTTTGTGCATAAAATCCCCATCCAGTGCCTACTCATCCAATATCCCTAGAATAGTTTCTGGCTTGTGGCCTTCATCAGTGAGTAAAGATAAAAGGTGGCTGCTGGTGAGTTGCATTAGATCTTAAAATCTAGGTGACATGCTCTCAGATCCAAGGCTTATACTGAGTTTTGCCTGTTTTAACAATAGTTATAAGCAAGCATAAGAAATGGTGATCATGTCATGTTTATTGGTTCAAATTTTTTTATGTCTGAGATTGTCAATCTCATAAAAATTTCTTTCAATATTAAAGTTAGATGTTTTAAAAATAATTCTTGGAAAGTTTATTTCTGTTATATATATATATATATATATATATATATATATATATATATATAATCATTAAAACCAGACAACATTTAGACAATCCCAATATTAATAACAATCATCAATTTCAAACTGTTGTCAAGGTAACCTTTTTTAACAATAAGGAAAGTTGCCTTGAAAATAGTTTAAATTTGTTGCTTGTTCTTGATATTGGAATTGTCTAAGTGTTGACAGATTACTTCTAAACACATTTAACCTTGAACATTATTACACTTAATATATATATAAATTCATAGTTTTTAACAGATGTTATTGTTAAAATATTTTTAAGAACGTGGAAATATCTGCTCTATTTTATTTTAGAAAACTCATAGTCATATAAAAATAGTAAACTATAAACACATTTTGCATATTTTCTATATTATATAAATTATAATAATAGAAATTATTTAAAAAATACTAATGCAGTAATAATAATATAAATCATTGAATGATGTGTATTCTTTCTTTTACTTTTAATCTATTGGAAAAAAATAAAAGAACTTTAAACTCAGCTTCTGATCCATGGCATAACCATTCCAACAACATTGAAATATTTTTGTCAGTCTCTTCAGAAAAAACGGTCTCCCCAAAATGTAACTTTATTATTAAAATAAGTGGATTTCAAAGCAATAGTTCTCACATCTATTTCTATTAAAACAGTCATTAATATTTTTTTAAAAAATATTTTTGATTTCTCTTTTAGATACAAAAAGTGTTTACAGTTTACTATTTTCATTGTTCACTGTCTATATCATCTGGCTGTGATTATTCTAAAATAAATAGAACAGATATTCCCAAATTCTTAAAAATATTTTAATATGTGTGTGTTGCATGTGTGTGTGCAATAAATGTAGAGCATGCATATATAGTTATGTTTTATAAGATATAAAATAAAAACACATTCCCAATTTTATTTTATTGCATTTTTGGTGCTGACCATCATAATCTTAACAACTATTAATAACAGTCAAAAATTGCATTAATTTACACATACAAATAATTAGATAGATGGACGCTATTCAGTCATTTGTTAATAATGAATAATTTTATATTTACTAAGGCAATACACCTAAAGCATGTGCGGTTGAAAATGCGAAGGTAGGGACCTCTACAGGTCTTAACCACAAGCTTACACATTGTACTTTGCAATATACCATGTCTATTTTATTTGTCTTTTCCAGTCATTTTGCTCTATTTTTGCAGCTCAAAACAGTGCCTTTGTGCTAATTGGTGGTCCAAGAAAACAGACCAAAAAATAAAAATGTCATTAACAAAAGATCGAATAGCATCCAATTATCTAATTATTTGAAAGCACAAATTAAGACATTTTTAAATATTATTGATAGTTGTTATACATTGTTAGCTGAGAGGTCAGTGCAACCATCTTGCAAGCAAGCAGTTGGTTGCAGACAGTTGTTGCAAGTTCGCCTCCCAGCTGATGTAATGACCTATGGAAAAAAATGTGTAGTATTTGAATAGTTAGGATTATGGTGATCATCATCAAAAATACATTAAGCTAAAACTGGGACTGTTTCTTATATCTTATAAAGCATATTGTTGATAGATATTTTCTAAGTTTATTACATTTACATTAACAAAAGTTTTCATAATTATACATGTATATATTATAACTAAAACTTTAAGAGCTTATTACCTTCAAAGGGCAATATCAATGTAATTCAAAATCAAAGGATATTTTATTGAATCCAAACTACACTCATAGAATTAAGTATTATAATAATAGTTTAATAAATCTGTACTTTTTTGTGTGTGTATATTATATAATACAAATATCTCCATCATGTTATAATTAAATGTATTCTAATTAGATTCCAAAATATAATTAGATATTGGTTCAAATATCTCAGAGCAAATTAAATATATGTGTTAATGTATATTATAATCATGTGACCAAAATAAGGAACGATAATTGGCATAATCTTCATTTCAACAAAAATTTTTGTTAACAATAAATAGTGATTACATGCTGACAAAAGAAAAATCAATAAATAAATTGTACAATAACAAGATCATATTAATGTTCTGTTTGCCATCTGGTTAGATTGTGTTATGAGAACGCAATTTATAATGAAGAATTTTGTGTAGAATATGAGAAACTAAGAACTTGGTATTAGCATTTTAATATAAACATGAATATTTTTTTTTAGAATTGCCTATTCTATAATGCCGGGTAGGTGGGAGTTGATAATTAGGAAAAGGACAGAGCAGTTAAAGACCAGGTGTCATCAAAGACTTTACTGGAGGTATGGAGCTGGTCGTGTTTCTTAATTTTTTTGAGCATTTAATAAAACAATGGTATGATGAGTGGTGGGGGTAATTTAATGAGAGTTTTGCATCTCACTATCCATATGGCATAAAGGACAAAGGTAGAAAACCTTATTATTGCAAAAGTTCCATTATGAATGGCATTTTCAAGTGAGAAAATCATGTCAGATCTTATGTTGGAGTTGATGATGATTATATCTTTCAGTGTTTTAAGTTTTGGACACCAGTGTATAATATGATCTATGGTTTCATCTTCATGCAAACACAGACCACATTTTGGGTCAATGCTAGAAAAACCTTTTCAGTGATAAAGAAACCAATTCGTGGGAAGCACATTAAGATTAATTTTAATGATGTAGTCAAGGAATTTGGGTTCCAGACTCTATCTTTTTTAATTGGTATAATCTTATAACTAAAGAAAATACAAAAGCCAAATTTAATTAATAAATAAGTTTGTATTTTATTTACAATTAAGAAGACAAAATAATAATACATGAATTATGAATTTGAACTTTATTGACTGGATAGTTCTTTATTGCTTCCAGCTAAATATTTTATGTATGTAAAAAAAAAGCAGCATAATTTAATATGATTTTGATCCTAAATTTGACTTGTGTAAATGTTGGCAAAAATTACAAATTTGCTAAAAGCAAAGTAAAAAAAATTGCTTAGTATTGAATAAAATTTAGAATAAAGTCAAGATATTTTTTCAGGTGAGTAATTTAAATAATTAATATTTAACTCCTTTAATTATTATTTATTATACCAAAATCTTAAATATATAATTCTTCAAATACTATATCTCAAAAATAGTTCAGCAACTATTCATTTGCTAAAGTCATTTACCCAGTGATTTAACAACAAAAGTATCATATAAATATGTGCACAAGTTTAATTATAGATTAAAATAAGAGGAATGATTCATCTCTTAAACTATAAATAATACAATACAAATAAAACAGCCACTACTAAAATATATGTATACAACACCAGCATAAATCTAATGCACATCTTCTGTTAGTCGGTAAGAAATGGTTATCACCAAATTTACCCCACCTTTAGAAAATATATTGTAGATAATCAAGTAAGTTTTTATATAAAAAGAAATGTTAAATCTTTATAAACTTTGTTAAGAACTAAATTCCACACACACAAGGTTAATTCACTCACACAAAATGTACTGTATGTAGAATAATTACTGAATTCAAAAAATTATAATAAATTTATATACTTGTTCTTAATTTTTTTCAAATACTCTTTTCTTGGAAAATGTTAAAAATATGTTCTACATAATAAATGATAAATTAAAAATTATATTACATAAAATTTAACACTTTTTAAAAAAATAAATAATACATTAATTTTCAAAGTCAAAATTAAAGTACAGTTCAATAGACGTTCTCAGATATTTGTTCCATGGAGATATAATAAAAACACATGATAAGCTGTGAGGAATGTGAAAAGTTCCATTAAATTTTTGAGGTGAATCCTTTAAAAGTTCTAGAGTCGATTGTTCCTGATCCTCATTTAGAAAGAATAATTGTGGCAAGCTGGTGAGATCAAATTAACAATTCTGGGAATTTTAGAAATTCTCAAAAACATTTACATTTTTATGATTCTTCCTCAGGATATTTGGTAAATTGTTATTCTTTTCTTTTAAACATACAACTTGAAGATGTCTACTATCATGCAAGATGGAAATTGGTAGAACAGTAGATAAATAAATAGCATTTTAAACAAATCTAACTTTTCAGCCTTTTTTATTTGAAAATGGCTTATACATAATAAATTTTATACAATATCAATAGAAATACGCAGCAAGTACTGTGTAGAAAAGTAGAGTAGCCATTTTAAAATGTGTGTATTTATATATATCTCCTCTTTTATGATGTAATTATTTCCATGGAGTTTTTACAACACATACAACCTGATTTTCACATGTCTCCTAGTGCTTCATTATTATAATCAAATAGAGGTGGAATATATAATGCTAATGATTTCAAATGTGGAGTTTTTAGATGTACATAAAAAATAGAACACAAAAATATTTACATTTAATAAAAAATAAAATTGATACAATACATTATATAAAAATTAATAAAGCATTTCTCCATTTTTAAATATTCATGTTCACATCCTATTACTATTATTATAACGAAATATTAATATATATATATATATATATATAACTAAATGACTATTAATATTACATATTAAATTTCAATCTATTGATATAATTATTTTATTATTGTATTTTAGTTGCTAATGTAAAATATTTGAATATAAAAATAAAATATTGCTTTTAATAAAAACAACAATAAGGATTTTTAGAGCAAATCTCGTGCAAAAAAGAGTAAAATTGTTACATTATATTTCTTTTAACCCTTTGAAAACCAACCGGCCATTGTTAATTTTTAGAAAAATTTACCCTAACTATAATAACTTAGATATTTTGTGTTTGAATGTAATAAATATTTAAAAGAAAGGTCATATATGAAAGAATGTAATGAAGCTGTTAAAATAATCATTTCCTAAAGAAAACGTTAACAAAAAAAATATTTTTAAAAGTTTTAAGAATGTTTATTTTTATGTTGATTCACAAATCCTAAATTTTGAAATTCAGATGATAAAATGACAATTTCATAAACAGCTTCATCACATCCGTCACAAAATTTCCAAAAAAAAAATGTAGTATTGGAAGTCTTACCTGAGGTCATTTTTCACTGAGAAAATTACTAAAATAGCAGCCTTGCTGTGGCCCATTTGTATTCTAGAGCCAGATGTGTTCATTTGTTCAAAAGTACCTATAATAATATGAATGGTTTTGTCTTGCATTGGTAGTCGAGAGGTCAGCACGACTGCCTTGCACTTGCAGGCAGTTGCCCAGGTTGCGAGTTCATGTCCGGCCGATGCTATGACATTTAGAATAAAAAAACAAAACAATATGAATGGTTTTAGTGGAGAAAAAAGTAACAGAACAGTGTATTCAAAAATAAATAAATAAACTCATAAAAAATAAAATGAATAAAAATAAATCAATAAAGGTATTTTTTTATTATTATTAACAATGATTACATGTGTGGAAGAAAGGCTGAGTTTAAATACATGGCACTATAACACAGAGTGGATGGATTGATGAAGCCATAAACTGTGTATAAAATATCCTATATTACATGAAATTCCAGTTGTGTAGCATAAACTTGTATATAAATATATTTATTATTTTGCATAAAAGATATGAAGAAAGGCTGAGTTCAAATACATGGCACTATAACACAGAGTGGATGGATTGATGAAGCCAGAAAGTGTGTATAAAATATTCTATATTACATAAAATTTCAGTTGTGTAGCATGAACTTGTATATAAATATATTTATTATTTTGTATAAAAGATATGAAGAAAGGCCGAGTTCAAATACATGGCACTGTAACAATAAGTGGATGGATTGAGGAAGCCAGAAAATCTATACAATATCCTATATTACTTGCTTAAAATTGACACAAATCAATTGCGGGTTATAACTTTAGCAAGTCCAGGCTGATGCAATAATTTGTCCATAAATTCAAACTTGGTCACATATGATACACTATTCATATTTATAATCATGCCAAAAAAATGCATCAGCTCACAGGGTGACATATTACCCCAGTCCCCAACTTTTTTCTATTCTACAGCATATTTATTTGAAAATATTATAATTTATTATTCTATAGCATATTTATTTGTTTCAGTACATAGAAAATATTATAATTTATTATTCTATAGTATATTTATTTGTTTCAGTACATAGAAAATATTATAATTTATTATTCTATAGCATATTTATTTGTTTCAATACATAGAAAATATTATAATTTATTATTCTATAGCATATTTATTTGTTTCAGTAGAAAATATTATAATTTATAAAAAAATATATATAAAAAAAGTAATTACATACCCTTGAACATTATCCAAAAATGTAACTTGAGAAGAGGGTCCAGAATCACAGACAACTTCAACAGAAAATCAGAATAAAATCTTCAGTAATTGATCCAACCATGGTGGAATAACTTTTTTACGATATATAAACTGATAAAAATAAAAATAAAAAAATTTTTTTAGGTACCCTTCGCTAAAAATATTCATAAAAATCTAGAAATTATTGTACAGAAAAAATTCTTACATTTTCACGTAGAAAACAAAATGGCACAAAGAATGACATAAGGCCCATATGTGTGACGTTTACCGTTTACTTGTAAACTCGGCTCAAAATCGAAATTTCTAAAAAGTTGTACAAAAGTCATATAATTAAGTTATAAGGTATTTTTATTCATATTAATTTCATATCTAATTAATAATAAAAAAATTAAGATCACATATTTTAAAGATTGAACTGTAATCAGACAATACATAGAATGTTTTGATGGAACCACACCTGGGTAACAAATATAATCAGTTCTAATTATAATTTGATGTCTGTATTTTTTCAAATCAATATAGTAATCTAATATTTATAAATACAGTAATTAGATATATGTAAAGTATAACTTTAAAAATTTTATCCACTAAGGAGTGCTTTTAACTATCCTTGTAGTCTTTGTCAACTAACACTTTGAAAGGCTAATGTTCCCACAATTCCATGATCTTAACATTTTCTGCTTGTCTGTTAATTAAGTATTGTTTGTAGCTGTATTTAACAGTCAGGAAGCAAATGTTAGAATCATGGAATTGTGGGATGGTTAGCCTTTCAAAGTGCTAGATAACAAAAACTACTAGGATAGTCGAAAGTGCTCCTAAGTGAATACAATTTTTCAAGTTATACTTTATATATATTTAATTATTGTATTTATAAATATTCAATTATAAGATTACATATATATATATATTGTAACCGGTTGGGTTACATAGTACACCCATAATAATATAGTGTGTGTGCATATATATATATATATATATATATATAGTGTCTTTACTGCATATATATATATATATATATATATAAAGTAAAGAAAAACTAGAAATAAACACAGACAAAAATTATTGTAGATATTTTCTACATTCACTGAAATAAAATAATAATAAGTAAAGGATTAAATAACTCTGGGTTTAAAATGATATTTTATTGTAAGATTAAATATTTTAAAAAGGTCTGATAAATTCTGATTTTGAAAAGTAAAAACACCATACTTATTTTTGAAATTTTTTAATTAATTAAACAAAATTTTTATTTATTAGAAATCCCCTAAATAAAAACATGTATGTTTTTAAAGGGATTAGAGAGATAATAATAAAAACTCTGTTTTCAACGAAGGTATTATTATCACCTTAGATGATTCTATAAAAGGGTTGATAACAAAATTGGGTCCAGTCTGGATAATAATTTTTGTAAGAACGGTCAGCTGAAATTCAAGTTGGTTACAATATTTTGTTGCAACTTGATGAAGTGCAGCAGTTGGTTTTAGCTGACCATAGAATTTACAGAATAGCTACCATAAACTGATGTAGCTGAAGGCAAGATAATGGACTGTTTTACTTAGCAGGATTTTGAATTCACATGGAGAAAATGACCCACTTTTTATGCTGAAATTCATAGCCTTAAACATGGAGGATGGTTGCTTGCCTGAAATTTATCAAACCAAGACAGCTGCTTTCCTGGAATAATCCTAGATAGAAAGAGACCAACTACAGATCAAGATTTTACATGGATTGCATACTTTTATCTGATGATGACGACAAACATGGATTATATTTTTCTAGTTGACCAAAAACCAGCTTGCTAAATAAATAATTATATATATATGCTGACATATCTAAAGGCAGAGAATATAAACAGCTGTGGTGAGTAAAGTTATATATGATAATGAAATTTTAAATAATTTCTTTAGTAAAATTACATTTTGAAAGTGTTGCATGAATTTGTACTTTTTATGCTTATGGTGGGTGTATAGTTAGGCAGGGCTGTCTGGATGCAGTGTGTTCATGATGCTCCATAGTATATGCTTGGCACTGTCTAGACCTAGATATTGAGCTCCCAGAGTAGTCCAGCAGTATGTAAGTAGGCCTCATGAATAGGCCTTGGTCTCATGAATAGACCTCATCTATACCCCCATGTCTCACAGAGATGAGCAGGGTTGGCTCAATGCCTTTTTTTTCTGGATACTACCCTTTGAGGATGATCTGTCTAGGTACTTAGAAGGGGAAGTGCTTAAAAATGAAATATTTTCTCATGACATCATGGAGCATTGGGTGCTTGATAGTTCATGCTTGGCTATCTTCTTATTGTGGCATAGTGAGCTGCTGTTCACATATTTTCTCTTCCTATTTCACCTTCCCTACTTCATCAGCATTAACTCATTAAGCAGAAAGATGTCTTAAAATTTATATATATATTTTTATTCTATAAAATGATATTAGTTTAAAATCATTTATTAAAGAAGAAAAAACTGTTTAAAGTTATATTTATAATTTAGAAAAAAAAAGTACAAACAAAGTTATAATTAATAGTCAAGAAAAAGATTTCCAAAAATCTTTTAGACTGGAAAAAGAAAGACATTTTAAATCAATTAACTGTCAAAAATTTAGTAGTTCTTATTTTAAAGAAAAAGATTATATTCAGCAAAGAGACTAAATTTCGAGAATAATCTGTAATAATTTTATTGTGATAAATACTAATGTTATGTAGATAAATTAATATATCGCACATCTGTGCAAATTATATATATATACATTTCAGTAAACCTACTATGTAAAATGTATTTCATTTAACTGAAACTTCAATCATTTATTGTATTTTTATATAATTTAAGATTTTGATAATTATTTTGTAGTAAGTCAAATAGGTTATTTCACGCACACTCATGTATATGTGCATATGTTGTCAATTATAACACATATGTAAATTCTAATCATTTTTTGTTGTTATTGAATGTCAATTGAAATAGATTAATTGTATAATAGAAATTGCATGTCTGTGCACACATATATGTAAATCCATGTAACAATTCAAATTTTCAATAGCAATTATGTAAATGATAAATGTAATAATTATTTTTTGTTTAATTGAAATGCCTTCATCACAAATTATAAAACGCTCATCTGTGTATGGATATGTGTACGTGTTTATCGATACCCATTAAGAAATAATGCAGTTAGTGTAATAATTTGAATTTTGTAGTAATCTTATAAATTACAGAGTGATGACTTTATTATTGTGTATCTTTCAAAATCTGAACTTTTAACCTATAAGACCTTAAAAATATTTTTTTATTGTTATTAATAAACTTATTTAATTGTTAAAATTGTTTCCATCATCTCTTGATCACATACAGTAATATAGCTTGTGTTCTCTGAGCTAGATTCATGTACAGGTTGAATATATGAATGGGGATGTGTAATTAGTGCTTTTGGGGCATCCAGAGATGATCAATCATCATCCTGGTTGGTGCCAATGAGGATATTTTTTAAAGCCCATGCACTATTATTTTTTTTTTATTTGTCTTATTTAAAAGTTAAGTTTATAGTTGGCCAATACAAGTGGCCTGAGCATTGTTGATGATCAGCATGTTTTAATGTCCTAGCATTATTGTTTTGATTTCTGATTATGGTGTATTTTAATGGATGGGCACTAAGCTGGTGCATCCAAGTTATGTTTAAATAATTACCCAAGGTGGTAAAGGCTCAATAGTTAGCCTGGTCTACAGAAGACCCATTTCCAATCCAGTCACAAGGTTGACTGTTGATTTTATTATATTTTATTGTAGAACCTTCATGATGATGAATGATATTTAAATTATACTTTTGTTTACTTTATAATGCTGGTTGATATGTGGTTAATTATGCTTTTAGTAGCTGGCTGATTTCTCAGTGATCTCTTAGAGATTCTCTAATCTCATGCTCTTATAAAATGCTATACTACTTATATCCTTAAATATCATATTTTGTAAATTTATTCATATTTCATTTTAAATTGACTGGGAATGATGATGATTTTTACCATCACCCCAGGTTCACATCTTTCACTTCCATTCACATTACGCCATACCAATACTATATATATATATATATATATATATATATATATATTATGTTATATATATATATATATATATATATATATATTTGTTATAATAATGAAGCTATTACATATTTAGTTTTTTGAGAGTTTAAATCATTGTTATATTTTTATTTTGTCATATAATGCCATAAATAGTTTTATGATAAACATTAATTAGTAGTTGTTATACAATAATATTCTATTCTACAGCCATAAACCTTTTTTGTATCAATTATAAGATTAGCTAACACAGCTTTTAAGCAATCTTTTATAAAGTGCAAACTTCTGTCCTACAGGACCAGTTGAGCTAAATCCATTATTCACTAGATTTGTTATTTGTGACATGGTGAGATTTAAATATTTTTTAATAATTATTTTATTTTCTATTTATGTTGAAACCAGTATTGGATGATTAATTTGTTTGACTATAGATATATTATCTGAAAAAAAATCTGAACCTGATTAATATCTAAAATCAAATTCAGTTTAGGAATATTCAAGAGTAATACATTAAATAGATCTACACCTATTTATTTTGTCGTAAAAGGAATCCTAAATTTAAAAACATTTCATAAACAGAGGCAAAATATATTTAGTCTTTAATAATAAAAAAATCCATTTATTAATAATCCATTTTTATTTTTTATAATTTTAGATGGTACTCTCTGAATTTTTTTATTTGTATTAATTTTTAAGAAATCTATTATTTATGATTTAACATTTTAACAAAAAATCATTAAAGTAATATTTTTTAAAAAAGTTATTAATCAATAAACAAATACATTGCATTAAATAAAAAAAATTTAAGAATTACATAAATATTAGGTGATGAGTTTTATGAAAAGTAATATTGTTAAAATTACTGATGGCTGACTATTTTTATACTAAAGCTAAAATTTATATATTGACTAAGACTTTGCATGGAGGTGTGCCTGTTCTCAGACGTCCAATGGGTTCTACAGACCGTAGTTAGAAGAATGATATTTAAATGTGAATGTGAATTATGAATGACAAATAAACCGTGCCAACCAAAAGCTTTTGCTGTCTTGTAGAAAAAGATGTTAGGTCAATGATATTATTTGTAATACAAAGTTTTTTCTGTCTACATTTATTGCCAGCTTATTTTAGAGTTCAGTGAGCCTATCATGACATTAGATAAGATAATGTGTTTGTGCAACATTTTCATCCTATAGTTACCTGTACTGCATTTCATTTTCAATTGGCTCCAGCAATTGAGAATTAAGACAATTAAGGCAGGGGTATGTTTAGAAAGCCAGCAGGCCATAGTTGTGATTTTTTCTCAAGATAAGGCAATCAATAATGCATCAGTTTGAAACTGCAATGGAATAAAATAGAAGTTTTGAATGGGGAAAAATGGTTTATTTACTTTCAATAAACATTAGTCCCTGCAATTGTATAATTATCTCCAGCTATGGGAAATAAGTGCCCTCAAGTGAGGGCATGGGGAAAAATCAGAAAGTACCCAAATATTACAAAAAAATATTATATAAATCACAAAAGTAGTACATAAAATAATAACAAAAATGATTGATGACAGTTAAAAATTCTATAAACTTAATCATAAGTGAACAGAAAAATGAGTCTAAGGTAAGACCTTGTGTACATTGACAAAGGAAAATTTTTGCACCT
This sequence comes from Epiperipatus broadwayi, assembly GCA_028023455.1. NCBI lineage: Eukaryota > Metazoa > Onychophora > Udeonychophora > Euonychophora > Peripatidae > Epiperipatus > Epiperipatus broadwayi. Next base: position 760,302 of record JAQFVV010006217.1, on the reverse strand, counting down.
TTTCTGGTTATGGGAACTAAAAATAGCATATGTGAATTACAAATTTAATATTGCATGCTGTGAAATGATCATTTGTACCTGTTAGCACAAACTCCAAACTGATATACAAGAACAATGTTAAAACCATTGTGCTGACAATTATATATTAGTGTACTAAAATGGCGTATAATTTAGACACAACTTTCCATATCAATTTTAACTCCTCTTTCCCTTCCAATAATTTTGGAGCCCTAATATATTTTCTGTGTCTGCTGATACTGGGCATTCTGCACTAATAGTGAAATTGTACCTTGTTTGGCAACAAAATATCAGAATACCTTTTGTGTTATTTATATGTATTTACCTATTTTTAAAACTAACGTTTCATTATTATATGAACAGAACATATCTTTTTTATATTTTGGGTTTAATAATTAGTTTTAATTTTTTGTCTATTTCTCATGTCTTTGCATGATTTTGCACAACCTTATGAAGACATACCCTATAGGGTGAGATACATTGCTATAAAGTGATCATTAACCATTGGTCCTGCTCAATTCCTTTAAGGCCTCAAGTAAAAATCAAAAATGCCTCTTCCTTCAGAAAAAGCCAAATCAATTTAAATAAAAAATATTCACATGGTTATTATCTTGGAAAGTCATGTGACATTCAATTAATCAATCATTAGCATGTTAAAGATGAGTGGTATATTATGTTAGCCAAACTAAGTATTTTTTTACTTCCACCTAAAAAATGTATCCATCAACTTCTAGTTTTTGAACTTGTTGATCTAAAACTGTGTTAAAGGCATACAGGGTGACAAATCTATTGAAGAAATAAAAACAAATAATTGGCTTTATTCATGAGCTTACCAAAACTAGAATCAATCTGAGAACTGTAAATGGTTTAATGAAGTGACAAGGTCAGACTCTGGAAGGCCTTCAGATTAGCTCCAGTGCTGAAATTTCTGGCTATCAAATGTATTATGAACTCTCAAGTACTAAACATTTTATGGCCTTATATGCTTTAGTGAAGTAGTATAATATCAGGTCACGGAGTTTGAAGTCTTTGAATTGATTCTAACAGCAAAACTTTCAGCATATAAACTGCTTACAATATCCTGAGCAGTAAATCATTCTCTTGACCAGAATGGTTTGGAACTCTGTTAGAGGGTCAGAACTTTAAAATGTAAGTTCCTGAGATCAATTCCAGTACTAATAATTATGTTATTTCAAACTTTTTTATGACTTCAGTAATAAACCCTAATTTTGCCCTGGATTGTTTAGTGCCATGTTACGTTATCAGACTCTGGAATGTGATATCCTTCTAATTCCAGGGCTAGTACTTATGAAGCTTGATATTTTTATGATCTCTCAATCAATAAATATTTACCCTTCATAGTTTAGTGTTATAGTATAGTGTCAGGTCTGGAGTATAAGGTCTTAATTCTGTTACTGGCCCTTTCAACACTCAAACTTTTTTATAAATTCCTGAGTGAATAATGTCATTTGATTATTATTTCTTTGGTATATCGAACAAAAACTTTCTAACTTTCTGTTATAAGCTAAGAAATGCTGATATATATTTTACTAGAATAAAATAAACATAATATATGAGAAGATTACATTTATGGCTGCACAAATCAGGAATTGTTTCACTATAAAAACTGCTTCATCCAGTTAATCTGGATAATGTAGTAATCATAAGTTTAAGTCACTTAACATCATATGATTACTGTTCTTTATGCTTACACAAGCTATTTACACAGGGGCAAAATTCTCCAATACAGTTGCGCCACTCACTGGAAGTCAGAGTAATCAATGGATTATTCTGGCTTGCACTGACTGGCACTACTGTATGGATAGTTTTGCTTCTGTGCAATCATAAGATTATATTATAATTTTTTCATCATAAATTATGATGATGTATGTATCAAACATATGGCTAGTCACTTAGAAAGCTATGATGATATTCAAATACCAAAAAAGCAACATGTGTACCATAATACTAATTACTGGATCAATCTGGGATTTAGTTTTGCCTTAGTTGCAATTCATTTAGCAAGTTTTAGTTTTTGAACATACTATTTCTATAAAAGCACACACACACATACCGGCTTTATGGCTCGAAAGTTTATAAAAAAGTCGAGTGCCAAAATCGATTCTTCCTCTCGATCTCAATTTAGAACCTGTATTACTGTGCCAAATCACACAGGACACCACTTTCCTAATGGAGCTTAATGCAAACCAATAATTTTTAATAAGTGTATTAAGCCAAACTTGAAATATTTGTGCTTCTCTTAAGTTTTTTAATAGATTTTTGCGATTATTTATTACATTTTAAAAAAAACTACTTTTAGGTATATATATTTTTTGTAACTGTACTTAAGATTTAAATACAAGTATATTGTTTATATTGAACTTAATGAATTAGAAGGATTCGAACCCAGACTTTCAAGCTCCCACAGTTATCCATCCCATATGATAACTGTATTTGTAAATTTGCTTAGCACGATCTCTTTTTAGCCTTTGTTGTAAACATATGCACTTGAAGGTTGCCGCTGTGTCTGTCACGACATCTAAAAGAACTAAGCTGATTATGTACTTTATCTGATGTGTATTAGTTTTATATACAGATCGCAGCTTGAGTAGAAGTCTGTTGCTTCTTTTCAAACAACTCTTCAATGTATATTTTATTTATAATTCATTCTGGCAGTTCGTTCGCAAGTAATTTTTTATAAAGGTAGTGCCTTTCTTTTTCTTTTTTCTTTCTCAGTTCTGTTTTTCATCTTAAGTATAAAGAAGAGTATTTCTCAGCTGGCAGATGAATATTATCGGCAACCTAATCTATGCCTTGCAAACATCATCTCTGACTGAAACCGCACAACTACTGAAGTATGAAAAAAAAGTTCTTTCAAGTTTTCATTCTTTATTATTTTTATTTTTTATAAATGATTAAATTTTGCTCTTTTATATTCGCATTAAATGTATTTTTTTGCCAAAAAATGACACCTGCCAGTATTTATATATATATAATCCTAGAGCAGTTCTTTTCACACTATTTTAGGGGCACATACTGAAAGCGTAAACAAATAATAGATTTCAGATGACATAGTGCTATAATGTTCACATCTCTAGAATGATTTCTCGATTTTGCTCTCATCAATAAATACTAGGATTCAAATCCAGATCTAATACACTTATGCATCTAGAAATCAGGTTTTGTTCCTTTACATTCATCAGGCTTTAAACTAAAAAAAGTCAAAGGATTTGACTAGAAGCCAATTTCTGCATGATTCTACAGATCTTCCATCAGCAATTTAGAGTTCTGTTTTATAACAATGGTAGATCCTTATATTCTTTGGATTAAAAAATTAATACTATTAAAAACATAACATGACATCTCATCTTATATATACAAAAATAATTTTCTTTATCTACTCTAAAGATACATATTATAAATGATTACTTCCAGCTTAGTCTTTACTCTCGAAATTTAAAAGCTGATTAAGGATTTGGGTATTTTAGCATTATCTTATCTGCTAAGCATTAATTGTTCAGATTTATAGTAGATAAACATGGAATAGATAAAGAAAATTGTTTGTAGATGAACACAAATATCTAAAAAGTTGTATGATATTGTTATGGAAAACCATTTTGCTGTCTAGTAAAAGAGTAGAAGGATCTTATAATTGGCACAACATTAAAATCTGTAAACTATATAGAAATTAATTTGAGGTCAGATTTCTATAATTATTCAATTTTAACAATAGTTAAAAAAAAAGAATTTTGTTTGAGACCATTGTGTGCTTAATATTAGATTTTAAATGTTTTCATTGAAGATTATTTTGCTAAATCATTTAATGATTTCAGTGTTTATAAAACTTTTTAAGACTCTTTTTGGGTAGTTCCACTGTTTAGTTTATATTTATTTTTCTCAATGTGATAAGTTGAAAGTAGATCCCATTTATGAAAGATTTGATCTAATCTGATTCTAGACTGTTGTGAAGGTAAATAGGTATTAACTTTTGGCACTCTTCTTGATAAGATTATTTTTAAAGGACACAATAATTCTATTGGACACTTATTTTTTGGATCATTATTAAGTTTATTACTCTTAAAATTGTTCTATATTTTGTTTTCCCATATTATTGTAAATTATGTTATATGAAACTATGCTTGACTAATGATCACTAACTATATTTTGTGGTCACATAAGTTAAGCTTTTTTTTTTTAATTGAAACATTGGAAATAAATTAAATATTTCATGGATTTTCCAAATATAAGAAAAGCAGGTTGAAGTTTATTTTTGTTGACAGCTTTTGTTATGTTTAACTTAGAAAAATATCTTGAATAAAGACATGAAACTGCTCTAAGAATGCTCCATTTTCTGGGTTATTTATCTCAGTATTGATTAGTAGCAGCTTTTTTTTAGAAATCATTCTGTATATTTTTCTCCAACAAACCTGCATAAAAGAGACTAAACTAAATTTCATAGTTTTTCTTCATTGTCTTCCATATACTTTACAATGACACTAATGCTTCTTTTAAATATCTGTCTAAATTCATCAATCCTGTGATGACCAAGTCTTTTGCTATACCTCATAAGGTTTTGTTTTTCATTAACTTTCTTTCTACTTTGTTTTCTAGTATCATCTATTTTTTAATCAGTATTCTGAAAGAAGATCTATTTTTATTACTATTGCAAATCTAATTTTAAATGCTATGAATTTAAAACCAATCAAATATCACATGATTATTATTTCTAATATTTACACAAACTGTGCTGTATAAACATTAGAAATGGAGGCTATATGATGGTTCAGTGGTTTAATACCAATTCTAGTCAAAGGATGTTATTGACCTATTGGTACTAAATATCAAAAACTATCAAAATAAATAGATACTGAACTGGATTCAGATCTGAATGTCTATAAAAATAAATCATCTTGATTTGGAAAGTTTGTTATGTTATCAATTTAGGCTTATAAATTTATAGTTAACTAAAATAGTAAAAGGTGGCTTCTAGATGGGTGAATTACATCCAAAGATCTACATACATTGCTTTCAGATACAAGACTTCACACTGATGAATGTTGTAAGCTATATACTTAATTTGGGAATATTGGATTAGTAGGGAATAGGTAGGGATTTTAATGCACATATTTTCTAGCATCCACTAAGTACTAGGATCCCATTAGATGACAGTAATGTATGGAAAGAGTTGCTACTGTTTTAAGTTAATAATTTGTGATGTATCCAACAAGCTCCTCTTGATTTCATTCAGATTCTACATTCATCCAAGTTTTTTATATGTTTCTAATAAAAAAATATATTTCTAATAGCTAACACCAAAATTTTAGTTTTGGTATATTCAAGTTCACAAATATCTCTTTATTGTTTTTAATGATATTGACCTGTAACAAATTCATTAAAGCCTTAAAAATGTGTTAACCATTGATGCAATACCAGTATTCAACAAGGAATACAAGCTTTTCTTTTCTGAGATCTCTGAACGTAGAACTTTAGCACAAATGGTAATTTCATTGTAAAAAAATCAATCTAGCTTTTCATTGATAGATCTAGTAATTCAAAAATCAGGAGATATCAAAGCCAGACCTCACAGAGAACTTTTTGAGCAATTGAATAACTACAACAACTCATTTTTATACCATATTTTATATTTGTGATAGCATAGAAATTATAACATTGATGTGTGAAATCATATTAACCAATTTAAATTGAAAAATTTATCTCAAATTCTTTTTTACTGCAACTATTTTTTGGAGAATATTATGTAAGATCACAATTATGGACAATTATTGTTTTTGAATAATGATGATATTGTGATTCTTCTTGGTGTCTGAAATGATTAGAAAAGAACAGTTTGGTGTGACAACTGCTTTGCGTGCAATTAACCGATATAAATATGTTTGTGCAGATATATAATCCGATTGTCATAGTTTATACAATCAGTATCAGAGAAGCACAAATAATGTTTGTTTTACAAACAACGTATTATATTCGATGACTCACTTTCTTAGCCTATAACTCAATAGTTTATTCCACAAGGCATCCAAAGATAAATTATAATAAGCAATTTTTATTAATTACCTTTGAAGGCATTTTATTTCCAACTTTAAACTCAGCTATATCGTGAGTTCAAACCCCGGGTTCAAATCCAATATATTTATGTGTAAGAGATATGAAAATAATTACGTTCCATGTAAATTGAATGTATAAAATAAAAGTCTATTATGTTCATTTAAATGACCAAGTTTAAAGATTTTGGCTATAAAATACAACAATCAAACAAACACGCATACATATATAAGAATATATTTTATTTGTACATGCAAATATGTAAGAAATTGTAATTTCCACGTGAAAATGTGGTTAAAACATGCATATATTTAATAATTTCAAATATGTTATAATGTATTACATTTATATTAATTTTAATTTATGAAGGTTTTGTATATAAAAAAAATTTACAGCGCATTTATTTTTTGTGTTTACGAAATTTTATGAAGATTAAAATGTCTTAAATTATAATGAATATTTTTTAAATTTAATTTTGTAGTAAAAATTGTAAATTTATATAAATAGAAAAATAGTAATATAACAAGTCAGTGTCCTCTTTATATAGCTTCCAAAATTAAAATAAGGGGGGAAAAATTTTTTTTTTTTTTTAAAAAGAAGGATTTTTGGGTTTTTTGGGGGGGGGGGGGGTATTTTAAAAAATATGTAGAGCTTAAACTGAAAACAATATATATATTATTTTTTAAATCTAATAATTATTATTTTTTTAATATTATATTAAGATGTAGGTAAAAAAAAACAGTTTAAATATTTTTTAAGTGGTAATTGAATAAATAGAAAAACCGTATATGTAAACTATTTTAGTAGCACGTTTTAAGCTATAAAAAAATAATACCTATTAGTTGAAAATTGTGATAATTAATATCCGTTATAAGTTAGTTAGTTGGTGATTTATTTAAAGAATTAATAAATTTATAAATTAAAGTATAAATCTAGCAATAATTTAGTGTCTTCATAATTTCATGTATGAATTAATGTCATGTTATAATTAGTCTCATTTATATATCATCATCATCATCAACCATTGTCAATCTACTCCAGGATGAAGGACTTTCCAAGTTCAATCCATCTTCTCTGATCTTTAGCGTCTCTTCTCCGTATCACCCCTGCACACTTTCTTATTTCATCCATCCATCTCACATGTAGTTTCTTTCTGGGTCTTTTACAATCTCTTGAAATCCAGTTTAAAATTTCAATTGTCCATCTATTCTCATCTCTTCTAGAAATATGTCCAGCCCAACTTTACTTCAGTCTTTTAATTTTTTCAATGAGGTCAGTAGTTTTTAATATTCATTATATTCCTCATAGTTATGGTCATCTCATTACAACAATTGCAAAACTCACTTTCTCTGTTGCTTAACTTTTCATCCCTACATCACTTTTTTATCTATATCTTATCACATTTACTCTTTTGTTATAGTATTTATGATTTCATTTATAAATCTAAAACATTTGGTCTAGAAATATGCCAAACAATATTATTATATAGTGTATTAATTCTTTCAGTGATGACAATAACACCAGTTTGTCTCTCAGCTGGGCCAATTTCATCTCTCTTTGTTATTTACAACATGCATATATTTATTAACATTCATGTCTTGGAATTATAAGGACTGGAAAGACATTTATTATAAATCTTCCTTGAGACTTTGCCATATTTCATTTTAATATTAAGCTACTTGTAAGTTGAATTCCAAGAGATTGTAAAAAGAAACCTTGAAAAAGATCAAATATAAGATGGATTAATGGAATTAAAAAGTTTGCAGGTTTGGTGTGAAGGAGAGATTAAAGATCAAAGAAAGTGGATTGAACAGAGGAGACCATCAGTCTATAATAAATTAAGAATGGTTATAAATGATGCTGATGATAATCACAAGCACTCCATTTATTAAAGTATAATTCTGTGATTTATTTCATTCATTATGTTTTTATCTATATTAATAATTTGGAGGTGGGATTTTAGTTGCTAGATTCTAATATAGTACTATAAACTTTTATTTTTTCCAAACCCATTAACAATATTCTAAGGAATTTGTCTTTGAATTCATTACTTAGAAAATCATTGCATCGTATGCAAAAGTAAAATTTATATGTATTCTTTCTCTTAGCTTTATATTTTGATTCATATTGTACTTTCTGTAAACCTATTTTAATATTTCAAATTTAAACCTATCAAAAAATGTATTAAGTCCCACTTGATAAAAATGCAAATAACTACTTTTTAACACTTATAAATGTCCTTTTTATTGGTTTTCACTTTTTTAATAATTAATATATACTGATCATACTCATTATATGGTAATATTGTGGTCATTGGCCAACTTAGCTATGTTTGTATTACTAGCAGATTCAATAAAGAGCTCAAAATGGATTATTAAGCAGTTCCAGATAGAATTCAAAATTATGAAAAAAAAGAAAATAATATATTTCTCTCATTTGATCTCATACATCTATATGTATAAATTAAATTTATGTATAATTTAAATTATACATAAAGACCCAGTAAGAGACCACATGTGAGATGGATGGATGAAATAAGAAAATGTGCAGGGGTGTTGTGGAAAAGAGAAGCTAAAGATCGGAGAAGATGGGTTAAACTTGGAGAGACCTTCATCCTGCAGTGGATTGATAATGGTTGATGATGATGAGGATGATAATTTAAATTTATGTTTATTTCTATGTTTGGAAAAGTTGGCAAAATTCGTAAAAACTTCATGTATTTTTAATATTTTTAATGTGCTAAGATATAAAATTATATATTTTATAGCACTAAATTAATAATTTAATTAAGATTACAACTATTTAAAAAATAACAAATTAAGTTATATTAATATTTTTTATTAGTCATTCATTAGAGATTAGCCAATAATGAATAATATTTCTGTAATGTAATTCTTATTACCCCACTCTCATAGAAAAGTAGTGGGTTTTTACCCACTTTTACACTTTGTGGAGAGATATAATCAGTAATATAGAATCAAGGACATGAGCTGATTCAGCATGAAATGTGAATTTGAGGATTTCAGGTCTTTGTCCAATGTCTTGCCATAGGTTTATTATTAAATCCTTCCACAAGGTGTTAAAAGTGAATAGAAAACAGTCCCAACCTTGTGTGAGAGTAGTGATACATCACAGAAATATTCATTAATGAATAAAGTAAATTGTTTTGATAATATTTGATTATGACTAAATTTAATCAAAATTGTAATTAAATGTAATCAAGAAAATTAAAAAAAGATAAAACTGGGGTTTAAAAATAAACACATGTAGGTTTCCTGAAAAAGTTAGTCCCTGTTCAATGAAAGTTATAAAAAAGAAAGAAAAAGAGAAGAAAGCAGAGGGCACACATTGGCAGCAGTATGTAAATTAAATAAGTTCAGTTTTATTTGCAGAATCATTTTAATTCACTATTATAGTACTTCTCAGTTCTGACACATAATCAGTGATCTAAACTATCAAATTTTGTTGAAGGCAATAGCATAAGTATGAATTGTTAAGTTCATCTGGAATAAATCAGCCAGAATTCCCAATGTAGCCTTTCAATTTCAGAATATTACCATGAAGAGGCCCAGGAACAGAGGACTTAGTGAAATGTAACATTTTGCCTAAAGAACTATTTTTCAAATCACATGTTCTTATCTTGCCTATGTAGTCAAGTTTCAAGAGAAGAGGCTTTATAAGAATTAAAGTCAGAAATAGTCGACCAGTGGTAAGTGTACTAAAAATCTTTTGAACCAAACTGTGGTAAGAATTTAATTATTTAAGACCTTATTTAAAAGATAAGAATTGACATTTTGATTATTTTTAATTTTTATTATCTAAATATATATTATTTATATTGTTTCATTCATGAATATTTTTAAGATATTGGAAAAAAAAACTTTATTTTTCTATTTTTTCTTTTTTCTATAAAATTTAATAAATTTATTATTTTGTTTATATATTTTATGAAATCAATCAGGAGTATTCAAATAAATCTGTTATTAATATTTTTATTTAACTTATGTGTTAGTTGGGCATCATTCATTTAGTAATGTCATCTCCACTGCACACACATTGATTCTTATTTAGTTAAGTGTTCATGTTCTGATCTGTGAAATGTAGGATTGTAGTTAGGTAAATGGTTTTGATGATGTAAGAGGGTAAAATATTTGTATGGGACTTTTTGTAAAAAAAAAAAAAAAAGAGAAGCTTTGATTGTAGGTAATTGATTTTATAACCTATACATTCTAATGAAATTTTTATGAATGAATACTAAATGAAGCCCTCTTAAATAGGATTGTGTGAAAGGTAATCAGAAAATATAACCAAGATGCCTTATGTAAATATTTATATAAGAAATGAAAAGTTTGATTATCATCATCAAATCTGATTTTAGTAATCTTTAGATAGATTGACAAAATACATATTATAGTAGACTAATGCCCATGCATGCCAGAGACATTTTCTGCATTATATCATTATATATATATATATATATATATATTATATTTAATGTTTTCATAGTTGTATGATGTAGATAAATTAATAGTTTTGGGGCTGAACTGTGTATTATTTTTCATTACAAAATGATATTTCGACAAACTAGCATCTGCCATTACCAAAGTTAACTTTAACCCTTAAACCGCTAATTATATTATTGGTTGTATGAGGTAAAAATCAAATCTTTTAATTGGCCAACTCACAAACTGAAGACAAAGCCTATTGTTAAAACATATTTGCCTATAATATTAAATTCAACTCAGATACGTTTATAAAAAGTATATTACTAATTTTTCAGGTTATGAAGAGAACGAAAGTTCTTTCAAAAATAAATTGCTATTTATTTATTCTAAAGTATTCAATTTTGGCAACATAAAAGCTATAATATAAACAAAAAGGTCGACTTTTACGTTATAGAAAAGTAAATATTTCTTTTAAATATTTCTTTAATATTTTTACTAAAATCTTCAATATTTTTCGAAAATAATTTTGTTTTTTTAGTATATTTTTTAAAAAAACTAGTTTAATTTCTGAAATTATATTTTTTTAATACTTAAAATTGCATTCGAAATGAAAATCTCAGCATTTTTCTTTATTTTCTTTGATCAGGCGGTTTCTTTGTTCTTTCCAGCCAATCAGAATGTCTTTTTCGGCTGAGAGCTCACTAACAACCAATTACAACCGATGTTCTTTCTTTGTTTAGGTTTAAATGCGTTTTTTTTAATTTTTTACTTGTAAAATAATTCGGAAGAGGGCACCATCTTACAGAACTTTTAAAAACCTATTCAAAACCTATCAAACTAATTTTTTAGCATAAGAACTGGCAGAGTTAGAGTGACATGAGATGTCTACGAGGAGCCTCGTAGGAGGCGGGAAAAGGGTTAATGGCGGATTAGTCCATCAAAATATCGGTTTGTAATGGAAAATAATACACAGTTCAGCCCCAAATATATATACATTGTAACAGATAAAATAAAAATAGACAAATTATTAATTATTATTTATGTTTATAATCTGTCATTGAACAGTAAGACAAATTTTGTCATAGCATACAAATAATGTAATGACGAAAAAGGCTGCTGTTTTTGTAACCGTTTAATATATAGATGAGTGATAAAATGATAGTTGCTATAATTCAATAACTAAACACTAAACATGATAAATGATATGCTCCAGCAGTTCATCATTTGTAACCAAGTAAAATTAAATGAGAAATGAATTTTGTTAGCTAACATACAATTTATAATTAAATAAGGATGATGCTAACATATAAATAAGAACATATGCATACCATGCTCTATTTGGGTGTCCATTTATAATTAATTAAATATAACATTATATCCCATTTGCAACTATCCTAAACATTAATTCTGTCATGCTAATAATGTTTTAAATAAATTATCTCATTATTCAACACATAAAATAACAACAATGAAAATTAAAACTATCATCATTAAAGATTTAAAATATTTAGATATTGGGGAAGTCATTTGAACAATAAAACATGCTGGACATTGTCATCAATTAAAATAATATTAAATATAGCAATTAAATAAAATTATCCACTGTGAGATCCCTGGAGTACCTTATGCATAACTCCAATAATAGGTTCTTTTAACAAAGAATATTTCCTATTCTTCTTTCCAAATATATAAGACCATTCAAGGTCATACACACACACTGGTGGTATTCATGGCAACTTATAAGAAAAATATCATATAAAGTTAATATGATAAAGTTGGAAAGGGATTAAATCACTCTTTATTCAGTTTAGCTAAGTACATGTGTTTTCCCATGAGTGCCACTAGATTGTTTTAAATCTAGATAAATATCTGTTTAGAGTGTACTGAGTTCAAACTCATTCAGTACATTTTTATTACACATGACTTGGATGACTAATGAAAAAAATGCCATTCTTATATTTTACTCATGTCAATAAAATTATAAGATCCCCATATCACCAAATTTTATATTATAGATCAAAGACTCTTATAGATATTACTAGCTCATTTAAAAGTATAATCTTATTAATGGCTTCCACACAAGCATCATGAAGACCATTACTGATATGGATGGCCATCAGGGCCGGTGCTGGGTACTAGGCGCCCGCATGCAAATTTGATTTTGGCGCCCCTGTCAATATGTATGTTTACTAAGGTGACCCGACCGTGTCCCGTGGCGTTTTAAAAAAGTCATGATTTTTAGAAAGAATGCACGATGTAATGCTATTTTTGATATCAAAAATAGCATAAAATTGATTGTTAAATTATATATTATTTCATACAAACTGTTTGTATGAAATAATATATAATTTAACACGGCAAATTTAGATGTTAGAAAAATTTGCAGAAATTTTAAAAATAATGTGTTTGTTAAAAATAGAAATATATATATATAATAAATTTTAAAAAAATAATGTTTGAGATTAAAATATTTAAATGTTTAAAATAATTTTCGAAAAACATTTACATATTTTAATCTCAAATATTTTTTTTTTTTTAAATTTCATATTTATTATTTGCGTCACTGTCTGTTTTTAACAAACCCATTATTTTTAAAATTTTTGCTAATTTTTCTAACCTCTAAATTTATGCAAATATTAGCAAATTTAATAATAAATTTACAATTTATAAATGAAATAATTTTAAAAAAAGATAATATTACAAACATACATATTTAATTTATTATTATTAATGTACGCTATATCTATATAAACGCTCCATATAAACCAAATTTTTAATCAGCCCCCCCCCGGTCAATGGTGTCCCGTTTTACCAATGTTAAAATCTGGTCACTTTAATGTATACCACCTACATGTTATAAATATTAGTGTACAAAATCTTTGTAGGGAAAGAAACAAGGCTATGTAAAGAAATAATTTTTAATATTAAAAAAAAGAAAATACAGTTAAAAAAAGTAAATGCATTACAAAACATGTTATAATTATAATAATTTTATACTCCTTGACTTCATATTAATAAACCTTGATATGATTGTATTTATTTCCAGTTCTGCACAAATATCATTTTCAATAGCAATTAATGCCAAATTAACAAGCCGTTTTTGTGACATAGTTGTTCTCAAGTAAGTTTTAATTAATTTTAACTTAGAAAAAGAGCGTTCACCGCTTGCAACACTAACAGGTAATGTTAATAATATTCTTAAAGCTATTGATAAGTTTGGCATAGATAAATTATTAGAAACTATAAAATTAAGTGTTCGGAAGAGCGTTGAGAATTTAAAAAATCCTTTTGAAAAATATCTCGAAAAGCACATAATTCGTCGAATAAATCTGTAGCATTAATATCTTTACTGTTATCAAATTTCAAAATATTTTCTAAATCTTTGCATTTTGCTTGTAACTCGCTCTTATTAATTTCTGATATTTTATATAGAAAATTGAAATTATTATAACATGCTTTGAGGAGTTCAAAGCGTTCTGTTAAAGAATTAATCGCTACATCTAAAAGTGTAAAAAAACATGTTTATTTTAAATTTTTCTTCAGGTATTTGAGGTGTTTCGTCCTGATGCTCGTAATCAAATTGACTGAGTTTTTTTCCATTGTCGAACTTCTTTGGCAGTTTTAAATTCTTTCTCTCCATCAACCTCTTTGCTAAGTTCATCTGCAATTTTGAGAATGTTTTTGAAATTTGAATCTGATCGATATTCTCGTAAAGATTTATTTAGATTTGCGATCGATTCTAAAGCAAGTGAAGCATTCATATTTACATTTTGGAGCATTTTACTGACAGGATTTATTCTATTTAATATATCCTGCCAAATTATTAAAGAACAAATAAATTTGTAATCCTTAAGGTTAGTGCAGAGTGATTGAGCTTCATGTTGAATTTCTCTATTAAAAGATTCGTTGTTCATTATTTCATAGAGTGCATCATAAATTTCACCCAACTGATACCGTAGAGGCCGGATTGCATCAATTCTGCTTTCCCATCGTGTTTCTGATGGTTGTTTAAGAGTTAAAGTTTTAATAAATTTTAAAAGGATTGACCACCGTTTATAAGATGATGAAAAAAAATTGTATATTTTTTGAACAATTGCAAAAAAACCAATTGTATCTACATTGACTTTGGCGGCATCGTTTATGATTAAGTTTAAAGAATGAGCAGCACATGGTACGTAAAATGCACGAGGGTTTTTGGTTAAAATCAAATTTTGAAGTCCAGCCTTTTTGCCTTTCATGTTGGCCCCATTATCATACCCTTGACCACGCATGCCTTCAATGGGAATCTTCCATTTTTCCAGTTGTTCAATTATTGTTGTACATAAACCTCGTCCAGTGGAATCTGTTATATCTATAAAACCTAAAAAGTTTTCTCTAATTTTAACCGTTCCATTATTACAAAAAACGAAGCGAATAATTATGGTCATTTGTTCAGTTTTACTTGCATCTGGTGTACAATCTAAAATAATAGAATAATATTTGGATTTGTTTATCGATAATAAAATTGTTTCCCTAATTGCTGTACTTAAAATTTCCAATAATTCATTTTGGCTATCTTTGCTCAAATAATGTACTCTATTGTTTTGATCTAGGGCCCTCTCAACATGATTTTCCATAACGGGATCAAACTTCGCAAATAATTCAATTAATTTTAAAAAATTTCCGTTATTTTTTTCGTATAATTTATCAGATGATCCGTGAAATGCTAAATTTTGACTACCAAGGAATTTGATAATTTCAATCAGCCGTTCCAAAACACTCCTCCAATGTTTCTTTTCCATTTCATATAAATTTTGAGATTGACAATCAATAGTAATTTTGTTTTTTAATCTTTTCTCAAGTTCATTCCAATTCAATAAACTTTTCATGTGAGCCATATTAGTTTCATGTCTGTGTAAAGTTGTACTTAAA
This sequence comes from Epiperipatus broadwayi, assembly GCA_028023455.1. Lineage (NCBI taxonomy): Eukaryota > Metazoa > Onychophora > Udeonychophora > Euonychophora > Peripatidae > Epiperipatus > Epiperipatus broadwayi. The sequence continues at coordinate 744,865 of JAQFVV010006217.1, read as the reverse complement.
TTTCTCCAATTATTGTATCCTTCTATGAGGCTAGATTCAGTAGATCCAAAAACTTTGCAACAAAAGCAAAACACAGAGTTCAAAATTTCAGAATAAATAAGCCATTTTCAAAAAACTACTCCGTTTTCCATTTTTCTATTATAATATACATCAGAAAATTTACGGCCATGTACATCGTTCGGATATATAATATCTTTCTTTTGAACAGGCCCCATTTCTACTAAAATAACACGTAGTTTGTCATCGATTTTATTCCATTCAGCTGGATCTTCTAAATTTGTACACATTTGATATGATATTGGCACAATGACTTTGTTGTCACTTAACTGTTTCTTACTAAAATCTTGTTCAATATTTTCAACAGTTCCCTGTGATCTAGATGATGTGCACGGTTCTGGTTCTTGTTGAGTATAAGCTATTTCAGAAGCAGTTGATATTTTAAGATATTTATTAAGTGATCCACTTTGTTTTTTAATGTTTGCTATTTTTTCAGCTTGGCGTTTACGATTTTGTGCACCGGATAGTTTTTTCTTAGTTTTTGATTCCATATTACTTTTACTCATGAACGCCACTTTAAAATAATTTTCAAATGTAATAAATAAATACGGACTCTAATTTATATATTTACATCATGTATCTTAATACTTAAGATTATATATCGCTAATTTAGATGTCCAACACAAATTACTTCTTGCGCCAAAATACAAAACTCTATACGTTTGATTGAACATTTTAGTTTTACCATTGGCAAGATTTTCTTTTGTTATCATATATTTTTCTAATTAACACAGGTGGCCTGCCAGGCCTGATTTGCGATTTCAATAGAAAATTTCCTGGGATTATAATTATTGTTTACAAGTTCTTACTAAGATTTTAAAATTTGCGATAAACATCATAAGCAAACGTATGTAATTAATTTGCAAACCTAATTAGTATGCAAAAAAAATAGACTTTTGACAACGATTAAAATATATAAAATAAAAAGTAAACTGAAAATTATATTAAGTTTACTGGAATTATACCTATAATATATATTACATACACGTTCGAATATTTATATCAAATTATTATTTAAATAAAAAATTAGAAAATGTTTTATTTTGCAATATTATAATCGTTTCTTACGATTTCAAAATTATGTACATGATCTAATATATATATATGCATATACATACATAAGTTCTAATTTATAATACTTTTAGTGTGTGTTTATTTATATATTTGCTAGCAGAAAGTTACTTATAGTTTACTATAAGCAGTACTATATATATATAAACATTACAATATAAAATTTGTAATATAATAAACTTTATGTTTAGTTTATTGTTCATGATAAATAATAGATTTGATTGTTTTATATTTTTAATATTAAGCAGAGCTTGTGTGCAGGCCTGCTTGTGTGTGTCATTTAATAAGATATAATATGACTTCATATGATTTTCAATAATTTTTGTAAATAAACATTTGAGAATAATATTCTTCAAATGTGAGTATTTTTGTTAGTAGAGTTTTAATTTCTCAGGGATGGTGCCTTCTTTTTCAGATGCTAATCTCTCAGTGATGGCGCCTCCTTCTTCCAGCGCCCACATGCCTAGCATGCGTTGCATGCCCGCTTCCGCCGGCCCTGATGGCCATGAAACTAGTTACTTAACTTAATTATTTATCATAATAGAAAGATGATAATGATGATGATGATGATAATAATAGGGATGATGATGATACCAGCCATAGCTTTATAATGAACTCACAACAATAAATTTATAAACTCATAAGCACTTTTTTAAAATTATCCTATTTCAAACTGGGATTTAAATATTACATTCACTAGCATTTATATAAGTTTATAGTTATTTACTAAAATACTTTTATAGTTAAAACTAGGATTCAATAATGCTAGTGATGATGACTGATCATCACACTTCTCTCCACATGATATTTCAACTTTCTATAAACCCCTATTTACTAAATATATTAATTATGTTAAACATTATATTTAATGCTTATAATTTATTTAATCAATGATGATGATCATAACTCATGTACTGTACCATATTTAAATGGTGTTTTAATCAATAATATGATATCCATCTTTGATGAGGATGATCAAAATTCATGGGCATAACATAATTTTAGCTTTCTATTATTGAACTATAATTATTAAAACTTGGTCAAATGTCAAGCATAATCTCTAAATACTTAAATGTGAATCCATATTCTAGCTTGCTTAACATTTTGCGAGCGCTTGCTTAATATTTGCATGTGCTGATGATTCTTAATATCTGCAAGTGATGATGATGATCATTTAAATGATAAAATCAAGACAAGAAAAACATAATATTTTTAATAATAACTCGAAACCAATTAAGTTATATAATTATATTTTATTAATACTATTCTTCTTTCTTTCTTTAAAATCAAATTAATAATTAGATAAATGACTTATTATTACATTCATTAAATATAAAATTAATACAAAATTTTATATACAAGTTCGTCATTTTGGATATTTTAAAATAAACTGGCTTAAAATGACATTTAAAAAAAATATTTCATTGAATGCTTACTTAAGACTTTCCTAACTTATTATATCATAAAAATAAATTTCATATGTAACTTGTGTGTTTTATTTGACTTCCATTCAAATGTGAACCCCTGCTTTATAGTTTACCATATTTAAACTAATCATGCATAACCTATTCTTTTGAAGTGTTTGTATAAGCAGTTACACATGCACACACACCCTGTGATATGTCAACATATATTTTTAAAATGTGTTCCCTTTACATTAGGGATTAATACATAAATCACATATATAAAAAATATTCTTGCAACCTTGAGCAAAATAAAATAAAATACATTATATCAATTTTAATATGCAACAAGATAAATAAAAAACATTATAAATGCATATATTTATAGGTTGCTCATTATCATAATACATGAAGAACAATAAAAAAAAACATTTCGATATTACAATATATAATAAAAGAAAATAATAAAAAATAATGAAAATTTAAGTTTAAAGATTTAAACTGTGTTTGTGTTATGTTATGTGATATTGAGAATAACTATCGATAAACAAGCCTTTAATGTTTCTGTATCAAAAAAAAATGCTTTGACCAATAAATTAAGGTTTACTTTTAATAGGGAATAATAAAAGATCTGTTAATGAAAGTTCATAGATACCTGATTATTTTCACCTTTTATAAATAATTGCTAGATGTGAACATCTTTAATTTTTTTAAAATATCATAACTGTTATATTCTTACCATTTCTCACATAATATTTTTAATTTTTCATCAGCTTTTTTAAATATATTTATACAAATGTCATTTATTACTTCATTCTCTCCAATCTTTGAATGCATACCACTCTTTTTACTAAATAATTATTTAATATATTTTCTAAATAAATATTAAAAACAATAGATAACATTATGCACCCTTACCTAAATCCATTTTTTATATTCACTTCATCAGACACATTATTCCTCAATTTAATATTTATCATTTGTTCAGTAAACATATTCCAAATCAATCACCCCTCTTTCCAAAAATACCTCTTTGCCTTTTAAGATGGTTGTAAATTTATTCCAGACTATTTTGTATTAATAATCAAAAATCATTAATACAAAACATATACCAATTCCCTTATCTAATTCAATATATATCTGTGCAATTGTTCTAATGCTACCAATATCATCTCTTGTACTTTTCCCTCTCTAAAAACCAATTCCTTTAAAGATAAATAAATGACCTTATACTTCTTTATATATAGCATCAACATCTTTTGTGAATTTTATTGCATAATAATCTATTTGTTCATTTGAAAATGCAAATATTAAATTAAAAATGTATACTAAATAATAATAATAATAATAATAATAATAGTAGTAGTAGTAGTAGTAGTAGTAGTAGTAGTAGTAGTAGTAGTAGTAGTAGTAGTAGTAGTGGTAGTAGTAGTGGTAGTAGTAGTGGTAGTAGTAGTGGTAGTAGTAGTGGTAGTAGTAGTGGTAGTAGTAGTGGTAGTAGTAGTGGTAGTAGTAGTGGTAGTAGTAGTGGTAGTAGTAGTGGTAGTAGTAGTGGTAGTAGTAGTGGTAGTAGTAGTGGTAGTAGTAGTGGTAGTAGTAGCGTGGTAGTAGTAGTGGTAGTAGTAGTGGTAGTAGTAGCTGCGTAGCTGTAGCTAGTAGTGGTAGTAGTAGTAGCAGTTGCAGTAGTAGCAGTTGCAGCTGCAGTAGTAGCTAGCAGTAGTTGCAGTAGCTAGCTGCTGTTGTTGTTGCTGTTGTTGCTGCTGCTGCTGCTGTTGCTGTTGCTGCTGTTGCTGCTGTTGTTGCTGCTGCTGCTGCTAGCTGCTGCTGCAGCAGCTAGCTGCTGCTAGCTGCTGCTGCTGTTGCTAGCTGCTGTTGTTGCTGTTGCTGCTGCTGCTGCTGTTGCTGCTGTTGCTGCTGCTGCTGCTGTTGCTGCTAGCTGCTGCTGTTGCTGTTGCTGCTGCTGCTGCTGCTGTAGCTGCTAGCTGCTGCTGTTGCTGTTGCTGCTGTAGCTGCTGCTAGCTGTTGCTAGTAGCTAGCAGCTGCTAGTTGCTGCTGCTGTTGCAGTAGTAGCAGTAGCTGCTGTTGCTGCTGTTGCTGTTGTTGCTGTTGCTGTTGCTGTTGCTGCTGCAGTTGCTAGCAGCAGCAGCTGCTGCTGTAGCTGCTGCTGCTAGCAGCAGCTGCTAGCAGCAGTTGCAGCAGCAGCAGCAGCAGCAGCAGCAGCAGCAGCAGCAGCAGTAGCAGCAGCAGCAGCAGCAGCAGCAGCAGCAGCAGCAGCAGCAGCAGCAGCAGCAGCAGCAGCAGCAGCAGCAGCAGCAGCAGCAGCAGCAGCAGCAGCAGCAGCAGCAGCAGCAGCAGCAGCAGCAGCAGCAGCAGCAGCAGCAGCAGCAGCAGCAGCAGCAGCAGCAGCAGCAGCAGCAGCAGCAGCAGTAGCAGCAGCAGCAGCAGCAGCAGCAGCAGCAGCAGCAGCAGCAGCAGCAGCAGCAGCAGCAGCAGCAGCAGCAGCAGCAGCAGCAGCAGCAGCAGCAGCAGCAGCAGCAGCAGCAGCAGCAGCAGCAGCAGCAGCAGCAGCAGCAGCAGCAGCAGCAGCAGCAGCAGCAGCAGCAGCAGCAGCAGCAGCAGCAGCAGCAGCAGTAGTAGCAGTAGCAGTAGTAGTAGTAAGTTCATTGTTTTCACAGTGGTGTATTATTATAATTTTTCTTTTTTATTTAACACATTCCTATTATACTTTTACTAATATTAGTTGTCCCATTCATTATACAATAAACTATAAAATATCATTCTCCCACCATTTTATATAATTGATAATATGGGTCTTTCTATTACAGCAGTCAATGTAAGGGGTATTAACTCTACCCAGCGAATATATGCAATTAGCAATTGGATAAGGCAATTCTCACCCCATATCCTTTTATTTACAGAGACAAAATGCTCAGTACATTCAGCATTTAATCCTGAACTCTACCTTAGTAAATTTGGATACAGTAAATTTTCAACATCTGATATTGCTGCTGCTGGGGTAGGGATTCTCATCCATCATTGTTCTCCTTTTCAAACTTTTAAAATTTTGTACTTAGATCAGCATATGAGTATAATTATTCTTTATCATTCTTCTTTTACAGTGAATTTAATAACATTCTATTTATATAATCAGCCAGTGTTAATTCACCAATTAATAAATAAAATAAATTTAATTTTAGCTACAAATTCTTACCCAACTATAATCATGGGTGATTTTAACATGTCTTATAAGAATTTTACATTAAAATACCTTTATTTGATTAATAAAAATCTCATGAGTGCTGAAGGTTTTTTTCCAACTAACTCCATTTCATTCTACACTAAAAAACACTCCTCTCTAATAGACCTTGTATTCTATTCACCAGATCTACATTTCATAATAAATCCCTCTCTATGTCCTGTAACTTTCTCTGATCATTTAGCACTTAATGTGGAACTTGCAATACACATGCAACATCAACCAATTCTTCCTCTAAATAAAACTACTCGTCTTCTTTTAAAATCCACTACACCTGAAGCTGTTCTCTCTGAGATTTATATTTATTTTAAGAAGGTAGACATACTATCTTTAAACCCAGTAGAGGCCTGGCTATCATTTATTAACATAATCTCTTCTACTATTCAACATTATACCTCCAAAAATAGTTCTCCCACTAATCTTGTTAATAAGTTAGATACAATACACTTAAAACTAAAAAATACTTCATGTGACTCTTCTTCAGTTACATCAATAATGTTTTTAAAACAAGAATACAAGCAAACCCAACTCATACTGGCTGATTATCTCTCTATAAAAAAAGCAAAAATTTTTCTAGCTAATCCCCATAACTGGTCTAAAGGATATATTCGGTGGGCTTTAGGTTATACTCCCAAAAAATTAACTCCTTCATCTATTATTTTTGATTCAAAAATGATTGCTGGGGAAGACATGACTCCCCAAATATATTACCACTTTAAATCTAGACTCCAAAAATTTCCTTTTCCAAAATTTTCTTCATTTCACTTTGGTTTTACCACAGAAGAACATAACATTACAAAGTATGAAATTGCTCTCAAGTTGAATGCTTTTCCCAACAATACACACCCAGGTACACATGCAATTCCAAAATTTTTATTATCACATCTTAGCCACTTTACTATCCCAATAGTACACAATATGATAAATTATTTATCAAAACAAATATATAACATTGACCAACTTTATCCAGTATCACTGGTCCCTTTTCTAAAAAAAAATACACTTCCTTCTCCTCTAGATAATCTACGCCCTATTTCAATGTCTCCTCTGATCATCAAACTAATAGAGTCTCTTTTAAAAGACAAAATTCAACCCCTAATACTTCCTGGGTTGTCTAAGTTTCAGTTTGCTAGAAAAGGATGTTCTACTTCTGAAGCACTTATGTTATGTAAAATATTAATAGAGGATGTAAGACAAGCTAGAAAATCAGCACCTATTGCAATTCAATTAGACATACAGGCTGCATTCGATTCGGTGCCTGTGGACAAGCTGCTACAGGTGCTTAGTCAACATAAGATTCCAATACCTATAATGTATGTTCTAGCAAACCTGCTCATCAATAGAAAAATACACATTACTCTTAATGGCAAAATGTCCCCTGACTTCACTCCACACAACTCAATACCACAAGGCTCTCCCCTTAGTTCACTGTTTTTTATCACATATATTAACCCCCTCCTACTAGAAATAGAATCTAAATTGCCATCCAAAAAACATTTGCCTTTAATGTATACCATTTTAGAAAATTACTCTGCAGCTTATAGTTTAAAATTTAATAAAGAAAAAACATCTATTTGGAGTATACTTTCTGGTAATCAAATTCATTCAGTTTGCAGTTCCCCTCCCCACAAATTTCTTGGTCTCCCAATTCATCTGTCTATGAATGCAATGAGAAAGATTATACAAGAACAATTAATATCTGCAATTGAAAAGGTGACAACCTCACTTTCAAAAGCATATCTTTCATTACATAGTAAAATATCACTCATTAACATATTAATTTTCCCAAAAATAAATTACTATGCACCTATCATTAAATTTACTAACTCATTTAAGAAAAAAATTAACTCTTTTTGCACCAAACTCATTTGGAATAAAAAGGCAGTGGTAATAAGCATCAAAAGTCTGCAAAAACATTCAAGACAAAATGGCCTGTCATTACACTGCATTTCAACATTCTATTACCAAAAAACTCACAATGCATTAATGAAACTTTATATGACATATGAAAATTTTCAAGTGTTTCTTCCAATATCACCTACAGACACTCCACCTCCTATTAAAAATAAATTCATTAACAATCTAATAAAAACAATATTCAAACATAAAGTACCTGCTACAAACCTTTTCTCAACTAAAATTAAGTATTGGGAAGCACATTACATAACAACTAATTCCAGTCCCTTTGAAAATCCCATTAGCTTAATTAATATCACAAATAAAGCTATAATCCAAAAATTTAAATTCTGGTACTTGGAGCCTAAGTACTTAGATTTTCTAATAAAAATCAACCTTAGAGCTTTACCTACCAATGCCTTTCTGGCTGGAAGATGGAGATCTCCAAACATAGATGCCATTTGTCAACTATGTAATAAAGAAGAAGAAACAACAGAACATTTTATTTCTCAGTGTACTTCTCTCAAAACATATCGAGAACTAATTGCTGATATAACCCATAATCCAAAATGCTCATTGACAGTATTGATAGAAAATATTCAAAGAGGGTTGTTTCCAACAATAAGAGTAACAATCTTTATACTATACACACTCTGGTTTATGAGATGCCACTTTATATTCAATCCCACATCTCGTAAACTTAAATCACTTTTTCTCAATAAGTTAGGAAAAATTAAAACAAGAGATCAAGCACTAGCTCCAACAGATATAGTATCAGCCACTTGGAGTTTGATCAAATTACCAACACCACTGTGAAACATGAATAGCATATTTGCTGTATGTAAGTGAGTTTTGTTGTCATATATGTATTTAATATTGTTACTGTTATTGATTAATTTTTTTCCTCAGTTTTTCAACATTAATGTAAAAATATTTCATGTATTCATAATAATAACTTTGTTAATAATTTTTCAATTCTAAATTGTAGATCAGTTTTTATAACATGTTTTAAAATTGTATTTTCATACATGTTCTTATGATATCAAATAAAGTACTTTAAAACTAGTAGTAGTAGTAGTAGTAGTAGTAGTAGTAGTAGTAGTAGTAGTAGTAGTAGTAGTAGTAGTAGTAGTAGTAGTAGTAGTAGTAGTAGTAGTAGTAGTAGTAGTAGTAGTAGTAGTAGTAGTAGTAGTAGTAGTAGTAGACAATTACTTGTAAATGAGTATGTTTGTTCTAATTAAAAAAAAATAGAGAGAGAGAGAAAGAAAAGAAAAATAAATCTCTAGAAATGAGTTTTGCAATGACTGACAAACTAATTTATGAATCAGAAATATGTCTACTATAAAAGTTGTTGGTCTATTTTTTATTTAATATTACATCAAGCTGTGTTTTTTTTATTTATAATTTTCTAACTGATTTGGTGGTGATAAAATGTATATAATATTAATAATGAAACTTTGACATAATAAATTATAAGAAAAAATATTAATGTTGTTCTGTTAAAACTTTTGTTTTTACTTAATTTTTCCAATTTCTGTAGATAAAGAAAACCAATTCTTTTTAAATAACATATTTGAGTTTTTGTTAAACTGATTCATCTTTCTTTTGATTTCTTCATGGAACAATATTTTTTTCTAAGGTAAACATTCATTTCAAAACAAAACTCAAATTTTATAAATCATAATACTTTTTTAATACCCAACGATGAATGAATCTGTTGAATAAATTTATTTTAATTAGATAAAAACATTAAATGTCAGAAAAAATTAAACCTTAAGGAATGCTGTTTTTATCTTTGCTTACATTACTTTTAAAATATACAATAATACAAACTAGATCTTTGAATATGCCATCATTGGATTTTTAATGATATAGACCGCTGAAAAGTTGGAGGGTGGAGAAGATTGAAGCCTTTGCATTAAAGTTTGAAGATTTCTATCTTAATATAAACTGAGCACTGATTATATATGTGTGCAGGAGATGATGATCTGGACCATCTGATGAGTGCTGTTTTAGCACAAAAGATGTATACTGGGGTTTATGCATCTTTTTTGTGTGTATGTGGGCATGGGTATTGTATAATATGGATGAGTGACTAAAGGCAGCTTGAAAGTCTGGGTTCAAATCCCTTCAGATTACATAAAACTTGAAAGTATATATAATATACTTGTATTTAAATATTAATAATTCACATAGTAATGTTAATGAAAATGAGATTTTCCCCCCATGTGTCATAGCTTTAGCCAGGAAGCGAACCCGCTAACCCAGGACAACTGCTTGTAAAGCAACTGTCACTGACCTCTCAACCACCAATGCTTGACTGAAAATGAGATTTCACAATATAAATACATTTTATTACAAATATATTAAAATATTTTTAGCACATTATAAGTTAATGAATGCTGGTATAAAAAATTTTATCATGAAAGTTGGAAGAAAAATTCTTTATAATTTTTAGCTTGAATGTTTATTAATTTGAGAAAATAAATCAATTTCAAAATCCTTAGAATTTTCATAAATAGGAATATGGATTTAATAAATAGAGCAAAACTCTCCATACAGTATTGCCACCTGTGCTAAACAGAGTAATCAATGGATGCCAGAAGGCTTGTGCATAAAATCCCTATCTAATGCCTACTCATCCAATATCCCCAGACTAGTTTCTGGCTTGTGGCCTTCGTCAGTGAGGAGCTTTGGATCTGAGAGCACTGCATCTAGATCTTAGGATCTAATGCAACCCTCTAGCAACCACCTTTTATCTCTACTTAACTACAAAACTATGAGAATGAAATTGAAAACACAAAAAATATTTTCAACCTAAGCTAATGTGCTAGTATAGGAAATATGATCATGTAATGTGGATTTAGATGTTGAAGTACAACACAGACTCCAATGTGCAGTGTAAAGTATTTCATCATAGGAAAATAGATGTTAAATCTAAGTAAGCTGAATATACAATTATTACTTTACCTAATTTATTGTATGAAAATGAGACTTGAACACTCTGTTAGCACAACATAAAGATATTAGAGAAGTTTCATTTAAATGCAAAATTTTAAAAATATAATAGCAAAATTATAAAAACAGTCTATATGTTTTTCAACTTGGTAGTTCCAATGCTATAGAATCCTCTATTATAAATTCACATTTTATTGGATTGGACAACAATGATCTTTTATGGTGAACTTTGAGCATGGTTTTTGTAGAAGAGATAGACTCTGTGTACATTATAAACATCTCAAAATCATTCTAAAGGGTTGCAATGCCAACTGCTCACTGGAAAGATATGTTAGAAAATATATTGAAGAGATGCAATTAGATATGGTATTGAAGTAATTCTGAAAGGTTTTCTGCTGAAGAAATTAAAAGATAACAGCATTAAATATTATGTAAACAGATTGGATCACCATTTTTATATTTGCCCATATTTCTGATTTGCAGATTGGTTGGTATTGTGATTGCAAAACACATTTCTAGAACAGTTTTTTTATCTTTGTCTTTCTTTTTTTTCTTGGAGTTAGAATGATCATACTCATTACAATTATTGTTGTTTATTCTATTTGTAAATTTATTATCAATATAAATGGTACCATGCCTCATTGATGTTTGATATAGGATTTTTACTGTCAATACCCATATTTTATTTTGCAATCAATAATTTCTTTTTATGCACATAATCATTGGTTCTGAAAACACAATGCTGAAGAAGATTTAGTAGAATGGGAATTCTTAGTTAAGAATTTACATAAGATAGGTCACACCACAATGAATTGCAATGAAGTTGGATTTGGGTTAGAAATTCCAAGTCAGTAAAAGAATAAATGATATTCTCATAATGGCTTGTCTCACACAACTTGGTTGGATAACATGATTTAATACATTATTTATCAAAATGTTAAAAATAATTTGCAAAATCAATGATTGTAATGGTTTTAAAGCAAAAGGTAGTAATAGAAATTAAGGTAAATATTTTTATATCTATTATCCATGCCATGAAGAGAGGGTTGCACTTGTAACTAAAAAGCAATCAACTTATAAAATTTATATGGCTTCTCTTAGTCTCATCTTCCACAAAATGTATATTTAACATGTAGATAAAATATTAGTCTTTTTTCTTTTTTTAGAAGGTTAGATTATCAACTAAAAAAGTCTATATGATGAATTTAGAGTGAAATATTATTTTTTATGATCTGTGTATCAATGACAAACTACAGGTATTAAAAAATAGATTGCTCAAGGATAACTATTCTTTTTATATCGGTGTATATTCTTCAAAATTAGATTCAGAGAATTTAGAAAAAAAATAATTTTATTTTTTATTTCTTAGTATCACTAAAGTCCAATTGTTTAGAGACATAATGTATATGCTAGAAAGAATAAATAAACTTTGGCACAAAGTTATTGAAAATAATATTACTTAAAAAACTCAATTTGCATTTATTTGTTGAACACATAGATTAACTTTTAAAAACATATTACTTAAAAAAAAATTGCTATATAAAAATGTTGATGCATCTATATGCAAGGAATGAGCATCTAATGGATTGTGTTGGTATCAGAATGCCAAAAAAGTTAATGTTATGTAATATATGCAAATTACTGAAACAATCATAAGCTAATAATTCAGAAAGCTTAGAATAATATTAGAACCAAAACAGTATATCCTATTCTAAATATTTTATTATGAAATTTGTTTTATTCTTTAGAAGTAGATAACTTTGTAATTTTTACATTATATTTTTAAGAACTTTTAAAAACTAAAATAACAGATTAGATTTTCAAAATGATCTGTTATTGAGACATAAAAGTCTTTAATAATAGATATGTGGTTAGATGTAAGTCCATTTTAAGATTTATTAAAAGAAAGGAATCCTGATTTGTCTCTGATAATAATACCATTATGGGTAAATTTAATTTTAACAAAACTTGACATTTTTTTTGGAAGAATAATAAATTATATGTGGGTTTTATAATCAAGATAGAGATTTAAAAGCAAAAATTTCATAACTAATGAAAAGATATAAACATAATTTATAAGAGGGACACAAAAGTAACTGAAATGTTGTAATAAAAAATTGTGCATATACTTTTAGGTGTTGCAAATTGAATCACTTTCAAAGTATAGTTATCTAATGCAAACACACTGGTCTAAGTGTGTCTTTCACTTTTGAAGTAGTCTGAAAGCTTTTGCAATGTGATGCGTTTTAACACCTACACCAGTTCTAAGACTTAAAAAAAAAGAGACATGTTTTCATTTAAGAGAATAAAAATGGCATATAGAAAAACATTGAAAGAATGTGTCCAATGAATAAGCTGGGCATACTGAATTAAACTTAAAATTATTTCAATTCACAATGCTAGCACACTGTCATGATAAAGCATGCTCTCCTTACTTTACCACAAAACAGGATATTTAAGTTTTACTACATCACCCAAAAATTTCAGAATTTATAGATTTTAAATGGCTGATTATTACAAATAAATTTTGAGTGTACAATGCTGTTTGCATACAAAAATAATAAGCATTGTCTTGACCTTGTAATTTACTCACACCTTTTGTTTGGGGTGGGATGAATTTGACACATCCATTAAACCATTTGTAAACTTTTGTTTTTTTTCTGAGAGAAACTGGCTTGTAAAGTGATTCATACATTTCAACCATTTTTCATGTGGTTTTCCCTAAAAGAAAACAAAATTTTATATTCCAACTTATCAACCATTACAAAATTAAAAAATATGCAAAATACACTTTAAAAAAAATACACAGTTAACATCATTTGGAAGATTGATGCAGAAGGGTCACAGCAAGAGGTACCTAACTGCAGAAGCATGTACTTCAACAGGTGTGCCTACCAGATAAAAATTCCAGTTATTTTTCAGTCTCCCTTCATATGATATAAAATTGTACATGAAGATGTCATGTTTTCTTAATACACAAAAAATAATTAAAATATGACATGAAAATCTTACTAAAAATAATGCTTCTATTGTTAGAGTGGGCATAAAAAGGTTGAGCACTGAAAGTCCCAGAACTGAAATCAATCCAAGAACCTTACATTTCAGTGTCTGTCAATTTTCCATGGTATTATATTATTCAGGGCATCATAATCTTATTTAATTACTAAATGCATTTTATATAACCATGAAATTATTGTGAACAGATGGAGGAATGGTTTTGATCAGTATTAAAATAATGATATCAGAAATTGAGGTAGAGTTTTACTGATAAACTAATTTACTATGCATAAAAATATTTATTTTAAGAAAGTTAAAACAGCTCTTTATAATTTTAAATCTAAAAAGGTTCCAAGTACTGATGGGAAACCTGGAAAAGTATAAAATAACTTTTAAAAAAAAAAGAAAATGAAGACCCATAAAATTTTTATTATTTAAATTTTCAAAGAGAATAGATAAGTCTGAATGATTATCAGGAAATGTCATTGTTATTTTTTAATAATAAACATATGTATATAAATAATGTAAATTCTTTAATTTATTGTGACTGGAAATCTGTTGTTGTATGTTTGTACTACTTCTAATTTATAAGATTTGCTATAATAGAATTTATTCAAAAATCGACACTAGCAAAAGGCTCATTTGAGTGATTTTCTTGCCAGAATTGAAGCTTATACTATATATCCATAGTAATGATAACAAATCATTTAATTCTTTATCTTACATAATACATAATAAAACAGAAAAGTTGAGCAATTTATGATTGCTAGGTAATTATATTTCATTCCCCATTTCCATACCATTCTCTAGCCCATGTCTTTATCTGTGAGTCTTGGGATTCAAACTTGGTAATGCAATTATCCATCTAGTAGCTACTTTCAACTCCATTTTACTGTCCGAAGTAAAAGCCTGAAAATACAAAATATTTTAAAATTTTGAATAAGGTTGAGGATAGATTATAAGGCAGAGCTACATTTAGAAAAGTAGCTAAAATCTTTAAAAAATAAAGTTCACTACAGAATAAAATTTTAAATAATACATCAGTCTGAATATATCAAGTAAGCAGATTACAGACCCATAATGACTCCCACTTGTAAAATGCTATTCAATAGCAAATTCTTTTTTCTCATCATGGTTGTGCCAACTAGTGTAAGCTTTTGTAATCAATAATGTCAGATGATAGTCCTTAATAAATCCTTATCAAGATATTGAATAGGACAGCTCTGAATTCAGATTTTTTAAGCATTTCCATGTGGCACCTATTGATTATTAAAGTTTACATTAGGTGTCATAACTGTTGTGAGAAAAAAATCCTACTAGAGGGCCAGCATATATTATACATAAATGTGTTAATTTCACAGTTTGGTTTGTATAATTATTCCAAAATTCATTATTTATTTATTTGTAGTTGATGATGATCATATCTTTCTGGAGTTAAAATAGCCATATCCATTTAGTAATGGCTACTAATTTTGATGACTATGTTAGCATTTACATTTTTTTACTAATGGAGTATGATCTTTAATTTCATTCTTTGTTGAATAAAATATGATATTTTTAATATCACGAAAATATTTTCTTGATATTCTTTCTCAATTGCATTCAATAATGTTTTATTATAATTTATATATTTTTGAGTAAAAGATTTATGTACTTAAGTTATTATTTTTAAGTATATTATATATATTTTGGGTAATTTAAAAACAAAATTTCTAAATTCCTCCAACAAACTTTTACATAATGAATAAAAATTAATGCTCCAAGAATTCATTTTATTGTAATATTGATATAAGAGTTTTCAGACGTCTTCAAAACATTAAACCCAACGACAATGGTATGTGCAGTTATTTTTAACAATACATTTTTCTCCAAACGTTTCTGCTTTTGCACTTTATTCTTTTCATTTATTTATTTTTGTTAATTTTTTTTTTGTCTGAGTTTATGGCGTTGTGCATTTTTTATTCCAATGCTTATAAATTTTATATGACAGTCATTATTTTGAATTTTTTATATGTAAGCTATTTTTTTTTTTTTTTTTGGCAGAACAAACCATTTTAAACTCTTTATATGTCAAAAAATATACACAACATCTAAAACTGATATTTTCCAATTTATTAAAAATTGTAATATTAGATGTTTTTTTTATTATATGTGCATTTGTTTTATTAAATTTTTGTATCATTAAGTCCTTTAATTATTATTTTTTAAGGATTAATGTTTGCGACTTTTTTTCCTCTGGCAAATTTGGTCTTAAAATCCTTTTTTTTTTTTTTCAAAAAGAATACCCTTGATTAATGGCTGATTTTTGAAATATATCTTTTTATATAATTTTTATGTGTATATCATTTTTAAATTAAAACGAACATTTTATTTTTATATACATTTATTTCATAAATTTATGACAAAACAATAAATGAGAATGATTTAACTTCAAACATTTTTAATTTATAAATTAGTATACTAATTTTTTGAACTAAAGTTTTTATTTTTTTTAAAAAAAAAATAATTATTACAGTTTCTCAAAAAGGAGGTTTGTTTAATATGTTTTATTATTACTAAGTCACGTGATATATGACTTGATTTCCTTGTGATTAGATTACATTACAGAGTTATATTACCCACTTTATCAATAAATGTCCCATTCTATTTAGAGATTTCATTTAGAACTGTCAGTGTGTCTTTGAAAAAAATTCTGCATAATGATAATTCAATGAGTGTTATTTTTAGAATAACTTAATAGGGTGCAACTTGTCCAAATTAATCCAAGTTATACTAAAGGTGTCAACTTGTGAACAATGCAATAGGCAAACTTTATAAATTTACATGGCAGTAGATATTTTATGTTGTATCCTTATCTTTTTTACTGCAAAATGTTTTCAATGAATGTGAAAAACATAAGTTTCGTTTAGATTTTATTGCTTCAATATTTTACTATTTGATATACCTTCTTATTAAATTCCAAGAATTCCCAATGGTCATGGAGGATGAGGAGGGAATTTACAACTTTTATCAAAAAAAATATTTTTAAATTGATATATAATGAATCAGTAAGAGCCCAGAAAAAAAACATATTGGATACAATATATAGCTTAACGTTACGAGTTAATTCTTCATTAACATTCATTGAGTTTTGCATATATTTAGAAGTAGATTTTATTTATGTTGTATATTGGGACCTAAATTACTAACAATATTTTTTATCAGTGACTCTGTAACATAACCATTATCAGGTTTAATTTTATACAAATTTTCAATTATATTAAAGAAACATCTTTTACAAATATATATTAATTTCCATAGATTTCTTAGTATTTACATCCTTAGGATAATTATATTTATGCATATCAATAAAAATGATGGATAGGGATTTTTTTTTACCAGAACAATAGTTAACAGTCAATGATTTTTCGTTCTATATATTTATTTATTTATTAGCTTGGGAGTAATTATTGGGCATCCAGAAAAAAGGATTTACAATAATAGCATCATCCTTAGAGTACTTTTTGGGAAAATAAAAAAAAAATGAATATCATCAAATTAATTTTAAAATAAATAGAATGAAAAGATAACATTCCACTTGGAACAGTTTTGATGGCTTAAAAGAAAGATATCTTTCTGAGATTCATTAATTTCAGCAACTAACAGTAATAAACAATTATAAATGAATTTGTATAATAAAATTGTAAAAAAAAATAATCAAACTAGAATGTTTCTTCCATCACTAATATATATAAATAAGCATGGTATGTACTGCTAAACTGAAATAAATATCCAAATATTAAATCATCCCACATGATTAAAAAATTCAGAACTGCTTCCTGTGAAATATATATATTAAAGGCTATATTTATTTCACCGATGGTTGTTCTGAATTTTTTAACAGTGTGGGGTGATTTAATTATATATATATATATAAGTTCATAGTATTATTTCTGGGAAAAAGAAGAATCTCTGAAGAAAGTACTTGTTATTGTACTGAAACATCAGCTAGTTAGCTATTATATTTTTATTACATGGAAACTCCCAGAAATAACACCATGAATTCATCATTTATCCATTAAAATATTCGAATTAATATATATATATATGTGTGTGTGTGTGTGAGAGAGATAGGCATAATTATATAACATATGTAAACTCTCAAAAGGTAGTACCACCTGAATCTTACCAATCTTACCATTTGTTGTTATATATATATATATTCAATAGTATTCTTATCACAGTGCTTCTTTCACTTTAATTCATTCATATTATGACCATTCATCAGCCCACACATCAGAACAATCTCTTTCACACACGCACACACACAGACCCTGGATACATTTTTTCTAACATCTAGTTTACCTTTTTTTAAGTGAGTAAGACATATACAGATCATATTGAAATTTTTAGCACATATACATATTTTTTAAAGATTTATTTTAATTTCACACACACACACATATATATATATCAAACGTTTATTCCTCACAATTTTGTGAAATATATGACCAATGACGGGTGTAAAAGACAATCCCCAAAATACACATTTTATGCTAAACCAGCACTCATCAGTTGCCCCTCATCACAATGTTTTACACATGTGTTCATCATTCTTTTGGATTTTATAGATAACAATTTTCTATAGTTTGATTACAAATGTCAAATATTCGGAAATCTCAAATTTGACACAAACCACTTTATGAAATTATATTAATGATTATTACTGATCATTTACTAAATTAGAGCTTATCTCTAGCCCAAGCACACTATTTAATTCTCCCTTAACTAATAACATATAAATAAACTCAATAGACATGATTTCTGAAAATGCCACTTGTTTATTAGCATTTGTTGTTATATACATATGAAAATAAATATCATTTGTTATATTTGAACACAATAAATCTTGTAAATACAGGTTTAAATTTGATTAAAAACATAAAATTTGTGCAAATTAAATGTTGCCCTAATAAACATAAAATAAAAAAGGCTATATTAATTTCAAGAAATAATCAAATATTATGGAATCATCAAACATTAAAATAACAGAATTGTGGGAGAACTGAATAGAATTGTGGGAGTTATAAAATGATGTCTCGTTTTGATTCTTCAAAGTTATGTCATTATACAACTGACAAAGACTAAAAGAAATATATTCAAAAGTGCTTCTAATAGAATATAAATTATATGAATATTACTGTATTTAATAAATAACAATTTGAATATATATATATATATAACAAAACATACACAAATGTTTATATAAATCTTGATTTACTATAACACGAACTATTATAATTTACAGTAATGTACTCCAACATTTTAATTATATTATTTTACAGTCTTTATCAAGAAACAACTAAAATACATAAAAAAAATAAATGCAAATATTCCATAATACATATAACAAATAAAAATGCCTCTTACCTTAAAATGTAATGAAAAGTTACGATTATTTGTTAGAAGATAACAAATAATCGTAACTTTTCATTTCATTTTTTTTTTAAATACCTTTTTTAAAATAATTCCCTATAATTATTTAATAGTTTTAACAAGGCTGTAAACCTTAGCAATGAGTGTCCCTAGTGACGATTTTTTCAGATGCTCATTGCTAAGGTTTACAGCCTTGTTAAAACTATTACTGAAATAATAGTGAGCGTTTAATAAAATTTATAATTATAATTATTTAATTAAATCAACCTGTTATCCACTTTTTTAAATTGAAATTCTATTCATTACAGGTTTCATTTTATTAATATAAATTCCATTCTTTATAATTCTTTCATAATATGATCTCATACATTCTAAAGTTTCTATTTTAAAATCTTTATGCTTAAATTTACTAATATGACCATAAACTGCAAATTTTTTATTATTTAAATGCAGTTTTAATCTCATTGCCAATTTATTGTTTGCCAACATATGACATTTTGGTACTGGTCTATTAGCAGCCATACATCACTTGTGGGCAATGTTTCTCTTCAAAAACCTATGAATGTAATGTTTCTGGGCCTGCCTTTTTCTTACTTTTGAAAATTTACATTATTGTTAGCATTCTAAATGAAAAAAGGTTTTTTGTATTTTTTTTTTTAAATTTTGTTAACGCATTTAATTTACTAGTACAAGAATAACATATTCTTATAATACTAAAAGTGTCTTTATATTTCCAAATTTATGGTACTCTTGTAATAGAAAATAAAATGTTGCAAGCAAAATTAAAAAACAAACTGAAACACTTCCTTACAAAAAGAATCAAAACCTTAAAAAACATTTTTTTTGTTATTTCCAAATTTATGTTATTCTTCTAATAGTAAATTAAAATGTTGAAACAAAACTAAAAAACAACCTCATGAAAAAAGTCATCAAACCCAAAACAAAACAGTTTTCTTTGGATTTCCAAATTGACATTATTCTTCTAATATGAAATTAAACGTTTAAACAAAAATTTCCAAAACATAAAAAAACAACAACACTTCATTAAAAAAGGAATCAAACCCCAAAATCTAATAGTTTTCTTTGGATTGGCAAATTGAATTTATTCTTCGATAACTAACCTTCAACATTTAAACCAAATTCCCAAAACATTTCATGAAAGCCATTAATCTGCCTGACTTTGTTTTTTTACACAACCGATGAAAAGTAAAAAAACAAAACCCAAACACTTTTCTTTTTTATTTCCAAATTGACATTATTCTTGTAATAATAAATTAAATGTTTAAATAAAATTATAAAAAAAATAACCCAAAACAAAAAATACATTAGACAATGTTTTTGTATTTTATCAGCTGACTTGGATTTTAAATCTGTAATACAAGTGCCAAAGAAAAACCTCTTTGGATTGATTGGGTTTGGAAAAAAACTCACTATAACAAGCATTGATTCCAGCAACAACAACAATTTTATTTCCAAACACAAAAATACAAAAAATTCTCACTTGTAAGTGGAACCAAATACAAATGAATAATGTCGTGTAAAAACAAAAATGTCGTTTGAAACTACTGGTTGAGTACAGCCATCTTGTCGGGAATGTGAAATTTGTCATGAATCTGCCACATTGTGCTCAGAAAAAAGCCTTTTCCAATTTCTAGTAGCTTCCAGGATGCATACAGAAGCATGCTGACATGTTGATAACTATCATTATGCAATACTGCTACAGTTGGTGTGAGATGCAATAATTTTGAAAAGAGATTTCAACACTTCTGTGAAATTGAACAACATACATCCTCATATCAAATGGTAGTGAACTATCATTACTGAACATACACATAAATCATGGCCACACATAGCTAGGTGTATGATTTCTGTGGTCTTACATAGAGAACAATGCCATCATGTGGCCCAAAATGGCTATTATGAACGTAGTATTGTAGTAGCCATAATTTTTGCCATGTAAACAGCATATTTTTGTGTTTTTGCATAGAAACAGCACCATCAAGCAATGTACACTGCTCATAGACCAGTATCAACATTTCTTTATTATCTGTAAAAAAAAATCTAAACATTTTATAATATAAATCAAATTCATAACTTTTAAATTATTACAATTATTATCATTATTAATTAACAAATTTAAATATATTTTCTTTTTATAAGCAGGACAAATAATAACATTATATTTTTTACCAATTATATTAAATAATTTCTTACTTTTAACAAACAATCATTTTGAAACATTGAAACCAACATATATTATCTTACTATTATTATTATTTTAATTTAATATTATTATATTATTCATTTTTTCAATATTTTTATTAACAAACCATTAATAGAATAATCATTTACAAAACATTAATATTTTTATCATATTAATTTCATTTTTTAAAAAATCATTTGAACATAATTTAATTGCTCTACGAATCCTATTATTAATCACATTTATTTTACAACGATTATCAATATCTGAAAACCAATTATTTAACATACCAAAAATGTTTTTCTTTTCTATAAGTAGAAGTTTCTATTATTATTACTTTTTTTTTTCAACATCAATATACTCAATAATATTAACATTTTCTTTATTTCATAGTATATTTAATGTTATTGTCTTCACTATTAATATATTTCGAAAAATCATCTGCTTTTCTCTTATTTCCATTAATCACCATTAAAATTGGTGTATTATTATTAAAACAAAATATTCTTCTTCAAAATTATACATATGCGCCACACACGCACACGTGTTGGAATATACACTTCTAAAGATCCACTTAAAGTATTTTCCATACTTAATTTCTTGTTTTGTCTGTCAAAACTACTCCCATATTTAAAAATAAGTTCCTTATAACAAATGACCAAAATTTCATATAATTGAAAACTTTCTATTTTTAATTTAAAATTCTTATCCCTTATATATATATATATATAATTTCTTAACCTTATTAATAGCAATTTCTGGATCAAATACTAACAATATCTAATTTTACAAAATACATATTCTAATAATGTTTATTTTCAAAAAAATCATTCAATTTATTAACAAACTGTCTAGAATTATTAACACAGTTTTCATCATATAAAATAATGTATGTTTTAAAAATATTTCTATAAATCCATTTCAAAATATTTTCATTATAAATATTATACCTAGTAATAATTGGCTTCATTAGAGTACTTTCCTTATGAATATTAAGTAAACCATATATTTGTATACATATTATATCCATTCTTTTTAATATAAACATATCCAATTTATCCATATAACATATTTCACCCATTATTGTTAATATTGTGACAGAATGGGTTCAAACCCAGTCACAACTAATATCATAGGTGATGGTCAATACATGTATATATATATAATTTTATTAGATGGTGGTGGCTACATAAATGTACAGAATGAAGAGGGGGTGCTCTGTCATTTCGAAATGATGTATATGTGCGTGTTACAAACATGTGTGTTAATGGGTTTGGTGGTTGAAGAGATAGAATTGAGGTTTTATTTCACGTTATAAAAGCCTAGAAATTTCCAGCAGAAATGAAATTTTGTTTTATTTTGTTTACAAAAAAAGCAGGAAGTGATAAAAGATTTCACACTTCAACTAAAATCTAGTTAGGCAGCAATTGAAAACAGGAAGTGAGATCAAGAGAACCTTCTAGAAAGAATGGAGAGGACTATAAATGAAAGGGACCCAGAATGCTTCTGGTCTTGTCCCTGCAGAGCTTGAATTGTTGACAGTGGAATCGTTAATTCAATTTTAAAAATTTTAAATTTACCTAATGGTGGCGGAAAAGGAAATGTTGGGGTAAAAGCCTAACGTATCGGGCTCGAACCCCTAAATGCCAATAACTGCAGCTGCTGTGTTCAACAATAGCAAGATACCTCTGGATTAAAATAACTAACAACATTGGAACCACAAAGTGGAGCCTCATCAAATAAAAGCCGTATAAGAAAACAAAGATCGGAAAACCTCGCAATGAATTCTATATTTAATTACCTGCGATTATTGGAACTCTTAGAAGTAAATAAAATATTTTTCTACAAATTCCCTGGGGATATACAGGTAAAAAAACTTTATGTATTGATTTTAATAAGAAAGAAATTATTAACCGATTCCTTAGGTGTGCATGAGAATCCAACTAACAGACAAAAAGAAAACTTTCATTAAATTCTTATTTGTGGAGATTAATATTGCAATTAGCATATGAGGTCATGTGGGGAAAACTCTTTCTATCAAACTTTGCTACCTGACATTTATAATATAAATATTGGAAAGAATGTTGCATGCATGTGAATCAAAATGGTTAGAGTTCTAATTATAGTTATGTTTAAAGGTTAAGGGTTAAATTATATTTGTTTTTCTTAAATGATCAAAAGAATAATAATTGTCTTTTGAAATAGTTTAAATAAAATCTGATTTGATAATTAAACCATATCTAGAAATCTTGTGATATTTTCTTTATGTGTATTCTATATGTGTTTTAAAATTCTTACTCTCATTTGTGTCTACTCTTGGTGGTGATGCCACCTGATCTGAGCCTGAGCTAGCCGATGGTCAAAAACCTCTCTCACATTTCTTAAGATAGTGGCTCTCATTAGTAATATATTAACTTTATGTAATTCTTATATTCTTATACAATTGGTGCTTGGAATCCTATGGATGACCATAAATATGTGTTGGGAATCTATTACAGTTACTGAGAACAAATTCATGAGACATTCTGATCAATAGTGATTAAGTCAAAAATAGTTTTGGTTAAATATACTGTACCATTTATTTATATATGGTACAAATATATATATTGGCATTTGGTAAAAGCTAAAAAAAAAAGAGTAAACTTATTTTTTTTTTATTGATATAATTTATATTTTTAGAAACATACAGTGAAAATTAAAATTGTCTTTCGTATTTTTTTTTTTATGTAATTAAAAATAAAAGTTAAAATTGGAGAGAACAAAAGACACACAAATTACTAATCCAGATAAATTAAAATAATTCCAAAAGTAAAAAGCTAAAAGAAAAATATTTTAGCTAATTAAAGATGGCCGAAAAACTTGATAAAAAAGAGAACTTTATAACATAAATTTTATAAAGAATGTACAAGATTATCAATGTATATTTTGACAAACAAAAGATATGCACAGAAGTCTGTAAACTGGACCTCTAGTATAAAAAGGCAAAGACCAGTTTGAGGAAGGTCTTGTTTTCATCGGTTTCTCTATAGTCAGTCCTGGATAATAAAAAGAATATATATCCAGGATCACCCTACATGGAAATAATTCTGCATGTCGGAGTGAACCGGAGTTTCTGCGGACATCATCTGAAGATGGATATCAGAAAAGCCTTCATGACTGACTAGGAGAATAGACCATAAGATCAAACTAATGACCAATGGTCGAGCTCATTGTAACAAAAAAAACTATGCATAGTAAGCTACAACCTTTTCACTAAACTTACCAGTAAGCTATGACTTTATTATTCCCGATTGTGACTAAATTGTCGACAAATCTTTCTAAAAAAATAAACTTAAAATAGGATCCCGATATAGACTTTCATGTTATTGTTCAAGAGACTCTTCTTTGCCCTGGAACTTTTTAATTAATTATTTAACTGTTATGTTTTTTATTAATGTTTCATGTCTGGATTAGTGTGTGTTCTTTCCAATTTATTTAATTAATAATTTCCTTTAATCATTTTAATATGTTAGAATAAAAATATTTCTAATATCAATTTTGATTTGTATGTTATTAATAATATTTATTAGTGTTTATTATTAAATTTATTATTAGTTTAGTAAGATTTAAAAACGTAATTTACCTTTGCCAATATGTTATGAATAAGTTCCAGAAAAAATAATATATTTAAAAAAATAATTTTCAGTACAGTAAAATTTAATACTGATTTTTTAAAAGCATTTTTTCTTTTTAATTTGTGAGACATGCTGGCGACAGATTTTAGCGGATTCTTATGAATCCTAGCGCCCAGATCAAATAAATTAAAAGCTGATTTTGTCAATAGCACAATTCATAACAATTACTAGGCCAAGTTGATCAGGAAATATAGTTATGTTTTTAGAAATAGAAATACAACTTTCTTTTTTTTGACATAACTTGATCAACTCGCACATTTTATAATGCGTATAGGGGCCTAGCAAAACGGAAAACGTTATAATACATATGTAAGCACATATGTTTTAAGGTTAAAAGTGAATTAGGTGAAAATAAATATTTAGAGTGAAGGGAGGTTTTGTTACAATATTTTATTAACTTTTTTATTCATTAACATATTCTCATCTCTAATTATCATTTCAAAACATTCTTCCTTTAATAAATTCAACATTTTTTTGTTATATTCCTCCCTAATTAAAATAACTACACTTGATGTTTTATCACCTTTTAAAAATAAAAAAATCTTTATATTTATTTCTTATATCCCTAATAATAACCCATTCCTTATAATCACAACTATTATTCTTTTATTTTTCAAATCAAATTCCAAATTTTTAATTCCAAATCTTAAATCATTTATTAAAAACTTCTTATTCTTAATATTAGCATTTTAAGTATTGTTATTAGATTTATACCCAATTAATTGCATTTTCAATAAATAATTTTCTGATACTATAACGACTCACTGATACATAATATAAATCCCTTTTTAATTTATCCACCGTCTCATTCTAAAAACTCATACCAATTAAATTAAAACATCCCCCCCCTTTCTTTTATATTATCATAATTACCAGCTAATATCTTATTATTTTCAATATTTTTATTAACTAACAAATCATTTGTATTATGAGTTTCTAAAATCCTTTTTTTAAATACATTTTCCTAATAAAAATATATTTCAACTCACATTCTTCACAACTTTTAATTAATCGTATAAAGTTATTATATATACCCCTAACAATATTTAATAACTCAAACTTTTTTTTATATGCCAATTTATATATTTTTTAACAATTTGTTTTTCGATTTAAATTTATATTTAACACCAAAAAATATTACAAATTTTTTTAAACAAATAAACTTAAGAATTACAACAGAAATCAAATACATTTTTAAACATTTAATATCCAATATTATTTTTATAATTTTCAATTTGCATTTTATCCATTTGTTAACCACATCAACACATTTTTAAAATTGTAATTTGTACCTAACATGTCCTTTTAAATTATTAATAAATATATCCATATTATATCTATAATTATTAGTATTATTCTTCAAAAGTATATTATCACAAACCTCAACCTGAATATCTATATTTACAAATATGTATTCTTCATAAAAACTCAACATCCAAGTTAATGGTAGGTAATCCAAAAAAAATTAAAAAATAACAAACAAACACAATCTTTCATTTTAAAAATAGACCATTATTTTTAATATATATAACAAATGACATACAAACTTTTTCATTATAAATCTTGATTTATAAAAAAATCAAGTCAGATGTCTTTACAAATGTTATATATAGAGCTCACAAAATAACCTCTTAACAAGCTTTGAGAATATCCCCAACCATAGACTGATTTCCGCCACTGGTGACATCAGTGAGACGATATTTAAGCATTAGATTAAAAATACCAGGACAAGCCCAGCAGTTTATCTAATGTATAAATATTAAGTAGAAAATGTTTTTATTATATAATGTACAATAATATATTCCAACATTTTGATTATATTATTTCAAAATCTTTATCAAGAAACAACTAAAATATACATAAAAAACAATAAATACAAATATTCCACAATACATATAACAAATACAAATATCTCTCACCTAAAAACTCTTCTAATAAACAACCATAACTTTTTATTACATTCGTTTTTTAAATACCTTTCTTAAAATAATCCCACTAATTATTCAATTAAATAAACTTATTCTTTTTTTTTTTTTTACCAATTGACATCTTATTCATTACAGGTTTCATTTCATTAGTGTAAAGTCTTTCCTTTATAATTTTTTCATAATACAATCTAATACATTTTAAAGATTCTATTTTAAAATCTTTAGGCTTAAATTTACTTATATAATTATAAACTGCAGAATATTTTTAGTATATTAAATAATTGGTTTTCAGATATTGATAATCATAGTAAATAAATGTTAGTGATAATAGGATTCAATGGCTAATTAAATTATATTCAAATGAAAATTTATTAAAAAGTGAAATATGATAAAATATGAATGCTTAATAAATGATTTTATTCTAAAGAAGTTGGTTATTAATGGTGTGCTTTGTAATAAAATATTAAATCAATGAATAAGAGTAATTAAGAAAAATAATAATACTAAGATAATTTATGTTGGTTTCAATGTTTTAAAAGGTTTTTTAGTTAAAATTCGGAAAATATTTAATAAAAAATATAATGGTATTATTTATTCTGCTTGTAAAAAGAAAAAAAAAATGTTTAAATTTGTTAAATAATAATGATAATGATTGTAATAATTTAAAAGTTATGAATTTGGTTTATATTATAAAATGTTTAGATTATTTTAAAGATAACAAAGAAATGTTATATGAAACTACAAACAATAAATTCTCAATGAGATTAAAACAGCATTTAAATGATAAACATTCTGCAGTTTATGGTCATATGAGTACATTTAAACATAAAGATTTTAAAATAGAAACTTTAAAATGTCATCATCATCAACAACAACATTCATTATCAATCCACTTCTGGATGAAGGTCTCTCCACATTCAATTCATTTTTCCCAATCTTCAACTTTTTTTCTCCTCATCATCCCTGCACACTTTCTTATTTCATCCATCCATTTCACATGTGGTTTCTTTCTGGCTCTTTTACAATCTCTTGGAATCCAGTTTAAAATTTCACTTGTCCATTTATTATCATCTCCTCCAGAAATATGTCAAACTCAACTCCACTTCAGTCTATTAATTTTTTCAATGAAGCCAGTAAAACCTGTTTGTTCTCTTGCCCATATATTGCACATTGATCTCTTCTTGTTACCCCCAATATGCATTTTTCCATATTTCTTTGAATGATCTGAAGTCTCTGTATTGTTTATCTATTAAGTGTCCAAGTCTCAGACTCATAAATAAAAACTGGTAAAATATATTTATTAAAAACTTTTTTTTTTTCAAACATATAAACATATTTCCTTTTAGCATCAAGTTATTTCTATCAAAAGCACTCCAACCAAATTTAATTCTGATTAATTTCATCCATTATGTTTCCATATGTATTAATCTGAATGTATTAGATCATATTGTATAAAAAATATATAAAAAATGAATTTATATTGAGGAATAGAATTTTAACTGAAAAAAGAGAATAACAAGTTGATTTAATTAAATAATTATAGATTATTTTAAGAAAAAAATGGAATGCAAAGTTAAGATTATTTGTTAGAAGTGTTTTAAAATAAGAGTTATTTGTATTTGTTATATGTATTATGGAATATTTGCATTTATTTTTTTATATATTTTTTAGTTGTTCCATGATAAAGACTATCCAATAATATAGTCAAAATGTTGGAGTATATTATTGTACATTATAATAGTTCATATTATAATAAATCAAGATTTATAAAGAATAAGTTTGTGTGTGGTTTGTTGTATATATATATATATATTGAAATGAAGGGGTTCTTTTTAAAATAAAAGACTGTTTACTTGTTATTTTTTAATTTACATATATATATATATATATTGTAACCTTTCTGTTTGTTACACCATTGATTGCATGTATGTTGCTAATGGGTCACTTTTAGTAAACATTTTAAATTTTATGCACTTACTGATAAAGAAAACCTATCATTTAATTTATAAAAAAATTTAAATTCATTGTTTCTTTAGTGTTAGATTGGCGTTTACTTTCTTTAGATAATTGTAATTTATGTAAATTATAAATTTGAATCTTAAATTGTGCTAGATATTTTAAAATAAAAAAGTAAATAATAGTTACATTTATATAAAGTATTTTTAATTAGTAATTATAATGATTAAGATTAATATTTCTTATAATTATTAATAATAAATTTGAAAATTGTTACTTATTTGTTATTTTAAAATTATTTCATTATTAATAAAATAAATGGGGAATGAAATGTGTGTTACCAGATGTCTGCACACATTTATTTAACAATAAAGAAATTAATTTCATAAAAGTTCATAAAATCAATAATTAAAATTACAATGTAAATTATAAAACTTAGGTGTTAAAATTTGATTTTAAATACAGATTATTGTTTTACTAAAAATAATTTAAATTTTGCATTATTAAAATTAAAATATATTGATTTAATGATATTACTTTTAATTCATTTTTTAAATTATATGCAGTAATTAATATTTATTTTAGCTAGGTGTTTGAAGGTAATTAATAATTCAGATATTGTAAAATTTTACATATAAATAAAAAACAGGAAATTTGGGAGAGATAATCAAGAAATTATTAGAGGAGGAAAACATTTTTTTTCTTGTCATACAATTTTTTAGGGTCAATTTATTAAACTTTTATTATTTTAGTAATAATAGTTAATAATAAGTCTAAATATGTTGGAATTCATTTTAAAATATTTGTTAATTAATTTCATCATGTAATAAAAAGTGAACTATCCTCATTTGTGCTCTACATAAGCTGACTACAAACTTATGATAATGATTGTAATATTCATTAAGGCTGTAGCCTCAAGCACATGCATATAAAATGTGATAGTAGGGACCTCTACAGGTCTTAAACTACAATATTACTCTTTGGAAGAAGACAAAACTTCATTTCTTGGATAACACGTATTTCTTCATCTGCTACATATAGATGGTCTCCATCAATGTGGGCAAATTCAGTTTTCTATTTAGAGTCATTATTTGGTACTTTATTATTGGTATCATTTTTTTTAATAAATCAGGTATTTCATCATCACTTTTATCTTTAGGCAGTTGATTGATGGCTTTGCATAATACCTATATCTCACTACTACACACAGTTACCACCTGATTTGATAAGTGATTTATAACTATCACCTATGACCAGAATTTATTCAGACTATTTTTTACCCATACACTTTCATCAGGTTCAAGTTTATAGGTATCTTCACTCTGTTCTTTATGATATTCTGTAGGTATAATGTTAAATGTTAATTTAGAATGTAGCTTTCATCCTGAATATACTTCATCCAGTGATTTTTCAGATTTCACATCTGGAGTTGAATGCTGATAAAGCAGTATGGTAAAGACAGCTTCATATACTCTTGTTTTATCCATTTTGTTAATCTATGACTTAAGGTTTTGAAGTTTTTTGGCCAATTCATTAGATTGAGAGTTGTAAGAAGGGATGAATAATTGTTTTATCCCCCATTCTTGCATGGCCTTCTCAAACTTCTTTGGGATGAAGCTGGTTCTGTTACCTGAAAATAAAGTAGTAAGAAAAATATCCATGTCATTTATGAAGTGACTCATCTGAACTAGTATTTTTTAATGATTTTATATTCAGTCCAACCTAAAAATGCATCATCTACCTTGAAGAATAACCCTCCATTAATTGGAGCACAATGATTGATGTGGATGCATTGTCTTGGTTTATTGGCTTTTGGTCATGATTGACAGTTACCACATCTTAAAATATAAATTTCTATATCATTATTAATGTTCAGCCATCTTATATAATATCTATGAATAATGCCTTTGCTCTGACAGTGCCAAAAGATCTTCATGCAATAAATTTTAAAATTTACTATTCCTTACTATGATTAATATGCAATCAGCCATTAGAATACATCTTTTGCAGGCAGATAATTTCTCATAAGTATTCTATAGTGCTTTTATGTAGTAAAGTTGGAGAATTATTCAGCCAACCAGCATGGATTTGTATTATAATCAATTGATAGCTGTTGTTCTCATCTATCTATGTGGTTACTATTTTGTTATTAAAAGTTTGACTCTTCAGCACAAAATATAGTCACATTTTCATTTCCTCTTGATATGTTCTTCATCTGGTCAGACATACAAGATAGGGCATTGACATACACTATTTGCCTTCCCTTTCTATGTTCTAGTAAATACTCATATCCTTCTGGAATGTTAATCAAATAGTATCACAAGAGCTTTCTTGTCAGCTGGCTGTATTTTTATCCACTTTGAAGAATCTGCAGAAAGCATTCGCAAAGCGTCATTTTCCTGACTGTGTAGGATGACAAAATGTATTCAAACTTTTATTCAGATGTGTCAGTCATAACACTAACTTCCAAATCACTATTATAATGAACTAGTATTATTTGTAGCCATGACATTGTATTAAAAATTCTTGCACTTGTTCCAATTCCCGTTCTGTTAGATCATATAAAGGTTTGGCTATGGGCGGTTTACTTTTCAAAATATTTTCAAAAATGCTCTAAAAAACTTAGTCATTGATTATCTTGGAGCTTCTACAATGGCTTTACCCTTTTCTGGAGCAGAAGAAGTGCCATTTTTTTGAAATGATGTAGCCTAAAGACTTAAATTTCATAAGCCTTCCAGATACATTTTTTAGTGTTAAGCTTTGCCTCATTTTATCTAATTTATTGCAGGAGAGTTTCAATTTTTGACTGAAAGATACTGGAGACAGAAGTTATCATAATCCTGTGTATCTTTATGTGTGGTTAATGCTAATATTTCCATAGCTTTCTTAATGACTGGTTTCTGTTAGAAAGCAGCATTTAAATCTAAATTTTCTGTAAAAAATTGATTTCTCCAGAGATTCTATTATTTCTCTTGCATTGAGAACAGGATATGTGTTTTTACCAATAGCTTTGTTAACAGATACCTGATAGTCTCTGCACAAATACATTTTCACATTAGGTTTAGCAATAATTACTATTGGCATAGCTCAGATTTTTCTGTGGGTTCTAACATGCCTTTCTTAACTAAATCATTAATTTCTTTTTCTACTGCTTTCTGAGTGAACAAAACCTTACATAGATTGCAAATTATGGGTATCACCTCAGGGATTACTTCTAATGAATCAGGGGTCATTTTGATTTTACCCAGTTTTCCATTAATAAACTTAGGAAATTTGTCACTCATTGGCATTTATATTTCAATCTTTTTTTACAAATATGACCAATTTTTTAAACCACTCACACCTGATTAATGGGGTTAATTGGAACATAAACTTAGTATAGAGGTAATTCAAATATCTTTCCCTCTATTCTATTCACAAGGGCTTTAACTACTCCTTAATTTTAATCCCATTTCCATTTACATCCAGGGCTTTTAGTTAAGTTTTCTCTACTGCTAAATCTTTTGAACAATTTGTTCCAGATAACCATTCCTGGACTGTGATGAGGAATACATTGCTTCTGTTGCCATTTTCCATAGATATGGGATGGTCACACAATTTAATTTTAACATTATTTTATCTCATTTGAATGTCAACATATTTTTAATATTGACAAACTGATTTCCCTGACTATTATATGAATACTTATGACTATCTCTATTTTTACCAGAATCATTTTTTTACACATTGTACCTGTTTCTGGATTGATGGTCATTTTTTCCACAACAAAAAACAAATCAATAGATTTTTACAGCACCCTTTATTGTTTTTGAGTTTAATTGATTTTTTCTTGCTTAGCTTATGCATTTTTGTAAATGTCAGTTGGCACATTACCATTTTCTTTAAACTCAGAGAACTTACAAGATTGCTTGAGAACTAGTTCATAAGATATCTTCTGTTTTAGAGTTTCATTATAATTTATATCACTGTTGGCTAATAGATGTTACCTTAAACTATCACTAATCATCCCTCTCAGAAATTGCTCCAGTGGGCCCTCATCAAGGAATAAACAATGGATGCAGTTTTTGCCAGCTCATGAAGAGTTATATCATTTTTTATTTCTTTCAGTTCTACCCTAATGGTAGACACAGAAATTAAGTCTGGCAACATGCCTTGAGGGATGGAAATTAAAATAATATAACAATCGATCCTTAATTTGGTTGAATATTAATCTTAAGGAGTATCAGGTTCAGAGAGCCTGTTTGCTATTTCTATCACACCTTTACTGCCAAAACATAATAATGTTGCTCTTTTAATATTATTGTCTCTTGTTTATGAAGAGATATTTTTTCTATGTGCTGAACACACAGCAGCCAAGTACTTACCTCACTGACAACAAACTCTTGATTGATGATTTCATGTTAGCAGATCATTCTATATATTTAATCTAATTGGTAAAAACTCTGATTTGATTCATGGTTTGAATCTTGTCAACTGCGCCAATTGCTATGTCTAGCAGAAAAATTCTTGCTCACCAGACAGCATGAACTTTGAACTTATTACTTACAACTACAAAGAATTACATTAAAGTTTAGTATTTAATATCATTCTATAGCAATTGATCGCATTATTAATAGCATATATACAAGTTAACCAAATATATAAATGAATCTGAAGGTATAAAGAAATGATAATAAAGATCTGTATGACCTTTACGGTCTCTAGACTTTCTTTTACACATTCAGAGGCAAGTGCTCCATGCTAAAAGTGTAAAGTACATGTAGTTATGTCCATAATCGAGAGCAAAAGTTCATCCACACACATAAAGCTTCTCCCCAAGAGTGAGTTTCTTTTTTACCACTTGGCTGGCATAAGTTAATTGTCCAATTTTTTCACTTCTGATTGGCTCCTATTTCCAATCCCACTAAAAAGATAGATTAATTCATTTATTGATGATGCATCTTTGACCGGAGAATTTTACTTCTAATTAGTTCTATTAAACTTATTTTTGGATACTTGAGTAGGATTTTATGACTGAATTCAATACTCACAATAATTTAATTATATATATATATTATTAATCAATGTCTGTATTCCAATTATAATAAAATATATTAATATTAAAACAAATAATTAAGAACATTTTTAAAAAATATATAATTAATGAAGTCTTTCAACTATCTGTGTTTGTCACTAGACTCAAATTGTATTAGAAAAAGTTACAAATGTAAACAAAAGCAATGTCATACATCAATTTTCCCACAATTCATTATTTTATATTGGTGTCTCATTTATCAACTGTTGTTTTCCTTTTATTCATAGTTCTTAATTTTGTGTTTATTATTTTTTTTCAATACACAAATTTTACTATTAAAATCAAAATCAAAACCATAATTATGTTAATATGTCAAAAAATACTGATGGTGATACATCATCATTTCTAACATTCTCTGTCTTGATTTTTCGTTATATAATAAAATGTCTTGTCTTTTCCAATGATGAGTAATATTTCCAAAACATAGTTTTATATTACTTTGATTAAATACACTATTTTTAAATAAAGTTGTGCATTAATTGTTTTGGAGTATATTGGGAGTTAATGATTGGAGAAAGTGGATTTATAGGAGTGAAATCAAGACAAGAATGTTAGAAAGATGATTATCACATCAGTATTTTTGATCATAATGTAAATTATTATGGTTTATTTGATTTTATAAATTTGTATTGAAAGAAATAATAATAAAAAATTAAAAATATGTTAATAAAAGTGAAAAGTTGATAAATAAATAAAAATTAATGAATTGAAATGATGTATGTTTTTTTTGTGTTTTATAAATTGAGTCTAGCGTCATAGATAGTTGAAATATCTATTAAATTGGTATATATTTGTTTAATATTGTTACTGTATTAATTATTGTATTGTTTTGAATAATTATATATATATATATATATATATACATATATATATATATATAGTATGAAGGAATTTTATAACATCTCTAAAGAGTTAACTAATTACTATTTTACTCTATTTAGAAAATAATATTTTCTGATCTCTTTTTGCTTTATTATTTAAGCTTACTAATCTTTAAAAAGCTAGATTTTAATTTAATAATATATATTTTTATACAAGTATATACATTGTCATTTCAATTAACCTTTGTGTATGTATTTGAACATACAGTCACAAAATATACCATCTTCATTATATAAATAAGTTTATTACTTTTATACATATTATGGTGTTTTTATAATATTTTAAATATGTAAAACCTAGAATTTGGACTTCATATTCAAAAATGATTTATTTTTTCTTGCATTTTTTTGTTTATCTCTCTTTTTTTTTTTATTAAATTGGAAAAAGTTTTGTTTTGAATGCATGCTAAAAAAATATTCAAAATGTTTGTTGTTAAAACATAGTCTATAATGTCTTTTTAATACTATATTTAAAACATGTTTCTTTTACTATTTTAGGATGGCACATTCTTAGATATTTTTAAAAAATGACTTTCAAGATTAAGAATAAAGACATGTGGAGATCAATTGTTTTTAAATTTTTATGAATGTTTTTCTTATATCTCACACATATATATTGACCAATAAAACATTTTAAAAATAAAAAAAAGATGTAAGCATGTTTGAAAAATATACACTAAATAGAAAATGAAAAATGAGTCTCATATACATAACATTTTAAAAAAGAGTTATATGATAAAAAATGTAATTACTAAATATTAGTATTAAATTTCACATCTATGCATTTTTCCAAGAAAAGAGTAGTTTTAAATACAGGGACTTCATATATGAAGAAGATAGGAATTGACTGAAGAAGGTGACAGTAAAAGTCAACTTTGGATCAGCAATAAGAATCCAGTGTTATCATAGTCTGGTATTTGGCAGTTGGAAATATAGTAATGATTGTTGGAATTGTTTTTTTTTTTAATTTTTATGAATATAAAAGACAATAATGAAAGGATGTCTTGTAATTATGATGGTGATTAAGAACATAGTGAGTTGTTAAATTCTGACTTACAAGTGTTAAACTTACTCCACCCACAGCTGTGACAACATCCACTCTAGATAACCTATAAGCCAATAAAAATGACTTTTGTGAAAGTCATTGTAGATTCACTGTTTGTTTTCCTTTTTGTTCACATATTTCAATTAATATCTCTTTCTAAAACTATTAATATTTTGTATTGATAGAATTCAGAAGAAATGAATAAAATTTCAGTTACCTTAGTAAAATACAAATAAATTATTCTAATTGTTTACATGCTTATCAGAGGTTAGCATTAGTATACTATAAGATAAAGTCTCGATGTAAATAAATATTAGATGGCATTGCTAAAATAATCCAGAGCTAAATTGTTAAAACTTGAGGTACCAAAATTGTTATGAAAATAGATTAAACATATTGTAATGGAAACCTTATTCTGAAGTATGGCTAACTATAAACAAATATACTTTATATCATAAAAATAATAATTTGAGTTCAGCATTTATTATTACTCTAAATATTTATTTACTAATATGAGGCAATCTGCCTCGAAAGCACCCAACGTTTACTTATTTATTGATTGATTTATAAGAATACTTTATATAGCTTCTGCTGCCATTGTCTCAACATGCTTGTAATTTCATTATTACTTAGGTACCATCAATTTTAATCATAACTACAGGGAAAGCGTGTTCTCTGAGATATGGGAAGGGAGGTTATTGTATGGATTTTGTGTATTCTTTATTATCACTTTATTTGCAAGTGAGTATCTGTATACAATATTTTATGTAACAGTAATAACAGAGAAAACAAAGAATATTTCTATAATGGTAGAGAAAAAAAAGAATGAAGTTTATAATAACATAATTTAATAATGAAAAATATAAATGAAATATAATAGACTTCCTCAGAAATTTCTTCACATAAGTACTGTTTTTTTGAAAGGCCATAAATAAAAGTTTAGCTATCTTCTTTTGTTTAAAATTCTTAAGTAATGATATTTCAAATATACAAAGAAATTAGCTTAGAGAGTTTTGTAGCTTTTCAGAAATAATTTCAATAAATTTATTATTTAAATATCACATAGTTTATTACACAATTTATTATGCTAATAATTGAAATATCAATAACGTATTTCTGCCCATCATTAACCCTTTCAAACTTTGTATTCTCTGACATTTTTTCATTTCACACATCAACTTAAAATATATGATAAAATAATTATTACTTATCTGAAAATAATAAATTTGATTTCATTTGATAGACATTTTTGTTTACTACTGAAATAACTTTTAAATGTTCACATTTTGTTTCTGTAAATATTTTAAAAAAATGAGATCTTAAACAAAACAAAGAATTTAGATGTCATCATTTCTAGAAAGATTATTTTGGAGTTTATAAAATCAATGAAATATTTCTTAATTCTTATTATTTTTAAACATCTGAATGAAAAAATATTTATTTCTCTTATATCTAACAAATTATGCTTTAAAAGTTTAAAATTATTGAATATTTATTGCAAAATTGTGATATTTTCATACTTGTAAATATAAATAGATTGCTGATGTAGAAACTATGCTTGTAAATTCTTCAGGCCATGCTTAGATTCACTGTTAATATAATTATATTTTTGAAAATAAAGTATTTCATGTCAAAATAAGTTATTAATAATTTATATTTCTTGATATCTAATAAATATAGTGTAATTTTTTTAAAAAAAAAAAAAAATCTAAAACCATAATAAATTCGCATATAAACAAATTTTTGGTCATTGGAACTATTTACTTTTTAAAATGTTGTAAAACACTGAATATTTTACAGTCTTGGCAATAGACAATGGTTGAATATATCAGGGCAGGGCTTATGTCTATTGTAAGAGCAGGAATTTTGAATTGTCTGCCTTCTACCTCAAATTTTTCAGCAAAAATTTATTACAATAAAATATACCATTTTACACACATTTTAAAGTATAATACTTATGAATAAAATTCACCAAGGGCAAATTGGTCAAAAGTCAAAATTTTGTCATCCCACTTAATTGAAAGGTTAATGAATAAAAGAAATAATATTATTAAAAAAAAGTTTAAAAGTAATTTTTTTTTTTGTATAATAATATTTTAAAATTTCATGAATATCTTTTTTTCATTTATTTGTAAATCATATAACAATAAAATGTTACAGTTTTAAATTATGTTACCACAAACTCAAAAGATAAAGCTTTTATTTTCTTCAATATTTCAAAGTAATATTTTTTAAATGTTTATCGAAGACTATATTTTTATATTGGATTATTTCATCATCTAATATGAGTATTGAATTTCTTTAGAAAAAATTAACTTTATTTAAATATTTCAAATACATTCAACTGTTAGTAATAGCACATCAAACAGGTTAGTATATGAAAAACATTTTGAGAAGGATTATTCTCTTTACTTCTTCAGATGTTGCTGGTATGACCACTGACAGTAATAGTGTGGGATTCAATCCTGGACCCTTAGACATTTGAGTATTGAATTTTAAGAGAACATTCTAAATAACTGAACCATCCTGCCAACGACAACTGTCAGTAGAAATTTCATATACTTATCTATGAGGATCCTTGTGATTTTTCCACTTTTTCCTAAGAGCAAATTTGATTAATGGTTTTCATACATTATGTATAGTCACACTAGATTGGCTAATGGATTTTTTTGCCATTGTCATGTGAGCAGATTCTTTAAATTTTCTTATTTGTACCTTTTCTTCTCTATTCAATATTTTTGTATTTTCCTAATTGAACATATGATCATTGATTATATATATATATATATATATATATATATATATATATATATATATATATATATATATATATATATATATATATATATATATATATATAAATATATATATGGTCTGCTACCTTAGTCATCCTGTTTTTTCTCTTTTAATCATCAATTTGTGTTCTTTTAAGCACTTTTCAATGATATGTTCTTCCACATTCACATAATATTTCATAGATGCAGATTTTTTCTTTTCAGAATTTCAAGTTTAGGCTTTGTAGATGTTAGAATTCCTTGTAGGGTGGTATGGTTTTGGAAAGCTATTCTGATCTTATACTGATTTTAGATTTATCCTAATTTATCTGCTATTTTTGGAATATATGGGTACACTATAGCGCCAATAATTGTTTTTTTTCTCTTGAGGGTTTCTTTTGTTGCTTATTTAATGTTTTCTTAATAACAGCTGATGGATAACCATTTTTATAAGCTGCTCACATGACATTGGCAAAAAATCCCATAAGCCAGCCTAGTGTGACTATACATAATGTATGGAAACCACTAAACAACTTTGCTCTTGGCAAAAAGTGGAGAAGTCAGGAGGAATCTCATAGATATGTATTTGAAATTTCTACTGACTATTGAATTTGGAAAGATGGCTTAGTTGGTTAGAGTGTTCTCTTAAAATTCAATACTCAAAAATCTAAGGGTCCAGGATTGAATCCTATATTAGTACTGTCACTGGTCATACCAGTCATACCTGAAGAAGAGGGAAGAATAATATCTTTCAAAATCTTGTGCATATACTAACCTGTTTGATGTGATATTACTAATAGTTGAATGTATTTGGAATATTTAAACAAAGTTAAATTTTTCTGAAGACATTCAATATTCATATTAGATTATAGAAATAGTCCAATATAAAAATGCAACTAAAATACCATCACCACAAACATTCAGGAAAACACTTTATCAAAGGCATTTATATCTTTATTATTTTTAATGGCCTGTTTTTGAGTTTTATATGTGAATAATATTTTAAAAATAATTGAAAAGGAATTATAAATTCAATAATTGATTAGGATGGAACTAACAAGCATCTTACTTTTAATTTATTACTTCATTTTTCATTAGAACCTTATTACAATGATTGTTTCATCCTTTTATCAACTATACAATAATTTAAATCTTTTTCATGTTGAAGAGGATCAAGTTAAAAGCAGAGCTATTTTGCTTTCTGTCTTCTTACTTTTTGAGATAGAGTCTGGGGAAGAGAGAAAAACAATACTCTACTAGAAAAAAAAATTGATTATAATATTTCTAATGCTTAATTTACATATAAACATTTTAAATATTTTCCATAATTCTTTTGGGAATATATCTGCAATAAATTCATTATAGCGTTAACATATTTCTCATTATAAAATTACCAGAAACTATGATATAATATATTGAATTCAAACTCAATCCATTCCACTTCTGCTGTTCATACATCACAATTTTCTGAATGGTCAACACTTATGACTATCTTTTGTTCATTTATTACAGCTTAAATTTTGTAAAGACTAAGAAGAAATTATTAAAGCATGTCATTCTTAATTTCAAAGCTATAACATGGAAAAAAAGAGTAAATATTGTATCTAATAGAGGCAAAAGGCTTGGAGTAATTTACTAATCTCATTGTTTAGTTGTAATCCAAATTTCTTCCAGTATGTCACTAAAATTTTAAGTCTAAAAATATCACAAGAATGACCAAATAAAGATACACAAAAGAGACACGGTTTATGTAAAAAAAAAAAAAATATTTGAGCCATTTTTTAAAATCTCTATTGACGATATTTTTAAAATTTATAATTTTTTCCAAAAAAATACCTTCCCTCAAATCAGAAGCAATATAATTGAACTCCTGAATAATTTATATGTTATATATTTTATCATAAAACCATCACGACCAATGAGAAGAATTTATTAAGTACTACTATTTGATATATATTGTTTACTAGATCTTGCACTAAATAGCATAATTATAGATAGAATAAATTTTTATGTGGCAAAACTCAAATACTAAAGATTTCTCTTATTTGTCAATTGTGATCATCCTGCAAATTGGGTTTTAGAGCATTCCATGACTGTAGAAGCCACCAATCACGTGATTATAGTAATAATTTATATGTGTGTGCATACATTTATAAAAATATTTTAGTTGATAAAGTTCATCTTCATTAAATTATTCTTAAATTTGCGTCATTAATAAAAAGTTCTATTGTTTCTGAAGGAAATTAACTGGAAGATCATTGATTGTTTCAATGAAACAGTTTTAATTTATAAAAGTAATTTGAAAGCTTTTGTTTAATTTAGCATAATTTAATTACTCAGTTTATTTTCTCTCTGGGTCCTTTTTTATTTAAATAAAGATACTTAAAATTCTATTTTTTTTCTCTTTGAGTAAACATTTCGAATAATACTGACGTTTTTTTCTTTTTTAAACAGAATATTTAATTTAAATTTCTCAATCAACTCACAGATCTGAAGATGCTTTTCAAACCAATTATATGACTCTGAACCTAATATTAATCAGCTTTCTAAATAATGAATTGTGTTGGACTGCAGTTTAAAAAAACAGTTTACTAATCACAAAAACAACCTTCGTTTATTTTTCTACGCCACTAGTTTTAATCAGCTACACTTGGTTTATCTTTGAACCACGTAATTGTCAAATAGTGGAAAGATTAATTTATGTATAAATTTAATCTTCGGATATAAACTTGCATATTTGCATACTAGCAGTTTAAAATTTTCTGTAATTGGTCCATAAAGAGTTAACAACTTTTGCGGTAGAATTTAACGCCAAGGAAAAATGATCTTAACCCTTATTTGTGTTTTTACTTTAAAAACACAAAAGTGACACTTTTGACAAAAATTATTGCGTTTTTTTTTCTTTTTACTTTTTTTTTTTTAATATTCTACTACAATCTGCTTTATGTTGAATTATGATATTTCAATAAGATTTTATCTGTTATGTTTTTTTCCTATTTATCATGCGAATAAGGTAAGAAATCTTTCATCCATTTTAAACATATTTTAAGTGGTTTTTGTGTCTTAATTTGATAATTATATTTAAGTAAAAAATATTACATTGCTTTGTGTTTAGGAATATTTTTATCTTTAGAAAAAAATTAAATGGTGTCTTTTTCAGCTTTGAATTCGTTACCTAATCTGTCAAATGCAAACTTGCTAATAAATGGGAGTATATTGCATGGTTTAGAACAGTGATAGGATATCAGATTTTGGTGCATAAAGGCCTTGGAATCGTTCCAGTAATAGTATTTACGTTACTTAAACTTCTTATGAATTCCCGAATAAAGTCGTATGGTTATTTTTATTTCATTAATGGGAATTTGAAGTTTTAAAGAAATAGAAGATAATATCTAAAATATTTATAAGAAGGGCTAAGATATATATGAAGACAGAGTTATATATGAGCCAATTTGAGCCATTGTGCATAATCGGTCATCACCTTTGAAAAGGTTCTGTATTTGTCAATTTTACATAATTAAAAATGTATTAAGAAAAACATTTAAAATAATATATCGTATTTTTAATATTAATGAAATATTTATATGGTATAATAAAAGAAGTTATAGAAAATTACAGAAGTCAAAAACATCAATATATTCAATTACATTCTTTTAACACTAAACCCACCCCTTCACGATATTTGAAGTACAGGTTTATATTATCAGTTCTACACGCATAGAAGTGTTGCAGAAAATGATAATAGGTATTGAGTTGTCTTTGAAAAAAATGTATTGGGGAAGTATTCTGTTACTATTTATTACAGCAATGTTTAACTAAATTTGATAATTTGCTTCTATATAAATTTTTTTAAATTGTTATACAATTCAATTAGTAATTTCTTTGATAAAAATGTATATTTATTTATACATGTTACTTAGTATGTGTAAATATAAGCCATATTTTGAAAAATTCTATGAGAAATATCCAAATGTGCCTGACCCTAAATGAAGCTGCTTCTTTATGAATACAAAAAATGTCAACATTGATTATGAACTAAGTCATGTGTAGGTTGTAGCAGAAGTATATGCTACTAGTAATAAATGTTAGAATTGATATCATCCATCAAGAATAACATAAGAATAGATAACATCAAACTAAGTAGACTATATTTTATTATTTTATATCTAAGTCAAATTATTTATATTGATAGTGGAAATAAAAATAAACAGTCATTTGTAAATAAAGATGGTGAATTGTCAATTTGATACTTTGATGCTTCACAGAAGAGTAATAAACAGACTTCAGAGAATTCAGCAAAGTACGGAGAGATGCATGTTAGGGGGAGCAAAATGAGATGGAAAATATAATACATGGCTGAGAGAGCAAGCATGTGTTACTAACATCATTGAAAGAATTAAGAGCAGAAGTGAAACTGGATAAATATATTGCTAGAAGAGAAAATATTAGATGGACAGTTGAAATCTTAAAATGGATTCCAAATAATTGTAAAAGTTGAAAAAAGAAAATACATGTGAGATGGATGGATAAAATAAGAAAATGTGCTGGAGTGATTTGGAAAAGAAAGGCTAAAGATTGGAGAAGGTGGATTAAACTTGGAGATACCTCCATCCTTTAAGAAATTGATATTAACCAAAAATAATGATGGACAATTCTAATTCCAAGTAGAAAAATAAAATAAAATAAAAACTGCTGTAGGAATAAATTTTACATATAGAACATTCTGGTCCATTTTTCTGTTTATTTGATATTTGACTATGTTGTCTTTCTACTTTTTTAGCAGAAAAGTTTTTCTGAAATATTCCAACATCACATCTAGTTATAGCTTTTCAATATATTCTTTGCATGTGA
Organism: Epiperipatus broadwayi; assembly: GCA_028023455.1. Classification (NCBI taxonomy): domain Eukaryota; kingdom Metazoa; phylum Onychophora; class Udeonychophora; order Euonychophora; family Peripatidae; genus Epiperipatus; species Epiperipatus broadwayi. The sequence goes on along the minus strand of JAQFVV010006217.1, from coordinate 701,426 downwards.
TGTTTTGAGATAATCCTTAAAATATAGGTAGACTATCTCTCCCATAAAAACTATACTCAAATTTCCCATAAAACCTCTTTTAACAAAGTCCTGAATTATGCATTTGTTTTAAATGTCTAATGCTATGATGGTGACACCCAGCAAATTGAAGGACATATTGATTGATTTTATGAACTTCCAATTGTGTATATATATATATATATATATATATATATATATATATATATATATATATATATATATATATATATATATATTCATACAAAATAATATACATATGGCATTCTTATTACTAATAGAAATTTATCTTAAATCAAAATTGACTTCTTCCTACATTTTACTCAACATTTGTCCCTTGATAATTAATAACATGGCATTGTGTGAAAGTCAGAGAATTTCTTAATTAATTTATAAATCATTAATTTTGGTTTCAAAATTTGTTAATTTACAATTAAAATAAAAATGTTTTGTACAAAAAAAATATATATTGGAGAAATGGAAAAGCAATATTACACAGAACAAAACTTATACTTCAGTCATAAAGCAAAACCTTTATTGAAATGTAGATATGTCAAATGAAGCATGTTAATAAGAAATAAAAAGCACATGAGTTACAATTGTAGAATAAACTATGCAGAGATGTTATTAGGGAATCAATTTGTTTGAGAAGCAGACAGAAGGATGTTACTAAAACAGGAACTAAAACATAGACAGTAAGACAATGGTGTGATTATATTTCTAATATTTATAAAAGATGACTTTGTATACTAAAAGAATAATATTCAAATATAAAGGTAATAAAAAGAACCCTGAGCTTATTGAGATGATAATTTTGATTTAATATTTCTGAGATGATTTTAGTGAAGAGAAGAAATTCCGAAGGTAATTAATTACTATCACACTAAGATGAACAAAATAAATTTATTTCTGTTGAAATATTTGTTTACTTAGTCGTATTCATTTTTTTCTGGTTTTATCATTATGTATTTCATTATTTCTAAAACTTTTAAATTGGATTTGTTTTAAAGATTTGTTATAAAATTTAATAAACATCATAAGACAATCATGGTGTCTAAATCTTTAAAAAAAACTTAGTTTCAGATCTATGTAACCATGCAAACAAATTGGCTTAGATTGAAAATATTTATATATTTTTCAATTTTTCTCATATGTCATAGCATCGGCTGAGAGGCGAACCCACAACAACCATCTGCAAACAACTGTTTGTTTGCAAGGCTGCTGTGCTGACCTCTTGGCTAACAATTTGGACCTAAAGATTGATAGTAAAACACATATAGCCATGACTGTTAGAGAAAAGATGTTCACATACAATAGATCAAAATTCACTGCTCCAAAATCCAAAGTTCTTCATGGATGAAAGCCATAAACTAAAAGTAGTTTGGAAATATTTGAATAGAACTGTGCTGGGTAATGATCTACTATTTAGTATCTATTGATTACAAAACTTGCACTAGATGGCGTAAATGTAGTGAGGAAAAAGATAGGTTATAATTTATCTATTTACATTAGAATTGTTTTATAATTGCATACTACATTATATCATATCTTTAAATACTTTTAAATAATATTTTTTAGAGCTTTTATTTTTAAAAAACGTTATTTTTTCTTATTTAGCTATGTATAGTTTTTTATATTTTCTGAGCATATAATTATTGATAAAGAATGTAAATTTTATTATAATATATATGAATTTATTTAATACAATAACTTTTAACAAATTTAATCTGTGATAGAGAGATTAAAAACATATAATAGAAAACTAGGATTCCATCAAATCTTTGTTATGTAGTAGGATTGTGGGTATATCCAACATTTCTGAGCACAGAAAAAAAATATTTCAGTGGAAGTCTTTCTTTTTAGTATTGAAAACATTATTCCTTTTATGACTGTTTAATTAAAGTCTTTGGATTAAAACTATAATAATAAGTACTTAAATATATATTTATATACCTAGAGTCTAGATGTAATATAGGGGATCTGAACACAGACATTCAAGCTTCCTTCAGCTACCTGAATTTATTTCATATAACAGATACTCATGACTAGACATGTGAAAAAGATAAATAATCTGCAATATAAAAATCAAATACTGGGCATATAAATAATTTTTTGGCTTATCAAATATGTAATGTTAAGAATATAAAGTCATTTACTGAACAAACAAGTCCAAATATAATACTAAGATAATTCATAAGCTAGATCCTCAAACAATCATTTAAATGCATTTGTACAGAATGATGACTTTTCTAATTTGTAAATTATTTTTATAATATATTTGGACTTGTTTATTACTTGAATGAATTTATGTTCTTAATATTATATATTTGATAATCTATTAAATTATTCATGTTCTTATTCAAATTGTTAGAATTTCACTTACATTAATATTTGAAAATGTAAGCTAGCTTGATTAATATAATAACAAGAATTGCCAATGATTAAATATTTCAGATTTTTTTGAGTACCAATGCTTGATTTATTATTATATAATAAATGGAAAAGTAAATAAAAGATCAATTTGTATCTAACAAAATAGATTGGAATTAATATAATGAAACAGATACACTGTTTCATGTATATATTTAGAAGATCCCTACCCCCCCCCCCCAAATTAAAATGATATAGGTTAAATTTAAATCAGATTAGCAATATTTCAAAAATAAAATAAAATAGAATCGTTGTTGATTAGCCCCCGCACACTGGCTGATGTTGCTATTTCCACGCAAAAGCACAGAAATATACTGCTCACATGGCCTATAGAACAGTTCTGTTCATATTGGCTGCTAATCAGCTTTTGTGCTATCATGGTACTATTTCACCCTTCACAGATTGCTACAGTATGATATGAGGGTGTGTAGAATTCAAGTTGTCCTAAGCCTTTGCATGTGCACTCAAAGTACTTATTTTTATATGACCTGATGTAGTTTTAGATAGTATTAATTGTAAGACAAAAGACACACTTCCGTACACATATTTTTAAGATTAAATGAATTTCAAAAGTGTATGTTCCAGCATTATATAGAAATCATGCGTAAAACATATTTTGTGCAGTGACAGTTATGAGACTTTCAAAGCATAATCTTAGCTTGCTCGGAGATGAATTTTCAAATCGAATTGTGTTTCATAAATTGTTTTAAAATAATATTGAAAATTTTTGTTTTTTTTGATCAGACGTTAATTGAAAAAAAGAAATATTAGATTTTATTAAATAATTTTGCTTTTTGTGATGGATGATCAGAAGGATAGTCAAAGACATCGGATCCCCCTTCTCGTGAATTCAAGCACTACATGCTAACATGTAGTAGTGTAAAAAAGTAAATTGTAAATCAGCCCAGAAATGTTATATCTATTGATTTTGACTAGCAACAGTGACATCAAGCAGTGTGCAGGGGCTAATCGATGATAACCTAAAAAAGACTAATTATACTAGATATTTTAAAGAGGAAGAAATAATGAAATTTGATGCAATTAAAAAAAAATGATTTGGTCAAATTAAAAGGGAAACCAAACTTTTTAAAATGAAAAAAAAAAAAGAAAACCAAATACATTTATATTTGTAATTAAAAATCATTTAAATAAAAATCTCTTTACTGCTTTTGAACTCATTTTATATTTCAGAAGAATAATTTGTAATGCAGGTGGGCAGTAATTTAACAATAATTAAAAGTGTTTGTTCACCATGCCACAGGCAAGAGATAATTAGTTAAAATTTGGAAACACATAGCCAGATAAGTAAAACAGTCTGATTCTGCCAAAAAAAATAGCCAGTGAACTGGGGGATTAATGGCACAAACATGGATGAAAACACATCAAACCAATTGGATCAAGAAGGCATGTATGGTGAATCTGTTCTAATAAAGAGAAAAGGTATAAATAGGTTGTAAAATTTATATTAGACAATTTTTGAGTGAGATGATTGTTAGATTATTATTCGATATTTGAAAATCACGAGAGATAGCAGTTTCTTTAAGATTTTTAGATTACAACAAAAGTGAATTAAACCATCAAGCAATCCCATAAAGAATCAGTTTAACATGGGCAGTTAGCCCATATTCTCTCTCTATCCACTGTCATGATGTAAGCCTCTAGTGCCAATCCAAGCCTTTAGTGCCATTCAGCTTCAAGACCTCCCCCCATTATTTAGAAAAAAACAGCAATAAAGGAAGACCTTAGTTAAAAGGTAAGCATTAGAAAATAATTCAATTATTAATTCTATAATAGTAATAATGTTTTACCTATCAATTATTAATTCTATAATAAGTTAACAATAGAAAATTAATAAAATAATATGAAAACATTAATTGTGTTATGTGTTCAAAATTATAAATGTTCTACAAACATGGAATTACTGATAACAAACCTATGTGTAAAAATATATGTCTGTGTTTGATTGAATAATAAATATCTACAAACATGAAATTGCTATATATTAGAATAATTAAATGGTGGTGATTTATAAATGTTTAGATGCATACCTGAATAATCCACATCTGGATAAAGTGATAAAATCCATGTAAAAATATGTTTGACTGAATAATAATATCTATAAACCTGGAAGTGTTATATATATTAGAATAATTAAATGATGATGGTTTATAAATGTTTAAATGCTTACCTGAATAATCCACATCTGGATAAAGTGATAAAATATATGTAAAAATATATATTAATGTTTGACTGAATAATAAATATTTATTAACCTGAAAGTGCTATATATTAGAATAATTAAACGATGATGATTTATAAATGTTTAAATGCTTTCCTGAATAATCCACATCTGGCTGAAGTGATGAAATCTATGTAAAAATATATGTCTATATTTGACTGAATAATAAATATCTATAAATCTGGAAGTGCTATATATTAGAATAATTAAATAATAATGAATTATAAAGGCTTATATGCATATCTGAATAAACCACATCTGAATAAAGTGATAAAACCTATGTATATGTATACTTAATAAAAGGGCTTTTTGACTTCTTCACACAAGATGAACTGAAATGAGCTTTCATTTGATACAAATGATGAACTCTATTGGAAGGACTTATCAATAATTATTCTTAATAAAATTGTTGTTATTGAAAATTAATTTTAGTTGTCCAGTTCCATTTTGCATCACTAATCATTCATTGTATCCTGCTCATAAAAATCTCATGTCTCCTGATTTATGTCCAGCATAACCAGATGATGGTAAGTAAGGTTGTAGTGAGATGGAACTCTAGTGGTGTCATTTTGAAAACCAAACACATAAATTTCTAGATGCTTCCAGTCTCTATGGCACTACATTCTCTGATGAGTAGGAAATATTGTTGTAGGTGGGGTGACATCTGCATTGGGAAATACCAATTATAGTTTCTTCCTGCAATATGCTCATCAGGAAATAACACTGACAAAGAATGTGCTTGGTAGTGCATCCGGTTACAATAACATAAAAGTAGGCATTATCGATAAGTGCATTTAAATGTTTCTTTGAGGATCTAGCTTATGAATTATCTTGATATAGTATATTTTGACTTGTTTGATTTGAAAGAATTTATAAATGCAATATCTTTAAACAATCTAGAGAAGACAGTTATTTTTAATAATTAATCATTATCAATACATACACATTTGTTCTGCATTAAAAAAACTCAAGTCATTATCTCAGTTGTAAACTATCAGACAACTGGGAAAAAAAGGTCATGGTATTTCTTGATGTTGAAAGTACAAAGTCAATAACCCTATCATGATAGATAATGCATGTTCATGGACAGCCCAAATCTGTTTGAATACAATATAAATAATCGTGTAGTAATAACAGCTGCAATGATAAAAATCTATGGAATGGACTTTAGCAATTTGTGCCAATCTGTATTTTTAAAGCTCAAAGTGGGATCAGAGATCTTTTTCAGTTAATAGCAAACATTATCAAAATTTATTTTTAATAGTTATATTTTTTACTTATATAGCATGATGTTTTTATATAAATTATAAATAATAACATAGCTTAACTCACAGCACATGCGCTTTACAAATGGAACACTATTTAAACTGAATATTCTCCTTTCCAAACACAAGATAAAGTCTGTTTAAAAGACAGAATGGATCCATTCTATCTATTTCACCCAAGATACATGTATGAGCCATTCTGAAGCATTTAGAACAGAGAGCATGAAGATTTTGATTAATCACTTTAAATTACAAATCATATGATTTTTATTAATAACACTTGCAAAATTTTAACAATTTACAATACATCATTATTAGATGGAAACTTAAACATACATAAATATTTTTTTATTTATATAGCACAAAGTTTTTTATATAAAATATAAATAATAATGTAGCTTAAACCACAGCACATGTGCTTTACAGATGAAACACTATTTAAACTGAATACTCTCCTTTCCAAACACAAGATAATTATATAACTGTTGTTTTTGTAAACCCCTCAAAATGCATTAGGTAGTATTTAGTATTTTCAGTGTTTTCTATAATAATATGGTTTTAATATTATCTTTGACAGTATTTTTATATTTATTTATTATTATCTATAGATATTATAAAATTCTGGAGAAAAAAAATGGGCAGGTTTTTGTGAAAAAAATAAGTAAAGCAATAAGAATAAATTGAATTGGAATTACTAAACTTCTCATAGCATCTCTTTTTTGGAAAACTTTGTTTCACAATTAAACCATCACCTCCTGTTTTGCTTAATGTTTACATTAATGGTCTAATTTAACATACATCTAATGTGTAAGAATATTATATTCTGGAGAAAGCAGTAGATATAGAGTAAATATTGATTTTTGATTCTGAAAACAAAAGACAATTTTATAAATAACATTCATATAAATGATAAAACAAAATTAAAACAATTATAAAAAATATAATGGTTATTTAAGGTTTAGTGAGTTTGATGTTAAAGAGAGAATTAATTTGCTAAGAGATTAATTATGGAGTAAGAATAGAAATAATAGAATCAAGATTGATTTGATATACATTTTTTTAAAAATATGGTAATTAAAAATAAATAGTTTGAATACTATAAAAAAATTTTGGGGTATAGTAGTATCTAGATGCTAAGAATATATTTTGGTACATCATGTCATGATATAAAGTAATCTAATGTGATTTAATGATAGAAAAATATGATTATTCATTTTAAAAATAAAGCTAATTCAGCTTGATATCAAAAGAAGAAGGCCATTTTGACTGATTGATAAACTACCTTCAAATAAAAAATAAGAATTATTCAAGGAAAGTCTAGTTGATTATGAACTAAAGATGGGCAGGTTATGGATAAAGTAAAAGAGCATATAGGTCTTGATTTAATAATATGCAAGAATATAAATTATTTAACAGTTAGAAGAAGAATACTTTACACATTATTTAAATATAATAAATGGAAATATATTTACTTCAAATATGATTATATAATATTTACATTGTAATGTTTTTGCAATTATATATGCTAGCTATAATTGTAGAGGATTTGAACACACACTTTCAAACATCCTTCAGATATTGATTCTATCTCATACAACTGATACACATAACCACCACACACATGTAAAAAATAAATGATCTTGGATATATTTCATACTGAGTCAGCACTCATCAATTAGTTCAGATCATCATCTCCCACATATATATAATCAGTGCTCAGTTTATATTAAGATAGCAAATCATCAAACTATAATGGATATACTTCAATCTTCTCCGTGCTTTAACTCTTCAGCCTTCCATACCACTGAAAATCTGATGTTAGATATCTAAATTGAATGATGTTTTCAAAATTGTGATTGCAAAAAATTGGCACTTGCAAATCAAATTACAATAATATATATGTAATAATAAAACTATAAAATATTAACAGTCATAATAAATATTACTAATAACCATTACAAAATACATAAATACTTTCTATTATTTTCTTGCCATGTTCAATTAGAAACATATAAAGTTGGTGTAAGTGAATGCCATCATATGATATCTGGAGATTTATAAATGTTATCTATTAGTTAATTTTTTTTTTTTATATTTATCAAAATTGTTCTTTGGTTTTTTGTTTATTTTATTTTCTTCATTAAGAATTCTAGAGTGGGATGTATAACAATATTCATTTCCATCAAATTAAAAAAGATTTCCAGTTGAAATTACTTATATAATAACTAAATGATTTCAGCATTTTATAATGTCATATATAGTATCACCATAAATACTTCATTGTTTTTTGTTATTACAATAACAATCTATAACAGATATTTAATTTGATTTATATATATTGTACCAGATCAATCTGCAGAACGAACTTACTTACACATATATATGTTTTGGCTGGTTTCAAACTTCTCCATAATACATTTACAATCTTGTTTACTTATAAATGTTATGTGAACGAACCAGCACGTTCGAGCAAAATGGGAAATATTATTGATAGCTTTAACTATCAATAATGGCCCACCTCGGCTGCTAGATTCAAACCCCTACTATCCAAACACTTTATTTGTTTCAGAGTAAATCTCGGGCACCAGCTAGTCTCAGACTACCATATTTGGTCAGTAGGCTCATAATCCAGTGTTTGAAATGATCCCAAAACTAGCCCAGTCTAATTTTAATCAATAGTAAAATATAGTTTAATTAGTGGTGATTGAATTGATAAAAGATTGGTAAAGAATAGGTAAAAGAGATTGATAAAAAGAATTGACCGACAAATAAAGTTTAAGTTTTAAAGACTATTTATTTTAATTAACATTTACTAATTTTAAACATTTTCTAAATCTAATATAACACACGCACATTTTAATTTAACACAGTATAATATGTCTTATGAGAAAGCAAAATAATATTTGACATTGATAAATTATCTAACATTCACAAACATGCACATCAATAGTTCATTTTATGCATGCTTATAGAGTTCAAATTACTTGTCTCTGTAGGACTTACGAATTACAGTGGTGGCTACTATATATAAATGAGAATAATAAAATGTTTTACCTAGGATTTTTGGAATGTGGATATTGCTTGTTGTTGGCTGCTTCTGACGGAGTATATCTAACTGGTTAGATTTGACATTTCTTGAGATTTGATGCAAATACGTTGGTTTTATTCTTGGAGACAGTTGAACATTGATGGAGGATTTTTGAGCTGTTATGCAGACATTATTTTATGGGCAGGTTTTGATGATCTTGTTGGACTAAAGGGCTGAAGTAAGAGCATATATTCCCAAAAGCTGCTCAGCACTGCATTTCTGTTTCTGGATACACAATATAAACTGCACTGTTATCTGAACTGAAACAAGACTGACACTGAAAACTAGGCTGAAACTGACCGATAAAAATCTGGCTATTTATATATGCAAAGTGTTTTTGTTTTAATATCCTCCGGCAATGTGTGTTGTCAAAATTCCTTTAGTAACTAATCCTTTGATGTGTTTTTGAAGATTGTTTAATTAGTAGTAGCCATCACAAATGTGTTGTTTTTATCTCTTTAATTAGTAGCCCACTGCTGTGTGTTTTTAAATATAATTTCTTTTTAACTTTCATTTATATTTTTTTTTATATTATTCTAACATGCATACATTTATTTACACTCACATGCACATATGTAATTTATTATAATAAGCCCGAATGAAAAGAGATTTATTATTTTAACTTTTAATTTATAATAATCACAACTCTTTAACTTTTATGAACTTTTAGTTTTTTCTATAGGAAACCCCCCCTCCCCTCTTTTAATTAATCAATTTTATTTCAAAAACTAATGATAGAACGCTATCTGACTCTTACTTTTTTCGAAAACAACTGCATTTCGTTTAATAACGACACTTTAGATTTTTACAACTTATTTTTTTTAGATAAATTAGTATGTGCCAATTTCAATATGGGTATAATATATATATTGTAACCTAGTGTTATTGACACTTGGTTTACTTGGCATTATTTCTGGGAAAACAATGCTATTCTTTAAAGAAATAAAAAGATAAAATAACAATAGTAATAATTGATTAATAAAGTATACTATTCACTCACTTTGGCATGTTTTGGGTGAATAACTAATAGATTTAATAACTCAATGTCATATTTAAAGAGAGAACATGAATATATTTAATTGAGATATAATAATTAGAGCAAATAATATGGTATAAAAGCTAAACAGTATGATTTTGGATGGATAGAGGGGAGAGTGGATGAGTGTCTTATCAAAAGCACAATAACTTCTGGTAATTTCTTTTGTAAAAAAAAAAAAAAAAAAAAAAAAAAAAATAATAATATAAAAATTGAATAGAATTATCATCTCTTTAAATAATATAGCAGTTGATATGAGAGATGAAGACCATTGAATTTAAGTAAAATAAATGTTTTCTATAGCCGACCAGAATGCCAGTCATATGCAACAACACAATACTGCCGAGCATTTCCTTACATGAAACAAAGAACCCTGAGATTAATATTATTATAATTCTTCTTTAAATTAATAAGTGATCAATTATTGTTGTTATTACAATCGTGGATGGCTTAAGAGAATTGAATGTACAATTGTATTATATGAAAAGTATTTTAGATCATATTGGAAAATTAATGGATATGTTGCTTTATTTAGGTTGCCTTAATAACAAGTGCAAATAAATAAACTATAATATTAAAAAAATATTGGGTTAGAAATGAAATAAATATAACTAATAAACTAAAATAAACTAAACTAATTTCTAACCATACTGGGTTAGAATATATATGTGTGTAATTAGCACAGAAGTATTATCTCCCACTTAGTTATGTGATACCAAAAACAATGGAAAAGAGAGTGGTACCACTCTCTTTTTGAGTTTTTTTTTTTATTTTAATTTTTGATAAAATTATAGAGTGAATTTTATCTCTTGTTTTAATTTATGTAGAAACTGAATAATTTGAAATCACCATTAGTATATACAGAGGTTTTGAAAGTAAGAATCATTCGTCATCCTTTCTATATATTTATGGTGATTTTAGATTCTTTGGTCTATTTAAATTAAAACAATAGACAAAATTCGCCATATAATTTCAATCTACAAAAACGAAGTTTATATAACAACAGAACTTAAAGAAAGAATGTGATCATTCTCTCTTTTCTTGTTTTTGACAACGTTTAACTCAGTGGGAGGTAGATACTTCCATTTCACATACTGATTAAAAAAGATTTATGATTATTTATTATTATATATGTCTTTATATAGACATAAGATCAGAAATATATAACTTGAAATATTATGTTAATCTACTGAAGGCAAAGATCTATTTAATTGTAACACAAATAGCATTAAAATCTCATAACCCATATGTCTCATTGTTAATCAAAGAAAATGAATTACAGTTCACCAAAAACTTATATAGAAGACAAGTTTGAGACTAACATTTTATTCATTGTTGGATGTGGATGAAAGCATATTATAAGTTTCTCAGCTTAATATTTTAAAATCAGAATGACTAAGTTTTCATTAAAACTGCCAAAACAGCACATGGTCACTATTTCCTATGCTTACATAAGCTGTTATTGGTAATAGAAAACTCTACATATGGTAGTACTACCCAATGCAAGCCTTAGCAATTGTGAATAAAAATCCTCCTCTAGTGCCTATTCATCCAATATTTCCAGGCTAGTTTCTGGCACTACTGTATAAAGAGTTTGCAACTGCTAACAACAGCTTGTATAGGCATAGTAAATGGTAATCATGATGTTTTGCTGGTTGTATACCAATCCCACCTATGGGATGATGGTGATTATGACTTTCAATAATCCAAGGACACCAAAATCTATAAATTCTGAAATGGGTTGATATATATGACTATACAGGTAAATAAGCTTGGATTGAAAGCATTAATGTGTTTCATCTTGAGCTTTTAGCTTTATAGATAGCTTAATATGTAAAAAGGGTCTGCCAAATAATTTGATTAGATCCTTGGATCAACTTGCAGTCCTCTCAGATTCAGAGCTTCCTACTGATGAAAGTCACAAGCTATAAACTTGACTGAGGATATTGGATGAGTAGGCATTAGATTGTGATTTTATGCACAAAACTCTCTGTAATTGGGTGACCCTACTCTATGTAAAATTATCTATAATAGTTTGTGTAAGTCTAGGAAATGGTGATAATGTGATGTTTTGTACTATTTCTGTTTATGACATAATGGTGGCTGTAGTTTTTAATAATTAATGGACACCAAAATCTATTAATGCTGATCAGTGTTTAGATGTATATGACTATTTAGAGTCTTTTAGCTTTATGGTTAACTAAATAAGTAAAAGATGGCTGTAGGAGGGTTGCAATAGATTATTAGATCTCAGGGCAGTGTTTTCAGCTCCAAAGCTTTTCATTGATGAAAGTCCCAAGCTAGAAAGTAGCCTGAGGATATTGGATGAGTAGGCACTACATGGGGATTGTATGCACAAACGTTCCTGCATCCATTGATTACTAAGGCATGCACTGGGTGACACTATTGTATGAAGAGTTAGTAATTATATTTTAGGTAATATGGAAGAAAATGTATGTCTAACCATGTACAGTTGTCACATTATGTGTAAAATAGTATATTAATATTAGTTGTTGTGATTAAATGCTATTTAAGTTGGCTTCTGATGATCATATGATAATTATATATTTGTAATGATTTTATCATTTGCTTGGTTGATTGGTTTTTAGCTTATTATTGGCAATCCATCATTATATGTTAGAATACATCAATCTCATTACTGGTTGTCTATCAAGTATTTCAAATATATATATATTTTCAATGGATTGGAATATTAGTGACACTAATTTTAAACTGATTACTTATTTCAATAATACAGAAATAAAAGAGATAAACGTGAGTTTTTCAACTGTTACTTCTCTGCAATATTTTTGATGCCCTTGTGTAGTTTGGTGTAGTGCAGAGTGGTGGTTCTCCAACTCGAAGGTTTATGAATGTAGCATAGATTTATTTTGACTGGTGTTTAAACGTTTTCTCAACAAAATCTGAGCTGCTTAAAACGAAAAAAGAATGACTTCTATATTCTAGAAAATTTATAAAATAATTATGTTTGAGTGTAGTTTTCTCACTTCTGCCTTAATGTTTGTTTATAATATTAACTATTTTAAATTAAATTTTAAAAAATCCATAGATTCAACACTTGTAAATATGACACCTCCCTTATATGTCATATGACTGCAATTTATACTGCAGTTGCATTTTTTTACTGCAGCATTTATCTTACCAACTTGAGTACTGTAGCATTCTATATAGCCATTTACCAACCAATGCTTGATAGCTAAATAGATTAGCTATTTGAAAATTTCAAAGTCTTCTTACGACATGAATCGAATTCAATCTTACAATTAGCTCGAATCAAATTCTTTATAAGGACACGGCTGGCGAACAGACAGATATACTAATTACCATATCACCCAAGCGTTTTAATTTACTTAGATGCGAAATATTTAAAATAATTTAATTCATATTTGTTTAATTATCGTATAAGAAATAAAGATAGAATTTTGTAAAATGATAAAAAAATTAAAATATTTAATTAATAATTTCGCTGTTTCAGTTTAATTCTTGTTATTTTTCACCTTATTAAACAAACCATCCCTAATAAATAAATTCGTGATATTCTGAACGCTGTCTTTTATTTATCCTGATCTTCTTGGCTTGTCGAAAATAAACTTGAATTAATTGCTAATATTTTTTTACCGACTCGAGTGTTTGATTTGCTTTTTTGATTAAAATTTTTATTAAGAAATCTTTGTTTTTAATTATCGAGGTAATATAATCTAAACAGCCAAGATTTGAAAGATTAAACTCATCAACTCAGGTGAGAGTAATCCAATTTACGCAGACTTTAGATCATGAGAGCTTTTTTAGAAAGAAACACATACGCGGCAAGTAAATTAAATTACAGAAGAAAAAAAACTACCAACGTAAAATGACGACACTAATTAAGTCTTTAAATTACAACGTCAATTACAACATAGTGAAATATATAATAATTCAATAAAACAATCCTTAAAAAATAATGCATGCTTTCTCACAAAATTTTTTTTTAACTGATCGACATGGATTAAAATAGGTGTCTGTAGGGGCAGAGTTGACTACATTAACTTAATCATATCTACAGACTTTGACATTTAAAAGAAGAACAATACAGAGACTTCAGAATAATCAATAAAGTATGGAGAGATGCATGTTGGCAGTAACAAGAAAGAGATCGAAAATAAAATACATAGATTAGAGAACATACAAGCACTACTGACATTATGGACAGAATTAAGAGACTGAAGTGTTGGGCAAGATATATTTTTAGAAGAGATGATAATGCATGGATAGTTAAAATCTTTCAAAAGTTTGTAAAAGATCTAGAGAGAGAGGCCACATGTGATGTGGATGGATGAAATAAGGAGATGTGCTGTGGTGATGTCGGCAAGAAAAGCTAGAGGCCTGAAAAAATGGATTGAACATGAAAGGAATACTTTATTCTTGCACTGAATCAATAATGATCTAAAATGATGATGATGATGATGATGATAGACTACAAAAGAATAAACTAATGCAAAAGCAAAAATAAAGATGGAAGTTATTACATCTTGTTTTATTATACATATTCACTTTCAAAACAAAACACAACTGACAAAAATAATTTTGATAATAACAATTCAAGAGCACTCAGAGAGTCTTATGTTTCCCTGTTTGAATCATTACTATCTAAGCTGTTCATGGTAAAAAGTTATATATATATATATATATCATCATCATCATCATTGATCATAATATGCAATAGTTTTCTACAAAAACCTTCCAAAATAAACATGAATCTCATCAATTTATTTAAAATTATATGATCTTTAAATATATTTTCAATTATTCTATTACATACTGATTATCTATCTTTTTGCCATATATTCATCCACATTTATAATAAAAGTTGTATTGCCATTTTAATTTCTTCATCTTTCTTCTACTCTTTCTTGGAATTATAAAGACCCTTTTTTGCATAATGACTGCATCCATTGGTTTATGTTTTATTTATGATTCCCACACTATTTTTTCAATTGTAAAAATTTTATAATAGAAGTTTCTTTTAATTATCATATCAAGCTTTACATATCCCAACTCTATTCTATCTTTTTAACCTTTCACTTTTTATAATTTTTAAAATTGGCAGATATTCAATTCTTTGTAAATGTTTTTATTTAACTTACAGATCTCTGAATGTTTGTTTGTTTGTGAATTTATTATTTTCATAGATATGATTTAAATAAGATGTCCAAAAGGGTGATATAAAGATTTTATTGGTTTCAATTGAAAGCTTTTAAAAATGAACTTAATAAATTTTAAGTAATCTGTAAGATTTTTTTGTTTCAGCTGAAAGATTGCTTTGGTTTGTTTTACAGATAAGTAAGATGCATAAGAAAGCAGTATAGACATTTGCTTTTTTAATTGAAAGCTTTTAAAATTGAGGTTAATACATTTCAAGTATTGCAGAGTATGTTTTTTTTTTTTTGTTTTATTTGAATGCTTATTTTAAGTTAAAATAAAATAGTTTCTTTACAATTTACTTTAAAGTAAAATCATACATATTAAAAAAATATTATTTTACAATATAGTTTTCTTGGGTATTTTTAAATAAAAAGCTGGTTTTAGAGTTTCAATACATTTTAACTAATGTGCACAATTATTTTAATATTCTTATGGACACATACTAAACATGATTTAAACAAGAGATACACATTAATTTATTACTGAAATATTTAATATATATTGTAACGTATATTTTTATATGTTGCAAATATATTGGCATTTGGTAAAAGCTAAAAAAAAAAAAAGTAAATTTAGATTATTTTTTTTGACTATAATTTAAAAAAAAAAAAAAAAACGTACAATGAAAGTTAAATTTTTCTTTCGTAGAATTGGAGAGAACAAAAGAATTCCAAAAGCAAGTAAAAAGATAAGCTAAAAGAAAAATATGTTAGCTAATTAAACATGGCCGAAAAACTTGATAAAAAAAATGAGAACTTAGTAATTGAAAAATGATAAAGACTGTATAAGATTATAAACACAAAACGCCATGATATTAGCATGCGCAGAAGTCCGAAAACTGGACCTCTAGTATAAAAAGGCAGGATTCGGTTGGAGGAACGTCTTGGTTTGCCTGATATTCTTTTGGTTGGTTTTGGATTAAAGAATCCAGACCACTCTACAATGAAAAAGTTATTCATACGAGAGTAGACCGGAGCTTTAGCTGACATCATTACCGATGGACACCAGAGAAGCTTACATGACTAGCCTATGGAACCAGCACCAAGATCAACTAATAATCAAAGACCATGAGCTCAATTCAACCCCGAAAAACTATGCATAGTTATCTACAACCTTCATGAATTCACAAAACTTACCGGTAAGTTATACTTCATTACTCCTGATTGTGACCAAATTAAACGTTTTCAAACAATTTCTAAAAGTATGTTTAAACAATCCCAATAGAGACAATAATTTTCTTGTACAAGAGACATTCATTTTTTTAAAGAACTTTCTAGAAGAAATTTGGAAGTGAACAGTAATTGTAAAATTGTTTTTTTTTTTAATTGATTCACGTCCGAATTAAGTGGGTTCTCTCCAATTTATTTGATTAATAATTTCCTTTAAACATTTTTTATCTATTAGAATAAAAATATTTCTAATATCAATTTTCATTTGTGCGTTATTAATAATAGTTATTATTTTTTATTATTAAATCTATTAGTAGTTTAATAAGATTTAAAAACGTAATTTACCTTTGCCAATATGTTTGAATAAGCCCAGGAATAATAATCTCAAAAAAATAATTCTCATTACAGTATGATGCAATACCTATTAGTTTAAAAGTATTTTTCTTTTTTGTTTGCCAGATGCTATGTGACAGTTCAGTGGGTTCTTGCAGAACTCTGGTGCCTTTCAAATAAATTAAAAGCTGATTTCATCAATAGCATATTTCTCAACAATTAATAGGCAGAGTTTGATCAGGAAATATAGCTATGTTTTTAGAATAGAAATATAACTTTCTTCTTTTTGACATAGCTTGATCAACTCATGCACAGTTTATATTAGCATGTAGAAGTCTAGCAAAAAGGAAAACATTATAATATATATATAAAATTAATGTCAAATCCATTTGAGTACAATATGGATGAACATTTTTATTAAGTGTGCCAATACTAAAAGCTTAACAATAAATAGAAATAAATGTTTTTTTTCTTATACAATAAAAAATTAAAAACTAATTTAGTTTGGGTTTTTATATTGAACTAAAAATAAAAGTGTGTGGGAGGATCCAAAAATTAATGAACGTCTTCCCTATATAAACCCCATGTTTCAAGTTCAACTTAAAAATCCCAATTGTTGCTGAAAAAACAATTATTTTTTTGGATTTTAGTGCATGACAAATAAAAGCATTTACTATAAAATATTTTTTATCTCTATTTATTTCAAAATTAATACAGTGGAGTTGCCATATTTTCTATATTTCGTTCCAAGCTCTCCTTGCATACATTGTGTATAATGCAAACTGTGATTACAATACAATAAGTATTGTTTATTGTATTTTAAATGAATAGGACAGTAGTTTTCAACATATATATATATATATATAATTACTTTATGCAATATTAATCCAAAATACAGTAAATAAATATTTTAAATATACTTTATTCAGAAGTACTTTCAACTAACTTAGTAGTTGTTGTCAACTATTCAAAATTCAAAAATAACATTACAATAATACATCATATAAACATTTCCCCCACAATTCATCAATTTTATAATTCCCACATTTCACTTATCTTAACATTCACTGCTTGTCTATTAATCAAATGTTGTTTATATGTATTAATCAATAAAGCTTTTCTAATTTTACATTTATTATGGTTTCTTTCAATCCCCATAATTTTAACATTATTAAAATCAAAATTAAATCCATAATTACAAATTCTATTATGATCAAAGAATAAAGACAATGAAATTTCCACATTTTTATTAGAAATTGAATTATGAAGACGCTTCAATAATAAAATATGTTCCTTAGTTTTTTTCTACCATATATTGAGACTCCCGAATATAACTCATACCACATTTACAAATCCATCTATAAATTATAAAATTTTGATGAATAAACCTCTTTTTACTCTTTGAATTATTCAATAATCTATTTAAATTAAACAGAGTATAAAAAGCAATTCTACACATATCATAGTATATTTTTTATATACTTCACCCGTTCATTATTAGTAAATGGAATAGCTATCCAAACTTTTTTATTTTCTAATAATTCATAATCAAACGTAAAACACTTTTTTATTGAAATTTATAATAGTATTATATACCATATTATAATTACATCCAATATTTAACAAGTCATTAGTAAATCTACTCAATTAAAAATTCTATCCCATAAGTATTTACAAAGCTTTTCATTCCTAAACAAAAAAGATTTCAAAGCTGATAATTTATGTGATATTGGAATCTGTGAGTCACATGGGATATATCTCTTTTTTCAATCTCCTTAACAACCAACCATACAATGATTTAATTTACCATTCTTTCTATCAATTCTTAAATCCTATTTAATTGACATAGTTTTTTCATATATATAAAGAGAGAGAGATAATGGGGGCTTTTTATGTATATATTATCATTCATAAATGAAGATTATAATACAGAAATAATAATGTCATTATTAATAATAAATGAAAAAAGTATATTTACATATATATTTACAGAATTGTGTGTGTTCAATCATTTGCATTCATTAAACAGATAATAAAACTTTCTGACGCAATACAAGACTATCAACTAAAATATGATTAGTATCGAGGCTATTTTCAGTTTAATGAAAAAAATATTGAACTACTGCCTGTGCTTGCAATGACAGAATGCTGTATTCTACTTGTATGTATGTGTGTGCGAGTGTGGGGAGCGTTTTCAATGGCAGAATGCCATAATAAAAAGTCACTGTAATGTCATTCTGTTATTGCTAACCCCCTCTCTTCCTCATTTGAAAAAAGGATGCGATTCTGCTATGACAAACATGGGCAGCAGATCCCATTTGTATGTATCAATTATTCCTTATTTTAATAACAATTTTAACTGTTTTGTGTGCACAATCTACAACGGCATAAATCAGCTTTTTTCTCTTTATAATTTCTTTGAATGAAGATTTATTCTTTTAAAACATGCAGCATACTTAAGAATATGACTTTATTTTATTAAATCAATGATTTTCATTTTCTTCATCTAATTGTGAATACTTTACACCTTTTTTAAAATTTAGTACTAAATGGTTTACTAATGATACATATAGTGTAAAACTTTAGAAAAAAAAAAGATTTTTTTTTTACATATATGCTTGCTTTTATACTATGGAGCTGTATTTAAATCATAAAGAAATGATAGATAGATAGATAAACAGACAGACAGACAGACAGATAGATAGATAGATAGATAGATAGATAAATAGATAAGTAGGTAGGTAGGTAGGTAGTAGGTAGGTAGGTAGGTATGTAGGTAGGTAGACAGACACAGACAGACAGATATAATTGAAGTCATGTATGCACTTTGATACAGCATGTACTACCATTTTTATTAGATCATTTGATTAATTTCAGCTGATAAGAACACTATTTGTTAAATAATTAGACAAATTATAACTGATAACAACATAGTTATTAAATGAAGTCTATTGATACATCATTTGAGCTATGTCAGGTGACAAAGGCATAGTGGCTATAGTAAATCTAATGATGTTATTAATCCATTATATCATTATAATTGATAAAAGTAATGTTGCTTGTTGAAGACAATTGGGGGATTTTTTTCCATTTATTTGTGAACATAAATGTTTAATAAAAATCTTTTGTATTCAATAGTTTCTGGATTATCACAATTAAGTTTTTGTCAGTTAATATATCATAATGTTCTTCACAGTGTGCAGTGGCTTGCTAAGCAGAAGGGATAGGGTTTGATTCCATATGTCTGGTTATATAAATTAGATATTTTCTGCTGAAACTTTTTTCAAAGAAATCATTTAAAAATATTTGTGGATATTTTCTGAACTGATTTGTCTGGGACAAAATGAGGAAATGTTGTTATGTCATTAAAAATAGAACTATTAAAAAGTAATTATAAATACTGGAGAAACAGGAAATTATTACAAGAAAATTATTTTATGTGTCTTTTATTCAGATTAGACAAAATGATGAATGCGATAATTTAAAGGGAAATGTTGGTTGCAGAAAGACCATTTGGATATGTTATGTAAATTATCTGAAAGGGGATACATAATGAAACTGGCAGATTATATAAAAGTTATTGAAGTACTATTTGAAAGACAAATTTTAAAGTGTAACAACATCAGTAGATCTCTCTGTCATCTGTAGGAAATAGATTGTCATTAATCACCAATGTTATTTTTTATGGAATCTTTACTTTTTTCTATTAAGTATTCTGATAAATGTCAATAATTATCATAATTAACCTGATAACTTTTTAAATTCAATACAAAGCATGGCTTATGTAGTTCGAAAAAAACATGGTAGGTTCACTGCTTTACAATGTGGTTTTAATATTATTATAAATGGTATGATTGTAGGTTTTTTGTTTATGATAGAAAATGACATACTGCTTTTATTGATTGAAAAAAATCTAAGAAGTCAGTATCTTATGAACATATGACTAATATCTAAGGTCAGTCAGTTAAAATCTAAAAACTTTAACTATTGTTTATGACATAAAATCATGCCTAGAAGGCATTAACTTCTCTCTTGTCTGGTTTTGTCACAATCTTTGGAATGAATGAAATATGATTTTACTTATTTAGAAAATATTTTTGATTAGTTTTACACACTAATTGTTTGGTAATGATGTAAAATAAAAGGATACACATGCACACATTCATTGACCTTTTATTTTAAGAAATAGAAGTTAATAAAATTAACTATAATATAACAAAAAAAATTGACACCATGTGTATGATATCAAAATCTTTTCAAATATTGTAAAATTATAATTCATATATATGTATATATTAATTCTAATATTTTCACAGATAAAAGATGTCATATTATTATTATTATTATTATCATCATCATCATCATCATCATCATTATTATTATTATTATTATTATTATTATTATTATTATTATTATTATTATTATTATTATTATTATTATTATTATTATTATTATTATTATTATTATTTGTGGGATATTCCTTGTAGTGAAAAAACTAAATGCTGATGTTTCAGTACAATATCAAGTACCTTCCTCAGAGGGTGCTTCTCCTCAAATCATAAGAATGTGTGTGTGATTTAAAATCATTTTTATCGTTTTTTTTCTCCTCATATTTAAATTCTATTGGTTATGAAGTTTTAAAATTTATTTTCTCTTCCAATAGCTTCTTCCAAATGTTGTTAATCTTCTTTACATTTTAGACACTCAACATGAGGTGTCATATTTACCGAATATTACAAGATTATGTGTGCTTATATACACATATGACAATTTTCAGGAGTAACAACAAGAAGAAAAGCAAATAAAAAAAAAAACTAATTGCAACCTTTGCTGAAAATACTGGAATTTGGAATGGAAAAATGAATCAAAAGATTTAAGTAAAAGCTATATCATTATACTAGTAATAACCATAAAATCTAATATATATATATATATATATGTGTGTGTGTGTGTATGTATGTGTGTGTGTGTGTGTGAGAGAGAAAGAGAACTCTCTCTTTCTTTTTTTTTTAAATGATTAATAATAAAAAATAATATATTTCTAATTATTGGAAATATCAGAGTTAATTAATTCAATATTAATAAAATATTTTTAAAATAAACTTATGTAAGCATCTTCATCTTCTTCTGACTGGGCTTCTGAGTGGGATTCAAGTCAACTGGCTGTGCGGTGATGATTTCATATCATTCAGGCATAGGCAAGATAGCTTTTGTCATCATTAATAACAGGCTGGAACTGGTGTAGTCACATCTTGGCAATTTGGGCAGAGCAAGGGTGGGTGCACCGGTTGGTTGTCTAACTCATGGTCATTTTACTGGAAGTTGTGGTAGATTTCTCCATATTTTCTATCTGGTATAATGCAATAATTATTATTAAATTTTCATCTGCTATCTTGAATAATTAATTAAATTCACAAGAAAACAAGAGTTCTTAAAAGAACTGTGTAATGGATTTCTTCTTAGGAAATATCAGCAATACTCTAGTCTGTAAATGAATCTCTAAGTGGCTGGATGATTGAAGAATTCCAGAGCCAAAATAGTGAATGACTTGGTCAGAATGAATGCCAAAGAAAGAAGGAATCCCACAGCCTTGGCTAAAACCTATCAACCTCTCTCCAAATAACCAATTCAGTACCCCCTGAGAAGTATGAATCAGCTAAACCTTTTATTTTAGCTTATCATTTGGATTATAAACATTTATTTTTATTTTTCCGATTAAATTCTACATATTAGGGTTTGATATAGTTAGTTTTCATCTTGGATTCTCAGACCACTTGATTACAGATATTAATTCAAAAGAATTTTATTTTATCTAAAAAAAAATAACATTTTAATTTTAACAATCATTATCAAACATTTTGCATTTTGACTAAGTTTTTATCAAAGCAATTAACATTTTTTTGATTACAGAATAAAATTACAGTTTTTAGAAAAGTAATTAAATATATATATATATATATAAAATTAAGAGCGTGCTAATAGCTCTAAAAAACTTGTATATATATATATATATATATATATATACAAGTATGTTGAAAGAATTGAAAGAATTAGAAGAAGAACTCTCTTATATTAAATGGGACATTATTGGACTTTGTGAAGTTAGAAGAAAAGGTGAAGAGACAATTGATTTAAAAAGTGGACATGCACTCTATTATAAAGGCACAAATATTGGAAATACAAGTGGAGTAGGATTTATTATAAATAAAAAGTGGAAGAACAATATTGTGGAGATTGATGGTGTATCGGACAGAGTGGCAAGATTAGTTATACAACTTAATAGCAGATACCAAATGCAGATAATTCAGGTTTATGCCCCAACAAGTTCTCATAGTGATGAAGTACTAGAAGATTTTTATATGGATGTACAAAAGGCTTTTGATCAGAGTAAACACCATTTTAAAATTGTTATGGGAGACTTTAATGCTAGAATTGGTGAAAAAATGAAAGATGAAAGTTCTGTGGGTAATTTTGGTTATGGTAATAGAAATGAGAGAGGACATAGACTTGTGGAGTTTGCAGAAAAAGAAAAACTTTATATTATGAATTCTTTTTTTAAGAAAAATGTTAAAAGGAAATGGACATGGAAGCATCCAAATGAAGGTACAGCAGAATTGGATTATATTTTGACAAACAGGAAATACATATTTCAAGATTGTAATGTTCTTAATAAATTTAACATAAGAAGTGATCATCGATTAGTAAGGTGTAAGTTACGTGTTAATGTAAAACTAGAGAGACAAAAATTATTAAGAAAAACAATATTTACAGTTGATATTCCTAATCTTCAGAAACATTCTAATGAATTTAAATTAGAACTTACAAATCGGTTTCAAGTATTAGTAGATTTTGAACATGATTCAGATTTGAATGAAATTAATATGAAAATAACTGATACACTTTTGAAAACTGCAACAAAGATAGCTGGTAGAAAGAAACAGCAATTGACCAATAAAATTTCTACTGAGACTAGAGAATTTATGAAGAAAAGAAGGAATATGAAGATATACAAAAATGATGCATTAAAAAGAATTGAATATCTCGAATTTTGTAAAATGGTGTGGAAAAGAGTTGAAAATGATATAAAAAAGTATAACTGTGAACTAGCAAGGAAAGCTGTAGAAGAAAATAAAAGTCTTAAGAATGTAAAACAACATTTTGGTATTGGTAGGAAATTTATATCTGCAATAAGGAAAAAAGATGGAATTATTACTAAAAGGAGAGATGACATCATGAAATTGGTAGAAGATTTTTATCAAGAATTATATAGTAATAAAGAACAAGTACCTCCTATATCTATTACATCTTCCAAATTGCCCAGAATTTTAAATGAAGAAGTGAGACATGCAATTAAATGTATGAAGAAAGGAAAGGCTCCAGGAAATGATGGAATTATAATTGATATATTAAAAGAAGCAGATGAAGAAATAGAAAATTTTTTAGCAAAGTTATATTCCAAATGTCTAAATGGTAAAGATGTACCGGATGATTGGAAGAATGCAGTAATAATATTAATATTTAAAAAAGGTGATAAAGAAGATATTAGAAATTACAGACCTATCAGCCTTTTATCAGTTTTATATAAAATTTTTACCAAGATAATTACTACTCGTCTACAGAGAACATTGGATTTCCACCAACCAAGAGAACAAGCTGGATTTAAAAGTGGTTTTAGTACAGTAGATCATATCCAGGTATTGAGAGAAGTTATAGAAAGGACAAATGAATATGAGTTGCCATTATGCTTAGGATTTGTAGATTATGAAAAGGCATTTGATTCTATAAACATTTCTTCAGTGATTAAAGCATTAGATCATCAAGGTATAGATCCAGGATATTGTCATATTTTAAAGAATATTTATAAAAATGCAACAGCAACAATTAGATTACATAATGACACTGGGAAAGTCAACATTGAGAAAGGTGTAAGACAAGATGACTCCATATCTCCAAAACTTTTTACAACAGTGCTGCATGAAGTATTTTGTGGATTAAAATGGGAAACTAAAGGAGTGAATGTAAATGGTGATTATTTAAGTCATTTAGATTTCGCAGATGATGTAGTTGTTTTTGCAAATAATGCTTCAGATCTGCAGGAAATGTTGCAGGAATTATCAGATGAAAGTAGGAAAGTAGGACTAAAGATAAATGTTAAAAAGACTAAAGTAATGTTTAATCGATTTGCTCACAATATGAAAATAAAGGTTGATTATGATGAATTAGTAGAAGTTAACAGTTACAAATACCTTGGTCAGATTATTAATACAGATGGAAACATAATGGAGGAAATTAATCATAGAATTAAACTTGGTTGGAGTGAAAAGGAAGGTTTTTAACAAATGTGTTTTACCAGTTCTTACTTATGGATCTGAGACTTGGACACTTAATAGAAGAGCAATTCAGAGACTTCAGACCACTCAAAGAAGTATGGAGAGATGTATGTTGGGAGTAACAAGAAGAGATTGTAAATGCAATGTATGGGTAAGAGAACAAACAGGTGTTACTGACCTCATTGAAAAAATTAAAAGATTGAACTGGAGTTGGGCTGGACATATTGTTAGAATAAATGATAATAGATGGACAATTGAAATTTTAAACTGGATTCCAAGAGATTGTAAAAGACCCAGAAAGAGACCACAAGTGAGATGGATGGATGAAATAAGAAAGTGTGCAGGGGTGATGTGGAGAAGAGAAGCTAAAGATCGGAAAAGATGGATTAAACTTGGAGAGACCTTCATCCTGCAGTGGATTGATAATGGTTGATAATGATGATGATGATGATGTTGGAACAATTACTTTAATTATTTATTTTGCGAATAAGTTCCAACATGTGATCCATTTGGTCAATAAAGTTTGCTTTTCTCCATCTGAGTTTTTCAGAGAAAAGCAAAATACATAAACATAAAGTAACATATATTGAAAATATACAAAAAAGAAAAATAAAAAGAAATACATGAGTTTATTATATTTGTGTACAATATTTTTCTGTTAGTTGAATGTTTACTTTACATTTGTGTGTGTGGGTATTCTATGCTCAGACCCAACTTCCATTATTAATGTAGCACAGTTCTATATTGACCGTGCTTAATATATACAAATTTACATAAGTACCTGCTGTAATGTTCTTTACTGCAGACTTTGTGCATGGGCATTTGATAACACCTGGCACAATAAATATATATATATATATATATGATGAATATAGTTTAACATTCATCATCATTAGCACTCTCACTCCATACTATGGATTCAGGTCATAAAATTAATTTTTCTAGTACCAGGATCATATCCAGATGTGATAATCTCTACCAATGCAAAATTAGAGAAGCCATTGAGATACTTAAAAGGCCAGATTGCATCAATAAGCGAGATGATACATGCAAACTTCCTCCTATTTGGAAAGATTTTTTTAAAAAACATTCTCAATTTAACATTTTTGCTATTGGTGGAACTTTAACGTTTTTTTTCAAATCAGTGATTGTAGCGCCTCTACAACTGTCTTTCTACTTTTTATTACTCAGTGGATGACTTGTGTTACCAAGTCGAAATGTCAGTATATCAATATTTAAAATATTTTAACACGGATGAACCCGCAAAATATGTCTTTTATATATGCAACCGTGAAAATATTCGTATCAACATATATATATATATCTTTTACTTCTTGTAGAAAAGTTAATAGCTAATTTTATTATAACTTTCATATGCAATAAATATTTCCATAATTACAAGAGCAAAAATAAAAATGGAGGCTCAGAAAAGTGGAAACCAAAAATCATAGAAGTTAGTTTATGAACATGATTATAAACAGGTTCACTGAATTAAAAGGCAAAATTGAAAAATAAAGTGAAGATCTTAAAACTCAAAATAAAGAAATGGAAAGCAAATCAACAAAACAAAAGCCTTAAAAGTCAAGACAAGAGATCATAAAAAAAAACCAAATAGAACAACTAAATGAAGAAATAATAAATAGGTTAGAAAGTTACTTTATATGGTTATAAGCTAATGTTAATGGATTAGGCCTTGAAGTCCAACTGAGTAATGATATGCAGATAAAGTAAATTGTGATATAATTCTAAAATTCCAAGAGATATATATTAGATCTAAGTTAGATGAAGCAGATAAAATTAATGATAAATTCCAGAAAGGATTAGTTAAAGATGATAGTGGTATTGAAGTAGACACAAATGTGTTGGATGGTAATATCACTGTTATAGTTATCATACATTTGAACATACAAATTATGTAAATAAAATGTGAAAAAATTACTAATTTGAAAAATGAATTAGGATATTTAAATATTAACGAAATAGATGATCAAAAAAAGCAGTTTAATAGAATTAAGTATAGAAATGACTTGTTTGGTAGGGAGTATAAAAAGAAAATAACCACGAAACCACAAAATTAAATGTTAAGAAATTAGAGAAGATAAGCCCAGGGTTAAGACAAGTAATGATGCTAGAGAGATTATCTAACAAATTATTAAAAATAAAAAAACTTATTATGTCAAAGCAAAGGCAAAAAGTAAAACCAGAAAATTCATTTCTTCTAGAAATGAGTCAGAGTAACCATGTAGTAAATAAAAGATTTTCCAGGTAATTTCAAGTGAGGGTTTGCAAATTTATAAAAAATATTTAGAAAAGGGTAAATTTTAATCCTTATATGAATTAGTATAGCCTTTAAGTTATGGTCTTGAATTTGTTAATGAAGAAAATGTTATAAGAAAAATAAATGTGTAATATAAATTGACTGCCATAAAATTTAAACTAAAATTAATTCCATGAATTTGTTGGAGGTTGATCATTTTGCTTTCTGAATTAATAAGGGTTGGAGAGTTTCTCATTGTTTTGAAGTTGCAGAAACTTTATACTTCTATTTATCAGACCTTAAATCTCAAAAGTGAGCTAGACATAATTCTAACATTATATTGTTTATTTACCTCTAGGTCTCAAAAGTGAGCCAGGCTTTAGTTAACTGTATTGATGTTCATTTATATTTGGGTTGCTGTTATATTGTTCTTGAGATACTTCTCTTGGTCTTCATGTTGCATCGTACACTTATTGTCAATGTGGGTTTTATTTAACATTCCAGCATTATTGCGAGTAGATTGATCAAATCCAATAAATAAATTTCAATTGAAATTATAAGTGTGTTTGTATATATATATATTTATAAGTTTTTTTTGTTTATATATATATATATATATATATATATATATATATATAAGTAATATTTTTTGAATTCTATATTACACTATATATATATATATATATATATATATATAGTGTTATAGAATTCAAAAAATATTACTTTTACCAAACTAGACATTTTGTTTGTTATATTTGTTTCAGCTCTTAAGTCTGCTTTTAAAAAAGTGTGGTTAACCCATTCAGCTGCACTTTATTTTATTGGCCAAGTGAAGTAAAACTCTAAACATTTGATTGGTCAATTGCAGAATCAGAAGTAAAATATATATTCATTTTTTAATATTATATTCATTTTAGTTTTGTTTGTAAAAAGTATATTAATAATTAATTTGTCAGGTTATGAAAGTGGACGAAAGTTTTTTCAAAAATAAATTTCTACTTATAATTATAAAAATATTTGATAGTGGGTGACTTAAGAAGAAACCTAGTAACAAATGAGAAAGTATGGTTGACATCATTGATTTCCCTCTCAATTTACGTTAGTGTAAATATAAAGAATTTTTTTTTACTAAAATTTTACTATTTTCCTAAAATAATTTATATTTTCAGCATATTTTACCCAAGTACATTATAATATGTAAATAAATGCCAGAAAAATATTCTAAAACATTAATTTTTATTTGAAAATCAAAGAGTTTGGGGCAATGCAAACTGTTGACAGGTGTCAAAATTGTTGTTAGCACTGGTTTCTTTTTCAATTTACATTCCTGTAAAAGTATACATTTTTTTTACTAAAATATTACTATTTTCTAAAATAATTATGTTTTCAATATATTTTATGAAAATAATTTATAATATGTAAAAAAGTACTAAAAAAACACTCTAAAATATTCGTTTTCATTGTGAAATGCAAAACAAAGAAGTTGGAGCGATGAAAAATTATTGACAGGCTTTAAATGACAATCAACCAATCACCATCTAGGACTGCTTTTTTACCATTGTTAAAGTTTAAATGCCAAATATATTAATTTTTTACTTGTAAAATTATTCAAGAGAGGGCAGCATCTTATGGTACTTTTTTTAAGCTTTAAAATGACCATAAATTCTTTACCGTAGTGTTAAAAATGACAGAATTCGAGTGACTTAAAGCTGTGATCATTTTTAACCAGACAAGGAAGTTAAAAGGTTAAGCTGACACTAATTTACTTTAAAAAGAAATAAAATCAGCTGATGTAAGTACCAAATTGACTCTATTTTATTTCTAAACAGAGGAAGAGCAAATATAACCTACATGACAGAATTTAAATATATGGTTTTTTTGTTAAGCTATATGCATTTTTTATTGTTAGTCACTCCACCATGTGCGTGGTCACCCATTTATTATTATATTCTCCTAGACTGAATTAATTTATGAATATTTTCATTTGACTATATGTTTTACCAATTAACATTGTTTGTAGTATAGTAGTTGGGTGGACAAATATAAGAATTGTTACAATATATATATTATTAACCATTTTATTATATATGAAATTGGACAATATTCATGATATACAAAATCATTGCAAGATGAACATTTTGTTTATAATTATTATCTAAATCTTGGTTTAACATATCATTTTTTTAGCTTGAAATTTTTAATTGTAGCAAATATTTGACTTAAAAGTTACAATGAATCATTTAAAAAATTCATGAATAAGTAACAGCAAAAAGAAAACTATTATTTGGTAAACAACACTTGATAAATTGGTAATAAACAGAAAAAAATGTTTATAAAATAAAAAGTTCAAGATGTGGAAAAAATTTGCATTAGGACTATAATAAAGTAAATGAAAGATAGAGGGAGAAGACATAACAAGGCTCTATATAATAACATGGTACAAAATCAACATTATTTATACTGTTTAACAATACAGGTTTATAAAATAAACTGTGAATAATATAAAACCAATAATAATATAGTAAAAAAAATATCAATCATTATTTATGAAAGCAAATATACAAAGTATTTTATCTTTACATAGAAAATTGTTCTTAAATAAGATTATACTTAAGAGTTTATATATTGGGAATATTTGTTTATTAAAATAGATAAGAATGGTGTTAATTTATGTATAACATTACTTTGTATTGCACTTATATTAGTAATTAATTTACATTATATAAATTTACATATTTTTGTGCACTTTATTGATTATTAATATTGTGGATTTATGTATTTTCACATTTAAGGATAATATAATTTTGTTACTCAAATGTTCGTTTTAAATTTTATTGATATTGAACCCTGTTGTTTTAATTTTAATTATATTTCTAAGAAGTTATAGACAATGAGAGAAAAATATTATTCAAATAAATTGATAATAACTGTTAAATTGATTAAATTCATACTGTGTTAATGATTTGTAGAGGTCCCTATTATTGTATCTAGGTATATAGGGTGAGGAATGGAAAGGGAAGGCAGAGTGGCTAACAGGTTTCTCTGGACGTTGTTGTTGATTCCATATATGGAGAAGTCACAATGCATCACATCACATAGCCTCAATATATATTACATACGTAATGAGTATGCACTTAACGAATTATTAATTACAACTTTAAAATCTGTAATTTTTATAAAATCCGTATAAATGGCAGTTTTTAAATTTCATACTTGAAAAGTATTCTTAATTTAATATTTGATATTAATATTTAATATTTTAATACATTGAGTGATAATGTAAAAGATAAGTAATATGTAGATTATAAATATAATAGTTTCCAATATTAAAGTGTCTGGGAAGTTTTTAATTAAAAATTGATTGTGAATGACATTTCAATTTTCTTATATAAAAGAAAACTGTTTATTTTCTCCTATGTTTCTTTCTCACAACAATATTATTATGAAGACCAACTGTTTAGTTGTATTTATATATTGGACTGCTTTCATCATCTAATATTATGTATTTAATGTATTTAGAAAAAATAACTTGAATTAAATATTCCACTTATAATCAACTGTTAGCAATAGCACACAGGTCAGCTTATGCACAATGTTTTAAAGGTATTATTCTCTCTTCTTCAGGTACAGCTAGCCTGACCAGAGATATTACTAGTTTGGGTATCAAATCTGGTCTTTTAGATTTTTAAATATTGCATTGTAAGGAAATGCCTTAAAATTCAATGTTTAAGAATTTAAGGGTCCCGGTTCAATTCCCATGCTAGTACTGTCACTGGGCAGGCCAGCAACACTTGAAGAAGAGAGGATAATATCTCTTGAAACATCATGCATATACTAACCTGGATGCTACTACTATCACCAGAATGCAATTGGAATATTTAAATAAAGCTAATTTTTTTCTAAAGACATTCAATACTCAATATTAGATGATGAAAATAGTCCGATATGTAAATATAATTAAAATACTGTCATCACAAACTTTCAGGTAAAGAACTGTTTAGTTCTTCTATAAATATCAGTTTAAAAATGTAAAGTTTATGATGAAGTTCAAGACATTAATATGTCAGAATAAATTGTGCTAAGGGCATGAAAAACAACGGCACTCTATTATTGATGATCATGTGATATCATTTAATTATAGACCCATATTCTCTATATTTACTGCAAATAAACAGAAAGTGTCTAATCTTTTCGAAAAAAGAACACATGTGTATATGTATGTTCGTTCTTGATAACAGGTCTGCATGGGATAACCCTTGAGCACTGTTGGAATTATTCTGCCAAGGTTTAACATTTTTAATATTACTTCTTGTAATGTATTCAATCTAGGACTGAATAATAATACAACGAATCTTTTTTACTTTAGTAAAGTGCGTGTAATACGATTTGTTTGTATTTAACAAAAAGTCAAAGTATGACCTAAGAAGTCAAGCGTTGGTGACCTAGCGGTTAGCATAGCCGCCTTTCAAGCAGCTGGTCCGGGTTTGCTTCCCGGGTAACGCATTTGACATATATAAAAAAAGTATGACATAAGAATAGCTTAGATCAGAGTGTTTTAGATATATGCTATTAAAAATATCATTAAAATTATTTTTGTGGCTTTCAGTGTTAAGATGTAGAATGAACTGCATTAAGAAGATAAGAGCCAAACCCTATCACTGATATTGAAACTATTACCGTATTATCACTATATTTTCTAGTTGTCTCCACCAACCTTTGGAAAGAATTTAAAGATTTCTTAAACGGAGAATTGAGTGTTCCTCTGATGAAATGGTTATTTTCTTGTTTTCACTAAAACTGCGTCAGAGATTTTATTTTTGGAAGCATGCCGTGAACATCAGCTATGAGAGGGAAGTGCGAGACACATGTTCCAAGACAGCCCATTAGCGCATTGCCTGTAAATTATGTTAATAGGTGAAATCTCATTTTAGCATTGTCATAGAACATGGGCGGTGAAATTCAAATGTAAACTGTTGAAGCTAATATAAGATTTAGTGTAACCAAAAGAAAACGGCAATCAAAGAAATTAGAAAATTTCTATTCGGTTAATCCTTTTGTTAATTGGTTTAATAATTGCTTAAATCAATAATAAAAGAAAAACTGAACTGTATTAATTCAAAATCAAAAGAGAATAATATTTTTTTTCCAAAGTAAATAAGTTAATTCAAATATATTTTAAAATATTAATAGGTAATTTCTAGTATTACTAAAATAAATATGTCATTGATATCAAAATAAGTACTTGTTTATATTTTTTATAAGAAACCATGTATTAAAATAGTTTACTCTTAACCCTCTTATTCTTAGAAGAAATTGATTTTTCTTTCAAAAATTTAAGATTGTCAAACGAATAAATTTAGACAATCAAATTTTTGATAATAAAATAATTCATAAGCATAGATTTAGATTATCAAAGAAAAAGTGAACTATTTAAACAAAAGAAATACTTAACGAAGTTATTAACAATCTTAGATATATTTACCTTATTAAGGCAGTCCGAGAGTTATTTATTAAGTTTGTCGTAAACTGTTTTGGAGACGTTTCTATGCTGTGCAATTTTGTCCATGCCATTGTTTTGTCTATATATTATCTGTGTAATAAAACTGAGAGAATGAAAAATAATCGAAAA
The DNA here is from genome assembly GCA_028023455.1 of Epiperipatus broadwayi. NCBI lineage: Eukaryota > Metazoa > Onychophora > Udeonychophora > Euonychophora > Peripatidae > Epiperipatus > Epiperipatus broadwayi. The sequence continues at coordinate 668,430 of JAQFVV010006217.1, read as the reverse complement.
TTATTTAATTACTTCTCTGATCCTAATTATTTTATAATAATTGCGAATACATTAAGCTACTTTATTATTATTATTATTATGATGATGATGATGATGACGATGATGATGATGTTTCAAAGCATAACTTTATTGAGTCTAAAAGGTTACGGAGTCACATCTAGTAATATATTGATTTGTTACAAATGCAAAAAAAAAAAAATTACAACTTTGCATGGAGACCACTTAAGACATCTTTTCAGTACATAAGTCTTTATCATTTCTGCATACTTTTTTGCTTGTTTTTAAATTTGGTCTTCTAATTAGTTCAGTTTATGCTTGCACCTCTATAAAGTTGAAAAATGCTGATGTTTAAAAAAGTCACCATCTATCATAATGGACATATTTCATAGACTGGATCTTGGCTTCAAGTGTGACCATATGGCTGCAAAGACATCTGGTTGAGCTAGGGTGCTGTCTCTTTTTTTGAACAGTTCTAGTTTTATTGAGTATGTTGCTGGGTGGCATTGAGGGTTATTAGCAAGAGCAAAAGTGCATCTGGTACACCAGTAGGCATAAAGGCTGTATGTTGCATGAATAGCAGGGATGTTGCCTTTTTTAAATGTATTTATTATTTCATCAATTGAAATGTTAACCTTTCTGTATGTGGTAAACATTGTGTGACATATTGTTTCTAGTGCAGTACAGGATTGAAGGAAATGATCTTGTATCTCTTCTTCTCTATGACATAGCCCACACATGAGTTTACATTTATATAGAATCTATAAAATCTGAGGAAAGTTGTGGGTAGAGCATTAAGATTAAACTTAAGTAGAAAATCAAATAATTTTGGTTTTAGTGACCACTTTCTGAATTGTTGCAGTAGTTGCCTGTTGTCTATCCCAAGAGCTGATGGATATAGATTAGGTGTCTGGTTTGGGTGTAGTATATTATAAATGTCCCAATATGTATACTTGTTTTCATTGTTGAGTGATATGTTGTTGTATATTGGCTTGAGTTCTTCAATCAGGATGGATAGATATCCATATGAAGGGGGTGGTCTGTCTGTGGGTATTATATTGATCACACACTCCAGGTCTGGAAATCTTTTTATGGTGGCTGTTAATAGTTTACTGATTCCTGTGTGTAAAAAACATTGATTGTATGGAGTCTGAGTCCATTGCTATGTGGCAGTTTACACAGATTTTTTAAAGAAATCACCACTTTCTCTTCCATATTAGTTTATTACAGATTGATGAGATTTTTGATATGAATGTTTTTGCAAATTTGATTATAGGTGTGTAATAGGTAATTTTTGTAATTATAAGTTGATTGTATAGTGCTACCTTTGCGTATATTGATAGATATGACTTTTCAAGTGAGGTTGTGATTATTACTATTATTATTATTATTATTATTATTATTATTATTATTATTATTATTATTATTATTATTATTATTATTATTATTATTATTATTATTATTATTATTATTATTATTATTATTATTATTATTATTATTATTATTATTATTATTATTATTATTGTTGTTGTTGTTGTTGTTGTTGTTGTTGTTCTTGTTGTTGTGTTTAGGATATGTTAATTTGCTTTGAATCATAATAATGGGAATGTTATTTGGAAATAATTTTATAATTTTTTTCCAAACTCACAAATCTTACTAAAAAGTTCTATTGTCTATTATATTTGTACTTATGTCTGTATTCGTTATTATATTTTATGTTTTTGTTAACAAATATAATCAAAATTAAGATTTTGAATAGTTGCTATTTTTTTATTTTGAACAACTGAAGTCTTTTCTTTGTCTAACGTTCAATGCCACATCATTTTAATAAATTTAGAACATATGAATAGGTTAATTATGATAATCTTCATTATTTCTCCAATTAATGATTTAAAAAAAGAGTCAAATGGTTTACAAAATAATATGTATAATAATTTTAAGTGCTGCTGGTGAAAATCTCATAGCACTATCTTTAACCAATAAACTATCACAATATTATCACATGATTTCAGCTTACATATTGGTTGTTTTATCACATTTTTTTACTACCTCTATGCCATATATAGGGTATATGAGCACAGACTTTCACATGACCCACAACTCTCCACACTATCTCATAACACTCATGTCGAAAAGATAAATAATCACCAATATATGTATTTCATGCTAAACCATCTATCATCAGTTGGTCCAGATTACCATCTCCACACACATATATGCAATAAGTGCTCAGATATATATTAAGATAGCCAATCTTCACATTTTAATGGACAGGCTTCAATCTACTCCACACTCCAACTCTTCAACCAGTTTAGCATAAAATACATATATTGGTGATTATTTATCTTTTCAACATATAAGTGTTAAGTGTATTCAGTGTTATGAGATAATGTAGAGAGTGGTGGGTCATGTAAAAGTCTGTGCTCATATACCCTATATATTACATATATAGACACAGGTATATAATAAGCCTGTGTGTTTCAGTTACCTCTATGCCACATAAGTTTTAATAAGTAATAATAGATTATAGATGATAGTGATTAATAAATCCTCATCCTGTGCTATGATCTTTTGTCTATTATTACTTACTACAGCATATAGTATATAGCATAGAGATTAGTAAAAAAGTATGCTGGTAAAGCAACAATATGTAAATTGAAGTCATGTGTTAGATTCATGTGATATTTTATTGGTTTATATAAAATCCTGGTCACAGGATTGATGGACCTACAACTATTTAGAAATTAAGGACACTATAATATATGATTTCAGATCTATATGACTATACAGGCTAGTTGACTTAGATTAAAAACATTTTTATATTTTTCAGTTTAGGCTGATAGCTTGATAGTATAAAGAATGATAAATGCTAGCAGTAGAAAAAAGATTCATTAATCCTAACGGTCCTGATGCACAATTCCCAACTCCAAAACTTCTCATTGATGTAAGATATAAGCTTGAAAATAGTTTGGAGTTATTGGATAAGGCAGCACACGTAGGGATTTATTAAGCACCATTAACTAGTATCTATTATGATTTACTAAAGCATATAGGAAGTCACATAGGGATGGGGTAAAAAGTATGTTGCTAAAACACTATTTAATTTAATTAACTATTTTACATTATATTATCATCCAATTGCAATGTATTGTGAAAGTGGTATTTTCAAGTGCTTTTTAAATTCTTATTAACATGACATATAAGACACTTTATGGTGTACATTCATTCATGGTCAAATCTATTTGAAACTTAGATCAGTTTTCAAGCAACATTACAATATTTATTTAAAGTAACCAGCTCACTTAGAAATATAGTTGTTGATAAGTAAATAAATATTCAGCTATTCAAAAGAAATATTGAAACAGAGGAAAACTGTAATAAATTCTCACTTCCTGGAAGTTAACTACCCTAGAAGTATTATCTTTTTAATTGTTTTCTTTTTAAAGTGTGAAGGTTTATTATAGTTTACATTTCTTGTTTCAGTCTCCCTTTCAAAGCATATTACATTGAACACAACTTAAATAATTATATGAATATTTACAAAACTTCAATAAGTTCAGTAAACAACTGGTCAATTAAAAGTGAATAGAAAATTATATAAGATAATATAAAATTGCATAAAATATATTATTTATTCTGTATATTATTATGTTATATAGTCAGTTTTTTTAAGTTATATTGGATCTCTATATGAAAGTTATATTCTATTTTACTGCTATTTTATTATTGTTTTGTTTTATTTTTATTATGTTCCCTATCTTCAATAATTGGTTAACGTTAGAATAGATGATTAACATTTGAAAAAAGCACAAAATCGTGTGCTGAGAAAGACTGTTTATACATAATTATTATTAATATAGATATATTTATACAGCTTTTAAATGTGATATGTATTATATATTATAAGTATATATTAATATGTATAATGTAATTCATATGTTTTCATAAGAGATAATGATTAAAAGCAATATAAAAAAAAAACATCAAAATAATGTAATTTATTTAGAAAGCAATTTTCTGAAAGAAATTACAAACACAATTTCATGTAAATATATGCAAAATAATCCATGAATTAATTTTGGTATAATTGTTGTATTAAAATTTCTAAAGAAATTAAAATCCAAAAAAGATTTGTAGCAACTGATAATAATAAATGTAATCCACAAAGAAGACAAAATTAATTAGATTTTGCAAAAATATTCATTTAAAATAATTTCTCTGTAGACCTAGGATGTAATTATTTGATGAAAACAGATTCACATAAAAAATGGAGAAGCATATAAAATTTAAGTTGTAATAAAAACCAGAGTGAAAACATCTACTGTGTTTCTCAGTGACATTTGTAACCTTTTCTATATAATGTTTTCCACAGACACTAGTTTAATTTTCATAATAGATTTATTCATTTTTAATCATTGTGTATTTATTAATTTATATTAATTACATGTTTGTTTTCTAAACAAATAATATTACTTTTATTTGTTCAAACAAAGTACTCTTTTTACCGTTTTATGTGGAAAATGTGTTTCTTTTGTAATAAATGTCCATTATGAAAATATATTGAGTGCACATTTGTTTTCTGATTAAATACTATTATTTTACATATTACATTATTTTGCGTGTTTCTTGTGTGTGCATATATTTTTTAAGAAGCTTTTTGCATAAAAAACACGGGAGCTTTTCTGTTTTGTCCCTCATTTTTTACCAAAAAAGAAAAAAAATTAAAAATGAAATTATAGATGCATTTATTGGTTCAATAAGTGATATTTTATTGTTAAATAAATTATTTGTATTTCAAAACATATGATTAATTTGATTTTATTTAATATGCACCTTCTATGTCCTGAGGATAAAAATTGAATACTTGTTAGGGAGCATCAATGACTTTTAAATACATATAAATACAACTTTGTGCTATCAAATAAATTAATTTAATATCAATAATAAAATAGGGAAAAGAATAATGAATAGAAAATGATTAGAAATTTCTCTCTACAGCATATCCATTTGGTTCAAATATACACATATGTGTTAAAAACAGAAATCATTATAAATTATAAGTCATTACGCATAACAATCAGTTGTCACTGTAATATGCTTAGAATCACACTCACACTTGTTCCACTTTCTCACAATTCATTATATATCATTTCACTTTCAGTGCACAATTAGCCCTTTTCCTATGCATTCTTGTTGCTTCTATATTAGTTATTGCACAAATAAGTTACTATATGTATACATTATTACAAACTAGTAAACTACCCATTTTTGTAGAAATAGCTTCTGTATTATTTGGAATTATAAAGGGTTTTTGACTTTTCACATTTCCAGAAATCACATATACAATTTCAATATTGGAATCCCTAAACACCTAAATTAGAAATCATGTGAGCATATTCTCTTAGACTTATGTCAACATCTGCAACTAAATTAACTGCAACAAATGTTTCTTTGCAGATCATAAATTCATTATTTGTATAGTGTTGGTCTAAAATGTCATATTTTGTATTTATCTTATATAAGTTTTCATTTCTAATAGATATTATAACAGCTATAATATTCCAGTTATCAGTTTTAGCTAGTGGTGGCTGTTCCATAAGCACTGTAACCACTGCAGCACCCTCCCCCCCAAAAAAAATCATTAAATTTCTGCTTAAAAATATTAATAATATAACAATCATTTTGCATAACTATTATATAAATAAAACTAAATAAAACATTTTAAACAAGAGTTGTTTTAAGCAATACCTGAGATTGTGTTTAAAGACACTGTTAGTTACAGCAGTGCCAAAAATGTCATACTCACTGAATTTTAGTAAATTCCATTAAGATTGTTTCTTTTATCAGCATGCATAACTAGTACAGTTGGATCTTCTAACTGCCACAGTGTCAATAGTTCTATGCGTGTTGTATGTTTATCTATTCTAATTTCTCTTCAGAACTGACTAATTTGTATTGTTTTTATTTAGGATGAACAATAAAATATTAGAGTTTTTTTTTTTTGTGATTAACATTTATAAATTAACATATAAATATTTATTACAGAAAAATATAACTAATTAATAAAAGAAATATTATTTTTAATATTTTATATAATGGTTATTTGTGTTGAATATCTAAAAAATACATTATCTCAGTTGTTATTATATGAAAAAATTGAAATAAAAAATAAAGTTTATTCAACTTCAATATCATTACTTGTCAAACAGCTGTTAAATACATTAGATATTTTAACAAGCATTGACATGGTGTGGTAAAAACTACAATACAAAAACATTATAATGTGGATAATCTCTAGTCTAATGAATGACTAATAAAAATTATTAAAATGTCTTCTAATTTATATTTATTTCAATAAACATGTCTCTCCATTATCTGTTTATTTTTTATTATTAAATCATAGACTGCAAAAATAAGATTATATTTCAATTGAAATTCACATTCTATAACTGAAAGATATTCTATCCTGCTATAATGTTCATAAAAAAATATATCTGGTGATTTTTGGGGGTTTTTGTGAAGTCATTTTAGGTTATAATAGAACCTATAATTTTACTTTTCAATTTTTTAAACATCTTTCTAATGAATTTGTGTTATTATAATATGTAATGTGAATTTAGAAATGGTTTGTATATTTTAAAATATCTAACTAATTCAAAAATATTTGATCATTATGAGGAAGATTATACCATGGTCTATGAGCTTATAACATCTGTTTTCCCATAGTGAAACTTTATTGTACTTATATATATATATATATAAAAGACGTATTTTGCGGGTTCATCCATGTTAAAGAAATTTAAATATTGATATTCCGGACAATGTTTTGACATGATCACAAAAAGTCATCCACTGAGTGATAAAAGATAGAAAGATAATTGTAGAGGCGCTACAATCACTAATTTGACAAAAAAAAATGTTAAAGTTCCACCAATAGCAAAAATGTTGAATTAAGAATGTGTTTTAAAAAAATCTTTCCAAATATGAGGAAGTTTGCATGTATCATCTTGCTTATTGAGTATCTCAATGGCTTCTCTAATTTTGCACTGGTAGAGATTATCACATCTGGATATGATCCTGGTACTAGAAAAATCAATTTTATGACCTGAATCTATAGTATGGAGTGAGAGTGCTGATGATGATGAGTGTTGTTTAACTGCATTAGCATGCTCATCTCTCCTAACACTGATGCGACGATTACTTATGCCTATGTAAGAAGCTTTACAATTTTTACATGAGATTTGATATACACCATGAGATTCAAGAGGAATTGAATCCTTAGGCTTGGTTATTATATATATTTAAAGGTCTCTGCATTGGTCCTCATTGAAGGATTCTGATTATCTTAGAACCTTATTTCTCTATCTTAGAATATCTGAATTTCATTTACTAATTAATATTAGATAGTTAATTAATTTGACTAAAGACCAATCATTTTAAAAGACCTGAATTTTAGCTAGCTAAAAAAAAATGTTTACATTAATTTGAATCCTAAATCAAAAACAAGACCTTTCCTCATTTTCGTATTTTAGTTTTATATAAAATATAATTAAATAAATAACTTTTTTTTGAGAAAAAAGAAAGTAGAATTATGGTTAGTCTTTACAATTGCTAAGCGACTTGTAAGCAATTGATTATACTAATCTAATGATATTTACACTTCATTTCGTTTATTTTTTAACTTTTTATTTTGTAAAGAGAGAATAAAATTTCTGGTGCAATTAGCAAAATTTATTAAAGCATATTCCTTTTCTCTTGAGGCAAATTTACTTCCATGAAATGTAAACTTTAATTGTGTAACTACTTCAATGGTAAAAGATATTATTTCATTATAATTAGGATTGTGAAACGGTTTACGCTTTCTCTATGATAAAGAAATAAATTTTCATTTACACGTGATTTACAACAAATTACATTTTTAAGATATCAAGAGCACATACATCATAAATGGATTATTAAGTCAGTTACAGATCATTTTCAAATGTAATAATTTAAGTGTGAACAATTGGCTCTCATTAGAAAGAAATATTGCACAAAATGTGCTCTAGCAGGGAAATTTTTAAAATTAATGTTGTAAAAGAAATGTTCTTTAATGAAAGCAAAACTACTTTAAAATAACAAAATATAAAATGCAATATTGGATTAAAATACATTTTTCATGCATTCGTAAAAAGATATTATTTTTTTGCTTCATAAAAATTATAAGCTAAAAATAATACTTTTAATACCATTTAACGAGTTTTAAGAAAAATGTACATAATCAAACTTTTATAAACGCCTTCTATCAAAAAAATAATTGCTTATCCTTTCTTGAGAGTGATCCGCTTTATGACCATTATTATTTGAAGCTGAGCATATTTATTCATCATCGTTTAAGTTTGTGCATAAAATCTCTATCCAGTAATAAAGCAAAACATAAATATTTTTCTTTTTTAAAAACACTTTTTTTTTCAATGTCTTTGTTAATAATATTGTTTTGTGTTTGCAACAATTGTTCTAAATCAAAAACTAATATATCTTTTTATATATCAGAGAATTCTGTTGCTTTTGTTTTTTTGCTTACCTTTTTCTCGTTGTAAAATTTCATTTTTAAAGAAATTTGCAAAATAACAAAAATATTTTTATTTTCAACACTTTATAATGTATTGTTTTAAAGTTTCTTTTTGTATGAATATTTGTTATGAAGAATAACTCTGATTTTAAGGATTTATATCTTTCAGCAAAATAAAATATGTTAATTGCATTTTGAGAATAGGGAAAACTTTGAATAGATCTTAAATAACTTGTCACAAACAGTTTACTTATTTTTATTTATTTCTTTTGCAGTATTTTTTTCTCTTGATCTGATTAGTTTAGTGTGATGGTAGATTGATGGAATAAAGAGCTAATGGTTTCTGAATCTTAGCTTAGCTATCGGGGACTTTTGAACAGCTACCAGTTTCATTTTTTCCCCTTCTATTTTCATATTTTTTTAAAGTTAGGAAATAAGAAACTTTATATTGCAATTTTTTAATAAACAAAAAATCTGACAATTTCTTTATTTTTTTAAAAAAAATATATTGTAAGATATTAATAGTTACGATGTTAAGAAATATTTAAAAAAATGTAAATAACTTTAATTGCTTTAATCTAGTAGTAACTTTTTATTCAATTTATTAATTGTTGTTTTTATTCGTATTCTCCTTTTCCTTGTTCTTCATCTTGTTCTTCTTCCTTTTCTTCTTCCTTCTCCTTTTTCTTTTCTTTTTTCTCATCTTTTCCTTTTTCATATTTGTCTTCTTTTTATTCTTTCTCTTCATCCACCTCTTTCTTCTTTTCTTCTTTCTTTTTTCTCCTCTTTTTATTGTTATTACTACTATTATAACTACTACTTGCATGCATTATACTCTTATTTAGTAGTTATTGTTATCATGCTCGATATAAATTAGTGCAGTAATAAAGTGTCAGATTCTGAAATATAAAATCCTCATATTAATCCAGTTTTGATATTTTTATTATGATTATTTATCATCATTATTAGTGTAATATTATTATTATTATCATCATCATCATCATCAATAATAATAATAATAAATTTATTATTATTATTATTATTATTATTATTATTATTATTATTATTATTATTATTATTATTATTATTATTATTATTATTATTATTATTATTATGTAGTGAGAGGAAGAATTTGATGACAAATATGTTTTTTAAAATTTATTTTTAATTTATGATTAGAATGTATTTCATTATTTATGTATAAATAAATATTTTACATAATATTAATTGACCATTGTTTCTTTTTTAATTTTATAAATGACTAACTCTTAACATGGACCACTTTGTTTTTAGATAGCTCTTAGCTCATAACTTATAAAAAAATTATAACATTGCATAAAGAAATAAGAAAAATAGAATTTAGAATAGTCAAATGTAAAGTATTAACTCAATTTAGATATGTACATTCAGTTTATAAAACCATTTTTAAAGTTATGTCCCATGTGCAACCATACATGATGAGACCAAGAGTCAGATAACATAGATGTATACTATGTGCACAACACATAAAACAGTTTCACATGCTAACAATTTTGTTTAACTCAATCAAAGAAACATTAAAAATGTTGATAATCCAAATGGAAGCAGAAAAGATTTTCCTCTTAATTGGGAGAGTCTTTTATTTCTCTTTGAGACCTTAGATGAGCAAACAAATTTATAATGGTCACTTCAAACATTCTTGTCACTTACTGTGTGATTATTCATATACTGATTTAATATGAATGGGCTGCTCATTAAAGCCATCCTTTCTAATATCTAAATTTAAATTAAGAAAGCATCATGACGTTTTTGCCTTTTAGCTTTTAAATGAAATATCATTTGAGTGTAATAGAATAAACATGTGAGTAAATGATCTTTTTAAATAGATATTCACAATCATTATTAAAAGAACTTGGAGTGAAAAGAGATTTACTGAGTATAATAAAAATGAGAAAGATTGTTTTGGAGACATATTTTAGGACATGACAAGTTTTACAAAATATTCTAGAAGGTAATATTTTAGGAAAATAACCGAAAAGCAGTCCAAGAATATCTTACCTTAAAAAAATGGGGTTAGACAATTTGAAATTTTTTTTTATATGTAGATGTGAAATGAATTGTTGATGATACCATGATCTGGCTGCAAAGACAAGACACTACTTTTAGAAATTGAGGATGATGATTTACAATCATGACATATAAACTAAAGATCAGCATTTCAAACTAATGAACATGTACTTTTTATGAATGTTAATAATAAATGAATACTTTCATTTCCAACACAAGATAAAATCTTTGCGAAAGAATAGAATGAATCCACCTATTCTTTCAACCCAAATGTTTAAGTGTTTGGTTTATCTTCACGCTTTCCATTTTCAGTGCTTAAGATTTGCCCATACTTAAGCATTTGGGTTGAAAGAATAGGTGGATTCATTCTATTCTTTCACAAAGACTTTATCTTGTGTTGGAAATGAAAGTATATATTTATTATTAACATTCACAAAAAAGCACATGTACATTAGCTTGAAATGCTCATCTTTAGTTTATTACAATTTATATACATCACGCTATATAAATAAATATCTCATTTGAATCATGACATATGAAACTAAATTATATTTTTAGGAATCTTTAAAATCATCTGCCAAGGCAACCATTGATGGGTACAGGCAGATGGTGTAAAGAACATCTTGTTTGCAAATACAGGATGCCATTAATACCAGCCTTTTATTTAGGTAACTGCAACTGTTGGTTACTTTAAAGTAAAATAAGTTGTATAAATTGAGAAAGAATTGTTTAAGATTTAATGAGATGTTGTTGAAATTCAATAAATTAGAAGAAAGTATAAAAAGGCAATTAATTTAAAAAGTGGCTTATATTATCTTACAAAGACACAAAAAATGGAAGTGCATTTGGAGTAGGATTTATTATAAATACAAAGTGGAAAAATACCCCTGTGGAGATTAATGATGTATCATACAGAATGACATCTTAAATTATTTTAATTAATAATTGGTACTAAATGCAGTCATTTCAAGCTCATATTCTAAGAAATTTTCATTGTGATTAAAAAATAGAAGATTTTTATATAGTTGTAGAAAATGCTTTTCATCTTACTAAATATTATTTCAGAAATTTGAAATATATTAAAGCTTTTATTACTAAATTATTGAATGTTAAGATACTGTGAGTAAATTTGGTTATAATGATAAAATACAATAAGACACATACTTGTAGTGTTAGTAGAAAAACAAATGCTATATTAATAATAAATTCATTCTTTGAATAAAATATTAAACATAAACAGACATGAAAACATCAAGTGAAAGTATAACAGAATTGGATTATATTCTGCTTTATAGAGAATATTATATTTTCTTTATAGATTCAAAACAGAAAATTATTTTCAATTCTATGTTAATACATATTAATGTAAACATAGAGAGATGAAAATTCTCAAGAAAAAAACTATTAGTACTTGATATTCCTAACTTTCACAAATATTCCAATAAATTTAGATTAAAATTATATATAATTTTAAAATATTAATAGATATTGAAGATGATTTATACTTGACTGAAATGATTAATAAGATGACTATTCTTAAGAGATTGAAGAAAGGTAGTTGGAACAAAAAAGCAAAAATTTTAGCAGAAAATTTTTTAATGAGACATGACAATGTATATACAAAAAATATATACAATTTATTATAAAAGATGTATTAGATTTAATAATAATACTAATAAATATAATTGGAAGTTAATAAAAAAAGCTATAAAAGAAAATAAAAAGCTCAAAAGTGTGAAATAGAATCTTTGCAGAGGAAACATTTTCAAAGAAAGAAAAACTATTATTAAAAAAGAAAGATGACATCATAAAATGTATGAAAGAGTTTTATAAAGAAACATACAATATTCATTGTCAAGTGATTTTATTAATGAAGAGATGAAACACCTTATTTAATTTATCATGAAACAAAAATTTCCAGTAAATATATGGAATTTTTTTTAAAAGACGCAGGTGAAGAAATAGAAAAAGATGTTAGTAAAATTATATACCAAATTCCTAAATAACTGAAAAAATTCAATAGTAATAATGATTTATTAAAATCATGATAATAGACGTCTATTATTTTTTGTATAAATCTTTACAAAAGAGAACGAACTAGATTTAAAAGTAATTTTAGCAAAATTGATCTTATCTAAGAATTGGAAGAATTTATAGAAGAGACTAATGAATATGAGTTGCCTTTATATTTTGACCTTGTAGATTATAAAAAGTTGTTTTATTTTATAAATTTTCCCAGTGACTAAAGCATTGGATCGTCAAGATAAAGATTTAAAATATTGGCATGTTCTGAAGAATATTTATCAAAATACAACTGTAATGATTAGATTGTATAGAGTTAAGAAGATTATCACTGACAAGAGTATACAGGAGGGTGACTTTATCTCCTTAAGTTTTTACAGAAGTTTTACAAGAAGTAATTTGTGAATTAAAATGAAAAACTAAGAAAGTAGAAGCAAATGGAGATTATTTATGTTATGTAGATTTTGTGGTTAATGCCATTTTTTGCAAATAATGCTTTAAAGCTTCAATAAATATTGCAAGTAGAACTAAAGACAAATAAAAGATTCAAGTAATGTTGAAGGGATTTTCTCAAAAGAAGAAAAGAATAATTGATAATTATGAATTTTATGTCAGCAAACAAATGTCTTGATCAATTTATTGAAGAAGAAGAAAACATAATTGATAAAATTAATCGTAGATTTAAATTTGGATGTAATGCTTTTGATAGAAATAACTTAATGTTAAAAAAAATGTGGTTATGTGTTTTGAAAATAATAGTTTTTAACACATGTGTTTTACTAATTTCTACTTATGGATATGAGACGGAGACACTAAACAGAAGAGCACTTTAAAGACTTCAGACAGTTCAATAAAATATGGAAAGATGTGTGTTAGGTGTCACAAAAAAGATTGAAATAATATACATGGACGAGAGAACAAACAAGCATCACTAATATTATTGAAAGAATAAAAAAACCTTAGACATATTGTTAGAATAGATAGTAATAAATAATCAGTTAAATGTTTAAATTTTATCTAAAAAAAGTTATAAAAAAACAATAAGTAAGATGGATGGATAAAATAAGGAAATTTGTTGTTATGCTCTGGAAAATTTGAAATGAGAGATTCAATTACACACCTGGAATGAACTTATAAATATTTTTATTCTGCAATGGATCGATGATTATAATTGTCAATGTCTTCATAAAAATATCATTAATTCAAATTTATTTTATTTAACAACAATATTTTTGATTATATGAAATTGAAAACGTTTTGATATAATACACATAATTAATATATCACTCTGACGCTTATCGATAAATGATTGTTGAAAATGGATGTATATTAAAAATATGAATTGATGAAGTTTGTGAATATATAATAAATATTTTATTTTAAAAAAAAAATTCTTATATTTACTTTTATTATATTTAATTATTTTATTGGTGTTACTAATCAAATCTGATTTTTTTTAAAAAAAATTATTATTATAATTATCAACTTAAACGAATAATTTTATTAGACACTGAATGAATTAGTTAATGCTATTACATGATGTTATAAAATTAGCTTCAGAAGAAGAGATGAAAGTAAAGACAGTTAAAATATAATATTAGATTTCATGCAAGAGTTGTTTTGCTTTAAATACATGATTAAATGTTGCCTATCTATATATATATATAAATAATCTATCATTTACTTAAGTTTTGGTTAAACACAATATTTTTTTAAAGTTATATTATATGAATACATTTTTTTTTTTTGGATCTAATAAGTCATATATATAAAAATAATAAAATAAAAGCTAATATTTTTTAAAAATTTTATCTAGAAGATGACTTATTTTCATACATATATATATATATAGAAAGGTGCTTGTGGAAAAGTAATTAAATCTTTCTGCCATACTCATATCCTGAGTTTAAATTTATAACAAGTTCAACTTACAATTCATTCTGGGTTTCAAACAAGCTTAAGATTTTCTATCCTGCTTTATTGATAATCTAGATAATAATGCAACTAGTGATCAGTAAATAGGTAACAAGCTTAATATAAGTGAAAGATATAGACAGAAAAAATAAAAACCATGATAGCGCATCATTTAGTAAAAAAACACCTTTTTCTATACAATTTCTTTTAAAAGGGTAATTGGAAAAAAATTTTCCCCTGCAGTTGCTTTTATATATATGTAATTAATATTTAAACAATTGATTTAATTAAAACTTTTTGTTGTGTGTGTGCGAGCATGAATGGAACTACATTTAAACATATAATTAAAATAGATTTGAACACACACTTCTAAGCTCTCTTTAGTTATCCACTCGATCTTATATAATCGATCCACATGACCACGCAAATGTGAAAAAGATAAATGAAATCCAATATATATATATATTTCATGCTGAACCAGCACTCATCTGTTGGTTCAGATCATAATCTTCCATATATATATATATATATATATATATATATATATATATATATATATATATATATATATATATATATATATTAATATAAATGTACCTTAAAGTTTTCTTGCAATGATATAGATTGCAGAAGCTTTGATTATGTGGAAAAACTGAACTGTTATCAGACCCACATAGCTATCTAGTTTGATAGGCTGAGTTTGAAGACATTTAGGTGTCTAAAAAATTCATGCTTGCAAACTGATAGAAACGTTTTGCATAAACGCTTGGAGTTAATATTTAGGGTTTAGTTTCTAACTCCTATCCCTTCACTGATGAGAGCAAATCAGCTTGAAATCAGCTGATCTGAGGGTGAAGCAAAATGAAAGAGACAGTGAATATTGACTCTGAAGTTTATGTAAACAAATACGCTTGTTTGGAGGTCTTGGTAAAGCTCCATCTATTGATCATTAATACAAGCGATAGCAGGTTTTTACATATATAAAACTTGTTTTGTTTTTCATATATATATATATATTTATAATCATTTCTCAGTTTATACTAAAATAGCAAATCTTCAAGCTTTAATGGATAAGCTTTAATCTACTCCAACCTCCAACTCTTCAGCCATCCATAATATTGGCATCAATAAGAGCTTTAAGTTTTTCATCCTTGGATTTTTAATGATATAGATGGCTGAATAGTTGGAAGGTAGAAAGGATTGAAGAATGTGGTTTTATTAATGTTTTTCTAAAAATATTTAGTACTATGTTATCTTTATCATGCAAACAAAACTTTTTAAATCTTTTTTTAAAATTGATTTGTCAGCTATCTAAAACACATTTTCACTCAGTATTATAACAGCAGCAATTCTATAGTTAAATACACAAATATGATATATTTTTATTTAAAACATTAGAGGTCTATTCCTTCTTATTATTCAGTAAATTTGTCTGTAAATGATTTATTTTCTTTATTAGTCTTGGTGTCGTTGGCTATCTTTTTATTTATTTTTTTTCACATCTAGATTTGTAATTGGCATTGAAGGAGATTACAGAAATATAAATTTAATAATATGATGAAAATGTTGATGCTACCATTGAAATATAATCTAGTACTATATAACATTATGCTATAAGAGCTGAGTAGTAGAAACTAATTTTAGCTTATCCCGAGTGTTTGGAAATTGTCATATATATATATTCAAATCTTTTAAAATTTGATGTTTGTGTATCTGCTGTTCGTTTTTTGGTTTGTCAATTACTATATATATATATTCCAACCTTGAGAAGTTTGTTTTTATGTAGCTTTGTTCACTTTTCTGATCTATGCTTCTTGGTAATTGCTATATGCATCTTCAAAACTTTACAAATCAGCCTTTGTGTGTGTCTGTTATTATAAGTCACTTTTAGTAAAATATTTTATACAGTATTAAAAATATATTTCATGATATGTGTAATCATCAAGAATAAAAAGAAGTTTAATTCACTATGCTGCTTTTTCATTTATTTAATTAAGTAAATCATATGAGATAATGTAAAATATCTTTATATAACTACAATAATTATATATATATATATAATAACAACAATAATCCAGAAAGCTTTTTTCGACAAATATTGATTTTTGTCCTTTTCAATATGTCAAAACTATTTTACAATTTCGAATTGTATAGTGCATATTTATATATATTTTTTTCTCTTCCTTATACATATTTTATGATTGTTATAATAGATTCTAAGTAATTTTACACAAAAGGGATAGATGTCGCTATATATGCAGTGTATATTGAAATTGGAGAGTAGTTTCAATACAATGAAATGGGCAAAAATCAATATTTGCTGAAAAAAACTATTCTCTAATTCTGCTAGTATATAAATATATTTATTTTATATTATATTGTATGATTTACTTAAATGTAAAGTTATGTCTCTTAGAGTGCTAATTTCTTGCTAGTTTTCTTATTTGTTTTGCTGTTTATTATTGATTTTGGTTTAATGCATAACAGTTTATAATCTTTACTCATATTTTACATTGTTTTAGTTGCTATATTTTATGGATATCTAATGCTTTAGTATGATTATTATTTAATAATGAATACATTGTAAACATGTTATAAATATCTTTGTTTATAACAAATTCACAAAAAAATCTTTTACATTAACAACAATTAAATTAATATAGAAGAAATCTTCTGAGTAAATCATGTATGTTTATAAACTTTCCAAATGAAAATAGTTTCACCTTTTTCAACTTATTCTATACCTTTTACATTCTTAAAAGATTTTATTCTCATAGTAGACTTTGTAAAAAAAATATTATTGAGGATTAATAATATTTCTAATGACAGTGCCATTTCATGATATCAGAAGAAGAAATATTTTATACAGTATGAAAAAGAAAAGGCATACAATATTTTTTTTACTGAATAGTCAACATAGTACAAAATTTACATATGCAGAAGCTATCCAGCTCTGAGATGAACATTAAGTAAAGCTTACAGCCATCAAAACATCTGATATCTTGAAAGTATTATCTTTTTTTTTTTTTAATTTTTGATGCAAAAGATTTAAATTGCACAATACCAGCTTTTAAAGTGTGTATTTCTCAAAAACATTGAAAGAAATGTATTATAAAAGAGACTGAAACAAAAAACTACATGTTTGGGAATTGGGCTGTGGGGTGGTTCTGTTTCTATGATTTCATCTAAAGCTCAACTCTAGATATCTTGTGACTGAAAATGTGTAATCTTTATTGGTTTTGAGTGTATTGCTATAACAATTGTTCCTTCTTTTCTGTTACTATGTAATTCTGTGATAAGCACTTATTAATTTCAAAAAGGGGATTAATTTAAGCTTTAAATAATAAATAGTTAAGAGGTGCTTTCAACCTAGAAGTTTTAGGCCATACTCATAGTGTTCAGAATATTGAATTAAGTGAAATATTGACTTCATATTGGTGTTTAAAGACCATTTAAAATTAAACAAATAAGTGATGTATATGTTAGATATATTGTTTATTGAGTTAAAAATACATAATTTATTTTGGAATGAACTTAATAAAAAAATATATATACTTCGTGTTTTGTTATTTTTTAAAGTAATTTTAAATGATTTTTTCTACTTTTGAGGTATTTTACTTTTGTTTAAGGTGATCTATTCAAATACTGTTTTATTATTTTCTTAATATTAAGAAACAGTTTTAATTGAATTTAGATTTCTTTTTCTAATGTCTACAAAGATTTTATTCCTCAGTACCTGATTGCTATAATGTTTGATTTTATATGTTAACTGAATTTAATTAAGTTATCGTGTTTTTTTCTTACACATCATACCTATATATTAAGCTCTACATATCATAGTTTTAGAACATTCAATAATCTTTCCAATAATAAATGGGTATTGCACATGAAATTAGTTATCATATATAATTGATTGTACAAAGCTAGTAGAAACAAGCAACATTGGATTGAAAATCTTAAAATATCATGAATTTTCAACCATTAGTTTGAACAATAGAAGAAAGTTAAAACATTGGAAGTAATGCAATAATTGAACTCAAAATGCAATTGTATTCCTATAATAACAAAATCTTATGTTAGAATTAAAATCCTTTCATCTAGTGTTTAGTATATATATATAGTGACAGAATGGGTTTGAACCCAGTCACAAATAAAATTATTTAATCAGTAAACATATGTGGACATAGATATATATAATATTTAATTTTGTTTATTATGTGGTGGTTGCAAATACATAAATGCAGGGGGAGGGACTCTGTCATTTTTAAATGATATATATGTGTGTGTGAAAAATGCGTGTATGAATGAATTAGTGAAAAGAGAGAAACGAGATTTTATTTCATGCTTGAAAACCTAGAGGTTTCCGGCAGAATGAGATTCTATTTTCTGTTATATTACAATAGAAGTACGACATGAGTTTTCATACGTCTAATGGATCTGGTTAGTCCACGTTGAAAATCAGAAGTGAGATAAAAAGGAAGCTTCTAGAACAAATGGAGGGGGCTATAAAAGTGAGCCACCCAGAATGCATGGGATCTTTTTCCGGCAGAGCTACAACAGTGAACACCTAAACAGTTTTAGTATTTAACTTATATAATGGCGATTTCAAAAGAAATGTCAGGGTAAGATAAGCCACATCAGATTCAAACCCCTAATCCCAACCTGCTGCAGCTGCCTCAACTAATAAAACCATGATTTCTTGAAACAACACATAATTCCAGCATGGAATCAAATGAACTTCGCCAGCCAACAGACATGAAGATCTCAAATGGTTACCTTGAATTGCCTAATTTACCTGTGGAACAGAACTCTGTAATAGATAGATAAATCTCCTTTTACTACTTCCCGGGAAGAGTCAGGCAAAGAACTTTAATTAATGATTTTATTTTTCTTTAGGAAAAGGAAATTCTTGTGTTTTTACTTACTACAATAAGTGGAGGTGATGTATGAACTAATTAATAAGGTTTCCTTAAAGCCTCATTCCATTGTGGACATAATAGAGTAATCAGTGTCAGAAGTCATGTGATACAAACTTTTTCATAGTATCAACTTTCACTACTTGAGTTGTGTATGAAAGATTTATATGGAAGGAATGACGTATGTGTGCGATTTAAAATGACAGAATAATAAATACATTTTTTTTTATAATATTAAATAAATATATAAAGAAGTAGAGTGGAATTAGTTATTTATTTATAGATCCATTTATCTAGTTATTATTTTTTTATGTTAAAAGAAAAAAAAGAAAGAAATCTTAACCCCATTCATAACTACTCATGGCTGTGATGCCACCTGACCATGAGACTGAACTAGCTGATGGCCAAAACCTCTCTCACATTATGTAAATAGTATTCTTGTTGATAATATATCCACTTCATGTAATTCTTATATTCGTATAGGATTGGCACTTGGTGTCCTTCGGATGACCATAAATACATGTTGGGGATATATTACAGTTGCAAGAATAAATCCATAAGTTTGGAATAATAATAATAATTTGGGTCAAAACCACTTAATTAAATAAAAATACATAGGTATGTATATTGATACATCATATATACTATACAGAGTCGGAAGA